>OX246738.1:37377443-37977443 GCA_945910005.1 Isoperla grammatica
AAGTAATTTAAGCTCGGTTCACAACGAATGAGTAAAACTAAAGAGTGGCCTAGAGTTGAAGTATAGTATTTTACATGTTACCGTTCACAATGACTAAGAATTAAGATGATGATGATATGTGGGGTTTATAACGTCTCATATTTTTCTAGTGATTAAGAAAGTTGACTCCAACTTTGTTAGTAACAACCAATCCCCACTCGATACGTCACAAACTGTTAATTAATCGTTAGTCTTAGCAAAGTCGTTGTGAACGCTGCTTTGCAATATGGTCACAAATAGCCACAACAGTGACATGATTGCAATGGTCTGCGCTACAGGATTATTTCTCATACGACTAACAACGCGTCATAACAAATATCCATCCTGTAATCTAAATGATAATTACGGCCAGTTATTTATGCTTGTCGTGAGCACCATGGCCGAGCCTTGGTTTGGCAGAACGGAATCTTTCTGGTTAATTTGCATTGGCTCTGGTTTGTTTGGTCGTTCGACCGGTATGAGAGTTGCCAAATACAGAACCTATAGTAAAAACACCCAAGTTACAATAATGCTTATTATAGGAGACATCCCGTCTGGCAAGTGTTTTTACACTAGGAAAACGCTCTGTTTGACGCGTTGATAAGCGAGCGCGTCCATATCTACGAACGTTCTGGCGAAAAGATCTCAAAGCTAATAAAAACAACAATTAACAAAAATTCAAGAATGTGCATTTCAAATTTTTTTCTAATTTCCATAGCTATTATACTTCCCGATATTGTTGAATGCAGTGCAATGTGCGTTGCTAAGAATTTTCGTTGTCATTCTGTCTAGTGTTTTCGCGGCGGTCCGCCACCGTTACTTACAGTTATTGAGTGTAACTTTGTAACTTTTCGAACGATTTTGCCTCAAAACTATACACCTTCAATCTACATCGAGGCTTGTGGATGGTCCAAATTTCAAGTTGATCGGGCTTTCCGTTCGACCGCTATCGACAGACATGAAAACAAAACAAAAAACAAACAGCATGAAGTGCCGTAAGAGTCTAGTACAAAAAAAAAAAAAACAACGAAGTGCCATATAAGAGTCTCGTGGAGACGCTCGCTTCGCTCGCTTAATTAGAACGAAGGCCGTCGTTGCAAAACTGCAATTTTGAACATTTTAGAGACGTTTTGGCAAACGTGAACCACTTCCCTGCTAGTTGATCCCCGTATTCAAGTCTATCAAACGAGTGCATGTATTATTTTCTGAATCAGGTTAGTCTGGATTGCGTTTGTATTCGTGTACTAGTCGGACTGCAACGACCTTGCCGTGACCCGTGCAGCAGTGCATACCACGAACCTGTCATATGTACAATCTCTATTATGCGCTGCCATATCCGCCTTGGTTGCACCCTTGGATGGGCTCTGCTGCACTGGGGTACATCTTGTTCGCAACACCCTCAAGATTATCTGGTAGACTCGCAACAGGTATAGTGGGCTCAACTCAATGTATGACGTGGATCCGGAGTGTGAAGAAATTAGATACCCCTTATCTGAAACCGTTGAAATGTATTGCAATGCCACACCCCTCAAATATCACAATATTTAATGTTTGACGCTAATATGTATTAACTACGACACATCTTGATTACAAAAGTACGGGGAAAAGTTCGTAAATGCAAATAATTACACGCTCACACTGTACATCCCTTTACTATTACTATACACTGGTTGTTCCCTATTTGGACCAATTCCAAATGTGGACATCCCTTGCCTTGCGTGTTTATAGCACTGTAATACTCTCTATTCTACCCCCAGAGTGTGCCAAACAAAGATGGACACCCCTACGTGCAGTTTAAAGATACCTGAGATGTGGAGTGAAATTGCAAACTACCAACTTTCCCCCTTAGAAATATACGTTTTCACGTTTCATTATACATAGTAGAGTACGTCGCCTCGCCTACCCTATACATACACGTCACAGTGAACCAAATTGGGTCTGAATGTTTCATTGACAGGCGAACGCATTGATTCCCAGTGAAACTCGTAGAATTATCCGCTGGAACTGAGCTCATTCCCGTATTTGTATAGGTTGTACGTGGAACCGTTAAAAAAAACTTTTCACTACTAGGATATACGTATACCCACACACTACACAGTACAGTTTTGTGTTATACTTTCAAAGCACCCCAAAACTAAATCAAGTCTTCCATTCGTAGTCCAAGTTTTGTAAAGAATCGACGATCTTCAAAGTAGAGCCCCGTCGTATTTTTCTATGGGCCCCAACCCTGGCAGCTGTTGTTATTGCAGACTGTTTGAAGATGCCAGGCATCGCCTACCTCGGGATATTTCATCTGTTCAAAGGGCTTGCTTGATAGATTACAGATTTCCGTGAAACCCCTAGATCCCCTGCCTATGTACAGTTGTGCTAAATGTTGGCCGAACACAGCAGTCTCATTTAATTATTCATTAATTTATACTTGTGTATATGCGACCATTAAACCTATAATATATCTATGTATTGTAGATATGTCGTTATTATCCGCTTAATTTTTCGATATGGGTTTCATGGAGTTGATTTTTATTATTACTATTAATATTATTAATAATAATAAATGTAATTATGTATATGATTAGTAGAAGGATAGATCACACAGCTTACCTGACGAAGGACCGTTGTGGTATAGAGAGATTAAATATCAACATATTATAAAAGACAACATTAGTTTTCCGAGACGTTTCGGTACAAGACCTTGATCACTCGGGAATTAGTAGACTTAACCCTGCATTGTTATATATATTACTGAACTTAGACTTTCGTGACTATTAATATTGTTAAAATTATAAATACCACAGGTTGTTACGTCACGTTTACTGCACTTACTTGTCAACGTGACGTAACAACCCGTGGTATTTATAATTTTAACAATATTAATAGCCACGAAAGTCTAAGTTCAGTAATATATATATAGTGATAAGTCACGCCTCCTGTGTTTGGAATTTTCAGGTAACCAATATACACCCGTAAACTACTACTAATGGACTAGTTTCAAGTAGATTATAGAAATTAGAGAAGTAGAAAATTGTGTTGGTATCGTTGTTGTTTGTAATATCACCTGTGGGTAGGTCATATGACGTCGGCACATTTGAATTGTATCTTATTTTAAGTTTCCCATTGACGCTTTTTGCACACACATTGTTCATATTTTTAATGTTTGCTCTCATTTTTTTTGTTCTAGGTAAGTGAATCTTGTCGCCTTCTATCCGGGTCAAACCCCGCCACCCCTTTAACTGGTAAGCTTCGTGACTTATTATGGTGGGTTTACACACCGGAATAAGGTTTAAGGTTTAACATTTAATATTTTGTTCTAAGGAAAGTATTTTCCAAACTGATTTACTAGGATCGCTACCATTGGCCGGATTTATAAAAGCTCGTCTCTCATTGGCTGGGCTAAGAATTTTTGGGATAAGGGCTAACAAGTTGGAATAGTTTCAACTTTCGTCCTAGCCCTTAAATCTTAGGAAGTTATGTGAACGCCATGATGCTACTAGCTTGTTTCAACTTTGTTAAACCTTAGACCTTAAACCTTATTACGGTGTGTAAACCGGGCTTTATATAACATTGCTCGTTCCTCCTACCATCTGGTTGATACCTCCGTTAATAAAAAATGGACCAAAGCCTAAGTCTTAAAATTAACATTTAATTATTTGTTTGTTAAAAATATTTATGTTAATCACTAGTTACATTTTGGATTAGTTAGTGTTTAACGATGTAATCGACCACTATAAATGGATTGGCTATTGAGTGATATATATTATTAGTTTATTTTCATTTAGACTAACTTTTGTGTTAGAACAACAAAGAGTGAAATAGAATATATCCAGTAGATAAACGTTGTTAAATGCGATGTTATGTGGAAAGCTGTTTTCATCTTTTTACTATCTATTATTTTTTAGATGATAGTACAGCTAATCCAAGAAATGAGTTGCTAAATAAATACTTGGCAACCATACTTTATAATGTAGCTTGACTGATTTAACTGCTATGATGCTATGCGGGAACTCCAATTAATGTGTATACAGTCGTATCAAAAATATCCTCAACCTATAAATAACAACATGTTATTGATAATTAAGTCTGCCCATCATTAATGATAACGATTATGACTCACAGTCATGTACGGTTTAGTGTTTACCATTCGAATATCCGACGGTCGGTAACACATCACAGAGCAAGACACCATCAGATCCCAGCTCTCCCCTCCCCCCCCCGCCCCTTTACACACGACAACATTCCCTCTCATTCCACTGTCCGAGGCTGGACGAAGGGTCACCCGATTGACCTAGGCTCAACTACACATGACCTTAACAGTGGGAGCAATTTAAGTGACGTACAGCACTACCGGATGCAGTTGCAAGTTAAGGGGTAACATTGCCTCTCCCTCCTCTACACCCCCTCAGTTTAAAGATCAACTAATGGTGGTGGGTGGTAGCTTTGTGCTTGCAGTGGCGAGCGGATGTAATTGTGCTGTAATGGCAAGGTAATTCCCCCCCCCCACCTCTATTTAAAGATGAACTAATGTTGGTGGGTGGTATAGCGTTGCAGTGGCGGGGGTATATAACTATGTTTCAAAGAGGAAGGTATTTCATCTCGCCCCCTCCTCCTACTCTCCCCCCTCAAAATTTAAAGATGGATTAAACTAGGGGGATTAATTGGCTATATGTAATGTATGATTAGTCTTTTTTGTGCTTGCAGTGGCGGGAGGATATCACTATCTTTATGAGGGGATCTCATCATTTCCCCCCCTTATTTTATAGCTAAGTGCCGGACGATTCATAATAGTCTATAGGTTAGGGTTTCCTTCATCCCATACCTCTGTCTCATCATCGTTCGACCTTTATGCATATTCGGTGGGTTATATACTATGCTATTGCTATAGCCTACTATATATATATAAATATAGGCAGGCCTGTAGAGCCCTTTTAATTGTTATATCCTGATCTTATAGTTCTGTCTGACTGAATTCAAACTTGTTCGTTAAATAATCATTAAATTCAACATAACAAGTTTGAATTCAGGCAGAATTGGCTGCAGGACACACAACAAAACACATAGTTTCGGTTGTGGCTATGTCACTTGCTTGGCACCCTTGTGGACTCTCGGTCGAGGAGTGTTCCCGTGCAGAGTGACGGTTGTAAACACGCGAGACGACGACACTGACGTACAATATGTGGTCAAGTGGGGAATGATGTGAGAGAATTCGTAAGGAATGTTGTAGGAATGTGTGATGGTCTCAACTATTCCGTAAGCCGATTGAAAATCTGCAGCCGTGCAGCTCGTTGGATTTATAATAATACAAGAATATACTTTCATTGGTGATTATCCGATGGTTCTTTCTCTGGTTGCCGTAACTCTGCGCATCGTCTCGATACACCTCCTTGCACTGGGGTATGTAGTGTCAGCAGCTGCAGTCAGCACGGCGAACGGTACATATAATAATTAGAATTACTATAAATATAAAACATAACTAATATCAAATATATAAACCAAGCTGAAGCTTGTTCTCTAGACACAACAGATAATCCTGGATATTATATGCATTGTAATGAAGAGACTGACAAATGCAAACAATTGCAATCTGATCCACGGGTTGATAACATGAACAAAATAAGTATTATACAATAAAAAATAAACAGTTACCGGAGTAGAGAAAGGTAGTTTTATCACCTAACACCTGCATGACGCGGTTGCAGAGGGCTGAGTGTGATAACGTGTTACTGTGTATACTGCAACTATACAGGTCTACTTTTTATGTTTACTGGTTCGAGTCCCCCTTTTTGAGCTCGGGATTTGAGTGTGCATCATTTGTATACACCCATGTTCTGCAAGAAGCAGGTCTCTCTCTCTCTTTCTCTTTCTCTCCCTCTCCCTGTTTACACTATGTACTTCTTAAGTATCTCGTACTTATATATGTATTTTAATGCGATAGTCTAAAGATAGTGATTGTGGAAATGTGACGTAACAGATGGCAGTGGCTTATCAATGGCATCTGTCGAGTTGGGGTTATGGACGTAGTTCGTAGAAAAAGTGAAACGTACGACTAAAAATTTAGTTTCGAATCAAAATCGCTGACATGTGATTGTTATTGAAATCCAGGGCCCAGATTCACAAAGGTGCCTAAGGTTGGAATTCATAGTCGACCCCTACACCTAGGGGCACCCATTGTTGCTATGGATTTGTTTTGTTTATGGGAAATAACATGCAAACAATTGTTACCTTGGTAACAATGGGCGCCCCTAGGTGTAGGGGCCGACTAGGAATTCCAACCTAAGTGCTAAGACGTCCTAGTTTAGGCAAATCTTAGTGATATAAATCACCAATATGTCGTTCTGCAATGTTATAAAGATAAAATATAGTAAAATATGAACAATTTAACTAATAATATTTGATTTGTGAATGTGTATTAATACCTAGACATGATTTATCTTGATTTATCCAGCTAGGATTTGCCTAACTTAGGACAACTTAGAGTTAACGCATCTTTGTGAATCCAGGCCCTGGTATCGACGTCGATGTCCGATGTAAACTTAACGAGATTAGCTCCTATACGTATTCCCCCTACGGACAACTTTGAATTCCTTTTCTCTACTGTTGACATTTTTGTATTGATACTCATTTGATCAATACGTAAAAATCTCCAAATAGTCCTAGAAAGCTAAACTTCAAGCCTAAACTGGCGTCACTTCTACAATGTTCGTGGACTTTGAAAATACCTATGCTACTAACGGTGCCTCACATACTTATATGCGCCTCCCGAGACAACCTTACCAATGCTTCCGTCGTAGACGAATGACTTACAGGTGGCAAATCAACGAGCCCCCCCCCCCCCCCCAATACCGGCCGCTGATAAGCCACGAGTTCCTCGGCTGTGACGAAAGCATCTGTCCCGGGACAATTACACAGTGCTAAGTACGGTACTTAATTACTATAGATAGGTATAATTGTGCCATGATTGAAGAATCGACACTGTTACTTGAACATTGACAACTGTTAACAATATTCCTGTATTTGTCATTGGCTCATGCCTGCAGCCTGACGCACAATTGCATAAGGAACGGTAACATGTTACTTATTGCTGCCTGCATGTATGTATGAATGGAGATTGGACACGTTATTTGTCATTGGCTCATGCCTGCAGCCTGACGCACAATTGCATAAGGAACGGTAACATGTAACTTATTGCTGCCTGCACGTATGCATATGTACGTATAGTGCCGACATTATGCGTAGACCACACGTATAGTGCCGACATTATGCGTAGACCACACGTATAATGATGTACGGCTGTACGTATGTACGTATAGTGCCGACATTATGCGTAGACCACACGTATAATGATGTACGGCTGTACGTATGTACGTATAGTGCCGACATTATGCGTAGACCACACGTATAATGATGTACGGCTGTACGTATGTACGTATAGTGCCGACATTATGCGTAGACCACACGTATAATGATGTACGGCTGTACGTATGTACGTATAGTGCCGACATTATGCGTAGACCACACGTATAGTGCCGACATTATGCGTAGACCACACGTATAGTGCCGACATTATGCGTAGACCACACGTATAGTGCTGACATTATGCGTAGCCCACACGTATAATGATGTACGGCTGTACGTATGTACGTATAGTGCTGACATTATGCGTAGACCACACGTATAATGATGTACGGCTGTACGTATGTACGTATAGTGCCGACATTATGCGTAGACCACACGTATAATGATGTACGGCTGTACGTATGTACGTATAGTGCCGACATTATGCGTAGACCACACGTATAATGATGTACGGCTGTACGTATGTACGTATAGTGCCGACATTATGCGTAGACCACACGTATAGTGCCGACATTATGCGTAGACCACACGTATAGTGCCGACATTATGCGTAGACCACACGTATAGTGCCGACATTATGCGTAGACCACACGTATAATGATGTACGGCTGTACGTATGTACGTATAGTGCCGACATTATGCGTAGACCACACGTATAATGATGTACGGCTGTACGTATGTACGTATAGTGCCGACATTATGCGTAGACCACACGTATAATGATGTACGGCTGTACGTATGTACGTATAGTGCCGACATTATGCGTAGACCACACGTATAGTGCCGACATTATGCGTAGACCACACGTATAGTGCCGACATTATGCGTAGACCACACGTATAATGATGTACGGCTGTACGTATAGTGCCGACATTATGCGTAGACCACACGTATAGTGCCGACATTATGCGTAGACCACACGTATAATGATGTACGGCTGTACGCATGTACGTATAGTGCTGACATTATGCGTAGACCACACGTATAATGATGTACGGCTGTACGTATGTACGTATAGTGCCGACATTATGCGTAGACCACACGTATAGTGCCGACATTATGCGTAGACCACACGTATAATGATGTCTGCTGATCGATATGACCGAGATTCAATAGCCAACTCTAATTGAATCCACGACCCTAGCCCACCAAATTGTTGCTGCCCATGTTTTCGTTTGATGTGGGAACGGAGCACTTAGTTCAATTTTGACCAACATCCTCTACAAAGCAACTAACTTCTATATTATAGAGAATAAATCTTCACATAAAGGGGATATTGCAATGATGTAGCTTGTGCACGAGTGGAAATAATGGAGTTGTGTTTGTGTGTTGTGTGAGTGCTCTTAGCTCATAGGCAGCGTTGTTGCTATTGGTGTGTGTCTGCCGACGTTTTGCCATTGTCTTGTTAGTTGTTATTACCCCCACTCACAAACAGAGTGAACTTTAGGGGTAACTGAAGGATAATACGCTCTATCGCGAATGTGGGTGGGTGGGAGGGGGTGCACGGCTAATTACGAAACGGGCATTTAACCAACAATGTTTTGCATAGCAAGCCCTGTACGCACATAGTCGTTATTGTTAGTGTAATGCACGTGTTGTTTGGTTTTGTTCTAGAGTAGAATATATGAATACTCGGGCAGCCTCGTAGGACTACGTGAAGTTGTTGAATAAACGTTTCGTTCTACCTTCCTCAGTGTAAGTTATCGCTTCGGCCATTATGGCCGCGTATTTCCGTTGTGTGTATTGCCTTTACTTTGTACTGGCGTTGTACATTGTCCGGTTTACTTTGTAACAAAAAACAAGAATACAAGTAATTCACGTTCTTCCAGGCTTCAAGGACAAGTCCACTATTCGCAAGGTGCGATCATAATAGCGCACACATTATGTAGGTATCTATCTACTGTGCTTTACCGAAACGTTTTCGAATTGAATGCATAGAGAATGTTTTTCGTTTAGTTAGTAGTGGTTGTTCAACGAGGTTTATGATACTGAAAGGGAAATCGTCCCGGTGCAACTTGAAGATACTGCTTGATTCATCTCCTTTAATTCGAGTCTAAATCCCGAGTTAATAGCTCGCCACGACGCAGCTCCCCTTTAACTTCCACTCACTACACTGGCTGCATCTCCCTGGCAACCAGACCCGACCCTCCTGTCAGCGACGCTTCCTACAGCTACCCCGTGATCGTGCTCTAAATGAAAGACAATGTGCATGATACCGTGGGGTCGGTGCACTGCATACAGAAAAAGCCTCTGCTCTAAACAAACGCCGTTTGGTTTTGTTTCGGAGTTGAAGGTGCCATTGTAATCGTAGAGTAAATCAACAAGTGCCACCACTCTTTCTAGCAAGTGCACTCATTTTCTAATAGAATCTTCATTTATTATTTGGCCATTTAAATCGTTAGTTAAACAGTACTTAAACGTATTATAATGTGTAACAAACAATAAATGAACAATACAACAGTAAACCAACTTAATATAAGAGAGTAATACAGTAAAATAAAAGTAAAAGAGTGCACACTCGAGCATGTACCATTCCAGTGTTTGTTTCCGACTTGTGTAGTGGTACAGTTGTATCTGATGAGCCCCCGAGGCCTAGCTAGCCTCGAGGCAATGACTTTCCATGTGAAACTGACATCATTCCATTCGGTACTTGTAATGTTGTGGATAATCGCCTAGCCTTAATAGTTCGAATATATTTTGAAAGCTTAAATTATCAATATGGTTTTAAACAATTACTCATTAAACATTCACATCAATATTGAACATGAATGATTATTAGTTCCCCCGCTCAGTTGTATTGTAATTGTGGTTTCATACGAGAACGAAACAGTCTCATCGGTTTGTCAGGTATTGAAAGTGTGCTGCAAATCTTTTGATTCCCTAACCTGTTTTTCTGTCGGTCCTCAGTACAGTTATGATCTAAACGAGTGCACTACTATAAATTGTCCTTTTAGATATTGTATGTATACATGATTGATTTGTACATAGCAGGTACTTAGCGTATAAGTGTCGGATGCAACATACAAAATCATGTACAGTTGGAAGACGAATGTTAAAATATTAATCCCGCCGATTACAGCGAAGCTTTCATATTGTTCCAAGAACAACAGATTTGTCATGCCCGAAAGAATGTAGCCTAAGTGTATCGCGTGTTGGACATGACTGTACTTTCCTGTTGGTATTTGACTTTTGAGATTACTGTTTTTTTTTTTTTTTTTTTTTTTTTTTTTTTTTTTTAGATAGTGTTGGACAAACATATTCCTATAAAGCTGACAAGAGTAATTTAAAAATATATTATTAATACAATCTAACATTCTCAATGGCGCTTTAGGCTTTATCTGGGTTTAGAACTTACATTTTTCTTGTTTTTTAGTATTTGTTGGTGTGATATTATCATATTAGTGTAACTGACGTTTCACATGTTTTGTATGCGTCTTAGTGTTTATCACATCTCTCTCTGTGTAAATAATGCTTTTCCAAGGAGAAGCTTGGCTGATTTTCTTAGAAAATATATTTGTGACGAGCATATAGCCAACCAGCACCTGTATGCATATAGGCTATATACATTATACAGTGCCTTGCACACATCAATTCTCCGAAAGCGGGGTAGTTGATGTCAGACAATTTATAAGTGCGTGTTCTTAAAAATGTAAATATCGTTTTGAAGCTGACAACAAGCCAAGGTAACGATTCACGCCAAGAATGGCTGGAATTAATATAATGTGGGTTACGATCTTCTTAATTATGTTGTTCTTGTGTATAGTTAATAATATTATGGTCCATAATATTATACACATTTATGGTCATTGTTTATCTGGACGCAATGTGTATACATACAAATCGCATTATAGAACAATTGGATATCTCTAGAATGTATACCTTATTTCACCTACATCTTCGACGTTTGTGTGACTAAAGTAGGCCTATTCGATTCACATCACAAATACAAAATGAAATAAATAAGCATTTATTTAGTTTTGGCTCCTAGAAGAAATATATAAACACACAATTGACATGAAAGTACAAACCACAATACATACAATGCAATACAAATTAACAATAGCTGTCTAGTTCAATAACACAAACCGTTATAAGCATCATCTGCATGAAAGTCGTAAAACACAACCATCAAGATGATCGTTTTCCTTTAGAAAAACGCACGCATGCACAATAGAAAAGCACGTATATATATAGTACGTATGCGATCGTTATGCATCCTCCTAGGCATTCAGCTCCGACATGGTACGTGTCAAATCTTGGCCCGCGCAGCTAAATCTTGTGCCTGTTATATATTTTAATTGCCTTTTTAACGGCATGGAATTAAGGGTGTGCCCTCCAAAGAGTCTGCAGGCATCCGCAAATACACGTTTACCAGCATCTCAGCTCATCAACAGGCCATAGTCGTAATTCACAACATATCCTGTAAAATCGGTCCGTTTAAAATAAAAGCAATTAATCTACACATTGCTGCTACGAACTGAGCTTGATATCTTGTGACATATGATGAGTAAAAAACAAAACCTAGACCAAAAGTGGACTCCGTTATAGCCTTTAACCACTTTTTACGTACGCAAGAAATCAGAATACAGAGATAACATTTCCGGGAACAAGTTCGAAATTAAGTAAGATTAAGTAGGACGACTTTTCGTTCACACACAGTTACAAAATACTAAGTTATTCTGCGGACATATTTAAACGCCATTATTTTAATACTAACGAGCTTGCCATGCAGGTATATATTATTATTATCATCATATGATCAAATTAGTTGCCAATAGTTTGAATTAATAAGTTTGTTTAGTTGATATAATTAACTATCTGATCTATTTTTGAGGACACATATGTTTACTGATTGTACTTAATTAAGTGGTTTTGGTAAATGTGCCAGTTTAACGTTTCCTGCTTCGTCACTCCTTCAATATCAAGAGTGACATTATTTATCATTGTTATCTTCAATAACGACACAAATAAATCAACAGTATGACGGAATAGTTTCATACTGTCTGCACATATCTTGTTATATCCAATATGGCTACTGATTATTATTACGATTATGGTACTAGAAAATAACAAGTTCAGTATGTTACGTTTAAGAAGGCTTTGGTTCTACCCATGATACAATAATATTCCTGTGTAGGATTCTACCCTTGATTTTGCGTCTTAGTTTTTCAGGTCTATTCCAGATGATGTTATTGACGTCTTCGCTGTGTAAAGCCCTCTCGGATGAGCGTTTGGTTCTGAAAATAATCTATCTTCTCGACGTTTCGTCGATTGCTGACCGTCTCACTCTTAACATTGACTACAGAATATGGCAGGAAAGTACCCGATGTCATAACGTCGAGACACACGTCCCGCTTTCAGCGGGACAGTCCCGTAATCAAATTGCAAGTCCCGCGTCCTGCCATTACACCAAACGGGCTAATAGTAAAACATATTACAATGTATATAGTGTACAATATTAGGGTATATATCTGCAGTCCAGAACGTGCTCAGTCAAGTGTTCAAGTATAACAAACTATTGTTGAATTCTTGTAGAATCCCTTACTTGTACGCTACTCCTAATTTCGTTCCCAAGCCCCAAAACTTATTAATAAACTTATAATTCTCGTCGGTGTTCCAATTCTTTTTGGTGTTTTTCTGGTTTTTCCACTAAACAAAGTACAGTATTTCGTTATTGCAATTCAGTCCGCTTTTTTTCTGAAACGCTCAGAACGCACTCTAAAAGCCTGATTTAAAAAAGCTATAGCTATTGAGCTAAAAAAAAGCGGAGCTATTGTTGAGGGGTTCCGCCCCCCAACCCTCTCGTACTTTTTTGCCCGAAATAATTTGTCCCTCCAGCTTGGGTCTAAAATTATGGCAACCCTATATTTTCATATCGGTGGCTGTATATCTTTGAGTATCTTGAGCAGTGGTTGTGAGTATCGCCATGGCTTGTACGGTTGTACCGCTGATATAACTTGCGGTGTTGACGCCAGCAAGCGTTTTCCACGATACAGCACAAACCACACAGACACAGGTCGAAGCCATATCCGTCAGAAATAATGGTTGCACTTATAAATTGAGCAAACAGAAGCGAATAACGAAACTAGATTCTTTCGTTACTCAAAAATGTTCCAATTAATTTGATCCCTCCTTTTCGTTTAACTTATCCACACCTTATTTGTTGTGACGTACAGTACGTCGTGTACTCCGCTGTAGCCCACACTAGTACGTCGTGGCGTGACGTGCAGCACGTCGTGTACTCCTCTGCTGCCACACTAACACGTCGTGGCGTGACGTGCAGTACGTCGTGTACTCCTCTGCTGCCACACTAACACGTCGTGGCGTGACGTGCAGTACGTCGTGTACTCCGCTGCAGCCCGCACTAGTACGTCGTGGCGTGACGTGCAGTACGTCGTGTACTCCTCTGCTGCCACACTAACACGTCGTGGCGTGACGTGCAGTACGTTGTGTACTCCGCTGCAGCCCGCACTAGTACGTCGTGGCGTGACGTGCAGTACGTCGTGTACTCCGCTGCAGCCCGCACTAGTACGTCGTGGCGTGACGTGCAGTACGTCGTGTACTCCGCTGTAGCCCACACTAGTACGTCGTGGCGTGACGTGCAGTACGTCGTGTACTCCGCTGTAGCCCACACTAGTACGTCGTGGCGTGACGTGCAGTATGTCGTGTACTCCGCTGCAGCCCGCACTAGTACGTCGTGGCGTGACGTGCAGTACGTCGTGTACTCCTCTGCTGCCACACTAACACGTCGTGGCGTGACGTGCAGTACGTCGTGTACTCCACTGCAGCCCGCACTAGCACGTCGTGGCGTGACGTGCAGTACGTCGTGTACTCCGCTGCAGCCCGCACTAGTACGTCGTGGCGTGACGTACAGTACGTCGTGTACTCCGCTGCTGCCACACTAACACGTCGTGGCGTGACGTGCAGTACGTCGTGTACTCCGCTGCAGCCCGCACTAGTACGTCGTGGCGTTACGAGCAGTACGTCGTGTACTCCGCTGCAGCCCGCACTAGTACGTCGTGGCGTGACGTACAGTACGTCGTGTACTCCGCTGCAGCCCGCACTAGCACGTCGTGGCGTGACGTGCAGTACGCCGTGTACTCCGCTGCTGCCACACTAACACGTCGTGGCGTGACGTGCAGTACGTCGTGTACTCCGCTGCAGCCCGCACTAGTACGTCGTGGCGTGACGTACAGTACGTCGTGTACTCCGCTGCAGCCCGCACTAGTACGTCGTGGTGTGACGTGCAGTACGTCGTGTACTCCGCTGTAGCCCACACTAGTACGTCGTGGCGTGACGTACAGTACGTCGTGTACTCCGCTGCAGCCCGCACTAGTACGTCGTGGCGTGACGTGCAGTATGTCGTGTACTCCGCTGCAGCCCGCACTAGTACGTCGTGGCGTGACGTGCAGTATGTCGTGTACTCCGCTGCTGCCACACTAACACGTCGTGGCGTGACGTGCAGTACGTCGTGTACTCCGCTGCTGCCACACTAACACGTCGTGGCGTGACGTGCAGTACGTCGTGTACTCCGCTGTAGCCCACACTAGTACATCGTGGCGTGACGTGCAGTACGTCGTGTACTCCGCTGCTGCCCGCACTAGTACGTCGTGGCTTGACGTGCAGTACGTCGTGTACTCCGCTGCTGCCACACTAGCACGTCGTGGCGTGACGTGCAGTACGTCGTGTACTCCGCTGCAGCCACACTAACACGTCGTGGCGTGACGTGCAGTACGTCGTGTACTCCGCTGCTGCCACACTAACACGTCGTGGCGTGACGTGCAGTACGTCGTGTACTCCGCTGCTGCCCGCACTAGTACGTCGTGGCGTGACGTGCAGTACGTCGTGTACTCCGCTGCTGCCACACTAACACGTCGTGGCGTGACGTGCAGTACGTCGTGTACTCCGCTGCTGCCCGCACTAGTACGTCGTGGCGTGACGTGCAGTACGTCGTGTACTCCGCTGCTGCCACACTAACACGTCGTGGCGTTACGTGCAGTACGTCGTGTACTCCGCTGCAGCCCGCACTAGTACGTCGTGGCGTGACGTGCAGTACGTCGTGTACTCCGCTGCTGCCACACTAGCACGTCGTGGCGTGACGTGCAGTATGTCGTGTACTCCGCTGCAGCCCGCACTAGTACGTCGTGGCGTGACGTGCAGTACGTCGTGTACTCCGCTGCTGCCACACTAGTACGTCGTGGCGTGACGTGCAGTACGTCGTGTACTCCGCTGCTGCCACACTAGTACGTCGTGGCGTGACGTGCAGTACGTCGTGTACTCCGCTGCTGCCACACTAGCACGTCGTGGCGTGACGTGCAGTATGTCGTGTACTCCGCTGCAGCCCGCACTAGTACGTCGTGGCGTGACGTGCAGTACGTCGTGTACTCCGCTGCAGCCCGCACTAGTACGTCGTGGCGTGACGTGCAGTACGTCGTGTACTCCGCTGCTGCCACACTAGCACGTCGTGGCGTGACGTGCAGTATGTCGTGTACTCCGCTGCAGCCCGCACTAGTACGTCGTGGCGTGACGTGCAGTACGTCGTGTACTCCGCTGCTGCCACACTAACACGTCGTGGCGTGACGTGCAGTACGTCGTGTACTCCGCTGCTGCCACACTAGTACGTCGTGGCGTGACGTGCAGTATGTCGTGTACTCCGCTGCAGCCCGCACTAGTACGTCGTGGCGTGACGTGTTGTACGTCGTGTACTCCGCTGCTGCCACACCAACACGTCGTGGCGTGACGTGCAGTACGTCGTGTACTCCGCTGCAGCCCGCACTAGTCGCGTATTGATCGGCGGGGTTTCTTTGGGCCGACCCTGTCTTGCAGGGGTGGAGGAGCTCTAAGGGGTTTATGGTCAGGGAAAGTACTTGGGTAGGAGGGTAGGGCGAGGGGGCAGCGGGGGCGGACGCCGTCTTAATGTAATTTCGGGGGCGCGGCCGACGAGATATACAGGAACATTTGTCTGGCCGGATCCACGTATGATGGGCTCCTACCTGTATAGATAGGGAGGAGCTGGGACTCGCGTGCAAAGTGCTATGACGAAATATTGCTCATTATAATTTGAAATCACGGTTTGAAGCATAGTTTCGTTTTTCTTATAGGAAAATCGGATTGAGCAATTCGGTGCCAGCACACGGAACTTACGGTACCACACACACGGTTCTACACGGTAACTTACGGTACTAGAAGTCTCTGAGATCTGCGTACGCTCGTTTTGTAAGATGTGTTAATTAAACCAATCCCGGCCTATTCCTCCCTTAATAAGTTATAAGAAACATCCCTCTCTGTTTGTTACCTGAACGTCATATATTATATCTGTTTGAGACATTGCAGAGTATCGGAAACACGGCGGATAGACCTGACGTCAACATGTTTCGTGTCAGATACAACGTTCGTGTATGTGTTATAATGCAAAACCTTACTAATGAACTTTCGTTGGTCCAGTGGTTAGCATCCCTGCTTCCAATGCAGAAGGTCCCCGATTCAGACAGACGTTTTTTTTTAATATGTATGGAGGTTTCAGTTCCATTATTTCTTGTCTTAGGAATAAGTAAACGGCGACTTTGGAGCCGTCCTTGCAACGAAGCATTCAATAAATTCAAAGTTGTTCTGAATCAGCCTTGTTGATTCTGACATTTTGTCCGCAGGTGTTCGCACTGTATGCCCAATCACTGATTCATATGTTTCGTATTTGAAATATCGATCTTTGATTGGTTATCGCTCACTCGTCGATGGTGTTCGGAGCCTACAGGGTTGGTTTAGTTGCTTTAAATTAAAGTCCCCCACTGAAAATCAGTTTCGTTACTGAGTGGGTAGACTCTAAATGTGAATTTTATTATTTATTTATTTAAGAAACTAATTAGGTATATAAGGGTGCTATGGATAGTTGGGGATGAAAACATCGGAATAAACCTTCACACTCAGGATTGCCGGTAGTTGGGAACGAACCGGCAACCTCCCGTCACCCGTGTTACCGCTGAGCCATCTCTATCCGCCTGCACTGTGTGATTGCGAGGCGGCGGCGATACGAGGTCTACTTGATCTCCGCCTAGCGGAGGCTCGTCGAACTCCCAAGCTAGGAGTTCGACGAGCCTCCGCTAGGCGGAGATCAAGTTGACCTTGGCGGCGATATCAAGTAGACCTTGGGCGATATTGTATCAGTATTTCGGAGGCGGTGGTTCGCTACAGGGTTGTAGGTGGACGACCCGGTTTCCGGTTGCCCACATTTCGTTTTCGAAACCGGTTGCAAATTTTAAAACCGGTTATTCTCTTCTTTATTTATTGCATATCCTCTTGACAAGGTCATAAAGTGTCACACGTATACATCAGCACCCGATTCTGCAGTATATACACATCATGTCAAAGACTGCCCCCTGTAATAGATAAGACTGTGAAAGAGAGATACATATATTATACCCCATCGCCCTAGACATCAAGCAGTCAAGCAGTTGAGCGAGCATTTACATTACAATTACAGTTATAAATGGTTTTTGTTTTGGATTATTGGTTATTTGTAAGTAAGGCAATTACAAAATTCCGGCAAGCGGTCAATTTAAACCGGCTTTGCAATACGACACTCGCCTACATCCCTGTTACCAGTTTTGGAGTAATGTTGATAGTCCTACGTTGTTCGCAGTGGATTGCGAGGGCGCGCTAGATCTTATAGTGGTAAAGATGCTGTTGTGTTCTGCTTCTGTAATATACTTGTCCCCCTCACGCTGTACAATGGCTACACACGTGTACACGACGGCAACGAGAAGAAACTGTGCTGCATATCACTCCCCGGTGCTGTACAATGGCTACACACGTGTACACGACGGCAACGAGAAGAAGTTGTGCCGCACATCTCTCACCAGAGCTGTACAATGGCTACACACGTGTACACGACGGCAACGAGAACAAGTTGTGCTGCATATCTCTCCCCGGAGCTGTACAATGGCTACACACGTGTACACGACGGCAACGAGAACAAGTTGTGCTGCATATCTCTCACCAGAGCTGTACAATGGCTACACACGTGTACACGACGGCAACGAGAACAAGTTGTGCTGCATATCTCTCCCCGGAGCTGTACAATGGCTACACACGTGTACACGACGGCAACGAGAACAAGTTGTGCTGCATATCTCTCCCCGGAGCTGTACAATGGCTACACACGTGTACACGACGGCAACGAGAACAAGTTGTGCTGCATATCTCTCCCCGGAGCTGTACAATGGCTACACACGTGTACACGACGGCAACGAGAAGAAGTTGTGCCGCATATCTCTCTCCGGAGCTGTACAATGGCTACACACGTGTACACGACGGCAACGAGAACAAGTTGTGCTGCATATCTCTCCCCGGAGCTGTACAATGGCTACACACGTGTACACGACGGCAACGAGAACAAGTTGTGCTGCATATCTCTCCCCGGAGCTGTACAATGGCTACACACGTGTACACGACGGCAACGAGAACAAGTTGTGCTGCATATCTCTCTCCGGAGCTGTACAATGGCTACACACGTGTACACGACGGCAACGAGAACAAGTTGTGCTGCATATCTCTCCCCGGAGCTGTACAATGGCTACACACGTGTACACGACGGCAACGAGAACAAGTTGTGCTGCATATCTCTCCCCGGAGCTGTACAATGGCTACACACGTGTACACGACGGCAACGAGAACAAGTTGTGATGCATATCTCTCCCCGGAGCTGTACAATGGCTACACACGTGTACACGACGGCAACGAGAACAAGTTGTGCCGCATATCTCTCCCCGGAGCTGTACAATGGCTACACACGTGTACACGACGGCAACGAGAACAAGTTGTGCTGCATATCTCTCCCCGGAGCTGTACAATGGCTACACACGTGTACACGACGGCAACGAGAAGAAGTTGTGCCGCACATCTCTCCCCGGAGCTGTACAATGGCTACACACGTGTACACGACGGCAACGAGAAGAAGTTGTGCCGCATATCTCTCCCCGGAGCTGTACAATGGCTACACACGTGTACACGACGGCAACGAGAACAAGTTGTGCTGCATATCTCTCCCCGGAGCTGTACAATGGCTACACACGTGTACACGACGGCAACGAGAACAAGTTGTGCTGCATATCTCTCCCCGGAGCTGTACAATGGCTACACACGTGTACACGACGGCAACGAGAACAAGTTGTGCTGCATATCTCTCCCCGGAGCTGTACAATGGCTACACACGTGTACACGACGGCAACGAGAACAAGTTGTGCTGCATATCTCTCCCCGGAGCTGTACAATGGCTACACACGTGTACACGACGGCAACGAGAACAAGTTGTGCTGCATATCTCTCCCCGGAGCTGTACAATGGCTACACACGTGTACACGACGGCAACGAGAACAAGTTGTGCTGCATATCTCTCCCCGGAGCTGTACAATGGCTACACACGTGTACACGACGGCAACGAGAACAAGTTGTGCTGCATATCTCTCCCCGGAGCTGTACAATGGCTACACACGTGTACACGACGGCAACGAGAACAAGTTGTGCCGCATATCTCTCCCCGGAGCTGTACAATGGCTACACACGTGTACACGACGGCAACGAGAACAAGTTGTGCCGCACATCTCTCCCCGGAGCTGTACAATGGCTACACACGTGTACACGACTGCAACGAGAACAAGTTGTGCTGCATATCTCTCCCCGGAGCTGTACAATGGCTACCCACGTGTACACGACGGCAACGAGAACAAGTTGTGCTGCATATCTCTCCCCGGAGCTGTACAATGGCTACACACGTGTACACGACGGCAACGAGAAGAAGTTGTGCCGCATATCTCTCCCCGGAGCTGTACAATGGCTACACACGTGTACACGACGGCAACGAGAACAAGTTGTGCTGCATATCTCTCCCCGGAGCTGTACAATGGCTACACACGTGTACACGACGGCAACGAGAACAAGTTGTGCTGCATATCTCTCCCCGGAGCTGTACAATGGCTACACACGTGTACACGACGGCAACGAGAACAAGTTGTGCTGCATATCTCTCCCCGGAGCTGTACAATGGCTACACACGTGTACACGACGACAACGAGAACAAGTTGTGCTGCATATCTCTCCCCGGAGCTGTACAATGGCTACACACGTGTACACGACGGCAACGAGAACAAGTTGTGCTGCATATCTCTCCCCGGAGCTGTACAATGGCTACACACGTGTACACGACGGCAACGAGAACAAGTTGTGCTGCATATCTCTCCCCGGAGCTGTACAATGGCTACACACGTGTACACGACGGCAACGAGAAGAAGTTGTGCCGCATATCTCTCCCCGGAGCTGTACAATGGCTACACACGTGTACACGACGGCAACGAGAACAAGTTGTGCTGCATATCTCTCCCCGGAGCTGTACAATGGCTACACACGTGTACACGACGGCAACGAGAAGAAGTTGTGCCGCATATCTCTCCCCGGAGCTGTACAATGGCTACACACGTGTACACGACGGCAACGAGAAAAAGTTTTGCTGCATATCTCTCACCAGAGCTGTACAATGGATTAGTTGTCGGCAGAGCACTGGATCATTCATAAGTCTCTGTGACGTCATATACAGATCAATAGCGGGAGCGCTGCGATCGCAAAACGTAGCTATAGCTATACTACCTCCACGCCGACCGACATCTACTGATGCTGCCAAGACTGGGTCCGCATTGCGCGATCTGTTGTCACTGTTGTGTTGAAGTGTTGACATGTCAGCACGGGGCGCCATGTTCGCTGCACATGCTGACACAGTCACACGACGCGTGGGTGTGGCTCAGACAGCTGGGGTAACCGCTACGTCCTTCAGACCACTGCCCATTGATAGCGAAATTAGTGTACAGTAATGTTGATAATACGAAGCTAATCACGGATCATAGGGAACTTCCGGCGTTTTATCTGTATAGTACGTTCCAAATCGGAACGACCATCAATGTTGCGACAGAGAGAAATGAAGTCTTGGGTTTTCTTTCTTGTACGAGCTACAATTTGGTCGTCTTCGTCGTCTGCGTCTCACTCAATCGCCCTCCCTCTCTTCTCGTACGCTCATTTTAATTGGCTGCTTGTGTTGTCGTTTCTACGGTGCTTTCTATACTGACATTTGTATTTTGTAGTATAGTTTGGTCTGAAAGAAGCCAGTTGTAAGCGAGGATGAATAGCGTGGTGGGGGTGGGGGTGGGGAAGGGGGATGTGTAGTCTCGTCTCTCTATTGAAGACGGTTCACAGAGTGGGAGAGAGTGTGAAAAGAGAGGAAGAGAGAAAGAGAGAGAGAGAGAGAGAGAGAGAGAACTCGCAGTTTACGATTAAAGCTGAACAACTCTATAGTTCACGGGCAAATGATCAATGGAAATGAATTTCCCTCTACACACCTATATTTTATTCCCGTCGTCAATAGAACGGAAAGCCTGACTCTAAACCGTCACACCATGGTTCACGGGGGGATACCGACACGAACCCCCCCCCCCCCCCCCCCTTATTATGTTCGCCGTCTACTACTGTCTTGTACACAGGAACATGACATTTAATTTGGGTGTTAGACTGACGTGAACTTACGGGAGTTGGGTGTTCTTTGTACGGCCACTCCAACTGCTCCAACTATGCTATCTATTACTCATCCACAAGATTTCATCCTTATTTCTTACGATGGGTTTTGGGACATGTTACCAGTTACCACTAACATCTTTTCATCTCATACTAGATTGAATATAGTTAGTATTGTTATTAGTTTAGAGAGACATGAGAGAATACTACTGAATATTATTGAGTGGTAAGTGCAAGGGTGGAATAGTAGACCCAGGCCAAGACTGGAATATATGCAACAACGGTAGACCAGGACCCCTATTCTGAAACTTTTCGATTTCATTTCATTGAACATCATTACGAAATAAACTGGAAATTCTAGATTTTCAACAAATGAAATCTCTTGGCCAATCAGAAGAGAGTAACTAATAAACAAACCGAATACTTCTTATTCCCTCTCATCGACATGTCTGTAAATGAGATCCTTTTCGAAACGTTTTCGATTTATTCGACTCAACCAATTCGAACAGTTTCAGAATCAAGGTCTAGGATGTATGATGTAGCATAAATGTAATTTACATTACGTAGAGATGAAGAGACGATATAAAAGAGGAAATAATGGTGAGTTGTTTCAAACCTATTCTCGGATCGGTTCTGTCTTTTTCTAAATATATAAAACTGGCTATACCGCGTCCCCTATCTTATGTTTGGGGTGCTGCGTAGTTTTGGGAAAGCTTATCATAGGGCTCGTCTCAGCCTTCGGCTTCTGACTTATGATAAAACCCGTCAGAAAACCTGCTTTGTGTTGATTGAAGGGAATTTAACCCAACAGTAGTTCTTGCAATCCCATTGTATATATATGTTGGAACATTCAAGTGGTGTGGGCGCACGCTACAATGTTAATTTCCCTTTCACTTCCCTCTCAATTATTTCCTCTTATCAAGGGTACGAATCGAGTAAACAATTACAGCTTTAAAACAAAAAAAACACGACAAAATAATCCAATACTATTTACCACCGACACTGTTTCTATCTCTCGTTTAAATTCAGTGTAAATAATAGCTCTCAATAAGGCAACTGCATGGAAGCTCGTTTTACCTCTCGTCTCGTGTAAAAGTGGAAGCTAATCCATCAGTCTATTTCTCTCACTACACGATATACATAGTTGGATTGCACCGTGCTAACTGGCTTTCATAGCCGACGATATTATTGTAACATATTTCAAACACATGTACCTAGTGGAGACACGCGTTATTTATAGACTTCTATATTGTAGAATTGCGCAGATGGAAATGTTTTTTCTAAAATCGTTTCTCTGTAAAAAATAGAGATTGAGTGCCGAATATTGACGAACAGTGCAGTAATTGTCAACATGCCGTATATCGAGATATTAATAAGATTTTTTTGGTTTGAAAATGTGTCTGATTATCAAAGGAGAGGGGGGTAAGTGGGGGGGGGGGGGGACTTCATCTTGTTTAAACACACAAACAGAGAATGATGCAGTGATAGTGAGAAAAATAGTCTTGAAATAGCAAATTAAGTTAAAAATTCATTAAAAATAAATTGCCATTTAAATGACAATTACGGACGACTGTCGACTACTCTGCCATTTAAAGTATGCATTTAAATGACGTGCAGGGTGGGGAGAAGCTGTAAAGATAATTAATACTCAGCAGTATAACAGTCAACGAGTCAAATGCTTGGTTCTGTACATCTAAATATTGTCCATGTATTAGGCGAAATACACGATGTACTTCGCACTGGATACGACGCACCCCTATATGTAGTCACCTTAGTGTACATTGCCGCCAAGTTGTTGGTATTGTATATTGTATAGGCGGGGGCCCACCCGTTACCATGCGGGCTTATAGAACCGGATCATTACGGAAGAAAGAAAGAAAGGGTTTTAATATATATGTTTTTAATAAAATGTGACAGTCCAGTAATGAATATTTCAAAATAGAACCGTGTCATATGTATTCTTGTTTATGAAGGTAAAAAAAGGCGGCTCGCCGGGTGAGGAAAGGGAGTTTTGAGCCTCACCAAGGAATTGATCATGTTTTCATATTAACCCTACTTAGCAGCTGTTGCCCGTCGTGGCTTCGCTCACGTGGATTTTAAGATTGTGTACAATTATTTATTTATTAGTTAGTAAATTAGTTAGTACATTTATTTATTTATTTATTTATATTTGAAGTGTGTAACATGTTCGGATGTTGACATGTATAGTATGTATCCTGCCCCCTCGTCACACCCCTTAATTTGATTCGGAAAACGGTAAAATACAAATGTATTAATTTTTAAAGGAGAATATAAATAACAATTTTCACGTCTGTAACATCTTCCGTTTTTTAGGTTTACGTACGTGTCCTCATAAATAATAAAATTCACCCCCACTCAACTGGATTTAAAAAAATTGTAAAACTTGTTTTTCTTTATTTTAAAATTAAAATCTAATTGCCGAATTCGACGTGTAGATCTTTTTCAGATTTTGAAATTAAAAATTCATTAAAAACAAATTGCCATTTAATTATGGACGACTACACTGCCATTTATATAGGTCTCCCCCCATTTAAAGTAGACATTTAAATGACAAGTGTAGAATAGGCCCTTGCATTTTATTATCCATCTATTGGCAGCTATGTGTCCCAAATGCTATAAGCACTTAGCTTTCGTTCCCAATTATGCATGTTTCATTGACGTCATCGGGGTCTCTAGTGAGTGAGTGAGTGAGTGAGTGAGTGAGTGAGTGCACTAGGCAGGCAGGCAAGGCACCCTCATCTTGGCCTGCCTGTTCGGTATACATGCAATAGCCGTTGAGTAGTGAGTGAGTGCACTAGGCAGGCAGGCAGGCAGGCCGTCATCTTGGCCTGCCTGTTCGGTATACATGCAATAGCCGTTGAGTAGTGAGTGAGTGAGTGAGTGAGTGAGTGAGTGAGTGAGTGAGTGAGTGAGTGAGTGAGTGAGTGAGTGAGTGCACTAGGCAGGCAAGGCACCCTCATCTCGGCCTGCCTGTTCGATATACATGCAATAGCCCGTCGAGTAGTGACACACGCACGCGCACAGTATTCCACCCTTATATCCTCAACCCCTTAGCAAAACACCCCCGCTAGATCGAAGTACAACCCGACCGAGCTGTGAAACTTCTACGTAGCTGTTTACGTGTCGTGTGCATGCATGGGTTCGACTCCCGTTTGCGCCGTGAGTGCAGTGGCGTATTTGGAGGGGGGGGGGGGGGGGTCCTCGCCTTTAACTTTCTACAATTTTAAAAGGGAGATACGGTTGGAGACAGAAAGAAGGAGGAGGGGGAAGGGAGATAAAGTGTCGCACGCTAATTTGTACGTTCTCTCACCTCTCTCTCGAACACACAATGAGTTAGGGTTGTATATTATAGGTTTACGTTGACGGATGAACATTATTTTTTCGTATAAAACATTCAACAGTATTGTGTATTGTGTATAGGTCTTATCACACTGTCTGTCTGTCTGTCTGTCTGTCTGTCTGTCTGTCTGTCTGTCTGTCTGTCACTGACTGTCACAACCAAGCGAAGAGAGGTTGGGTTTTAATAGGAACTGACCCAGAATCGATTACGTGTCTTTAATTTATAATATTTCATTTTGTATCAATTTCATTACAAGAAATTTATGGTGGGGCAAATCCATTTACCCCCACACTTTATCCGCCACTGCACTTTCTTTTGTAATTTGTACTACTTAAATGCTCATTACTCAATATAAAGAAATTTGGTATCTGCTGTTTATCATCCATAAATGAAAAAGATTTCATACCTATTACGCTCATGGTGGTAAATGTTGTGCACGCAGTACGATGTATTTGTGTGAAATGCGTTCCCAGTGTATAGAACTTAATGACGGCTTGGAGATTGGTAATGAATACGCCAACCATCCATTGGATCTTGTGCATAATTGCCCATTACAATGATATTAACCTGTAAAAGCGATTCACTGTTCCGTTGCCTTTGTTCTTCCTCACCGCGCCATCGCCTGTGAATACTCTTTTAACGCCCGGTTTTACACCTTTACTTGTTATGGAACGTTATTGTACTCGAATAATTTCCACGTGGAACAAACGCGCATCAAACTCTAACCACGAACGAACGAGCTGGCGTAAACACGGTTCATGGTCTCGTGGTAGGGTCGGGGCTGCATCATGGGGCCTAGGGCGCTCACTTTTGGACACTTCGCATTGGCCGTTACTGTGAAAACTGTCCCTTGGTTCAGGAGGATAAAATAATAACACTTACTGAACAGTGTAGTATTTCAATTAGACAATTAACATATAATTTACACCTTTCTATACTGAAATGCAAGAATGCAAAACTATATTGTCACATACCGACATATCCTGATGAATTGTCCCTTTCTATGCAAGCATGTATGCACGCTATTTCAACGGAAATCAAAATATTCGTAGAGTTATTTCATACTTTCGTACGGACTGTATTCCGCTTATTAGAGTGAACTAGCTTCAAGAGTCACACCAGCTGCACTTAGGGTTCCTCCAATAAGCGGTCGTTAATGAGCTTGTTTCTAGTAGATGCAGGAACCAAGGTATACTTGCAGGTTCCACGACTCTCCGCTAGGTGGTCAAGCATCAAGCAACTATAACAAGTAGAAAATTTAGTTTGTACTATTGGAATCGGCTATTTCGTCAGCATGACAACTTTACAATGGATCCCCACTATATATGCGTTAACAATATGAAAATTGGTCACAACATTTGTACATTCGTTTTCTAGCAGATCCAAACTAAATGTATACAACACATTTTCTTTTGTGTATGTATGTATACTGACATGTGAGAGTACTTCTTTCCTCCTCTTTCATTCGTGTTTATCTACTATACAAACTTTCCTGACTATCTACAACTATCTGTTTTACATCGCCCTATCTTCGCTGTATTATTGTCCCCTTCCTCGATCTAACCTTTCGAGTCAAATAGTTCAGTGATTTGTGACGTAATTATAACCATACGTGTTCGGTTGCTCTAGTTGGTACCCCTGAGATATCTTTTGAGCACCGTTTAGTTGGCCATAATGGTAGGCACATGCCTATATTTCCCATACACGTGCCTGTTGAAGTTGTCAGGTATATTTGTGGGGGGTTACTTAGCTTTGCGTTGCATGAATGAACTGTGTTGGTGTTGGTGGACGTGCGTGGGACTCGAATACAGGTCTTGGAATCGTCCGGGTTCACAATTGTGTCTCTCTTCTATCTAAACTAACAATGAAATAATGAATAATGTTATCTGTGTTCATGGCTCGTTTGTCTTGTGGATTTATTCCTGCTTCCAATGTTGAACGTTCAAGGTTTGATAACCGGTTCGGGATGGGTTTTAATTTAACTTTGGAGTTTTACTTTCAATAACTCCATGATATTGGTGTTTAATGTGTAAGCAGTTGCTTCGGAGTCGTCATTTATCATTATATATACAATGTACGTCACCGATAGAGGTGGCTCAGCAGTAAGACGCAAGACTCTAATTCGGGAGGTCGCCGGTTCGATTCCGGCCACCGGCAGTCCTGACTGAAGGTTTTCCCGAGGTTTTCCTTAGTCGTAAAGGCAAATGCTGGGATTGAGTCCTACTGAGCCCTCGGACATTCCTTCCCAGCTATCCAAACACTCTAATCCTAGTAAGTCACCTGAAGAGGGGCACATCAGGTAAAGCTGGTGTGCACCCTATAACGGGCATTCCTACGAAAAATGATTATTAATATACGTCGAATATATTATCAATGTTCGTATACGTAGTTGTTTATACATTACAACGAAGCACATAGTTAAGTCTTCCCCCACTGTCCCCTGTTCCTTCATGCACTGAATATCAGTTCTTTTACTTCTGAGTCGGTAGAAAAAATATTAATTGTTTGTATTTATTTTTAATTAATGTATCTTTAACAGTTCGAGGACCATTTGCGTATATTCTTGCTCATCTTTAACACTATCACAGCAGTATAAGATGATGGTTTAAGTCAAACCCTCGCCATTTTCAAATAAACAATTCCGAGTACTCAAATTTTAACAGGCTAGTACCAATATCCAATCATTCAGTTTCCAAGAATGGACCTTCGCTTATATGTAATCAACATTTTAACAAATTACCGAAATCTTTAAATAGAAATACCCATAATGCCTGTCAAAACTCAAAACCATATTCCTTGACGATAATAAAGAATTTATAGATTTAAATACCTATCTCAACCTTTTAAAACATAATTTTGTTACCTTGTATTTTTCAATGTATATATTGTTGATTGTATTGACAATTATTGTATTTTCATGTATGGCATGTATTAATGATTGTATACACTATATGTATGTTGGCAAAAAAATCCTTTTGCTTCTGACGTTGCGGGCTGATATACTGGCCACGCCGTAAGAAGCAAGGTGTCCCCTAAAATTCTGAGAAGAGACGGTCGCTCCACACGGTCTATTTCAACGGTATTCAACTCGAGATTGCCCGATAGCTACATTGTTATTGTCCACTGCATTGACTGCACCAACCGTGAATGGAATGCGACCCCACCACGTCTGACAACATGCGTGTGATATTATCACTATACAATACCTGAAGCAGGAGAACGGGATTCAACTAGATTTAGGTTGGTAGTTGTCACACGCGTCACTTCACTGTTTACATAATCCGTGACGACCACACCTTGCAAGTTAACGCGGCGCGACTTTAGTCACGGTCTGTTATTGAGGAGAACAACAGTCCCATGAAATAACTAATCTGTATTAGGTCCAGCTTCTCTGCGATTGATTGATCAGTATAGCATCATGAATGCTGTACTGTTACTCCAGTCAAAATAAAGAAAAAACTACGAATAGGCAATATTTTGGTTTGTACGTTATTTCACAGTAAAAGAAGTGGAAGACGACTAAAAGAAAAAATATACATTTTTCAGAAGCAAATTGTTGATTTACGCCGTTTGTTATTTTCTTCAATGAGTTTAGTATTTTGACAAGTCGAGGGACGTGCTATTTTGAACCCGACTATGAAAACTAGGATTATGCGTTCACGGGAATACATTTTCCGAAATTAGTTTTCTTTCTGAGTGAGTGTACCGCCATATTGATTCAGGGAGTCGCGGGCGGCATGCATAAATACAGTTCGTACTGTGCCTGTTATGCTTTGCCTCCTCGCGTTGAGATGACGCGCGCGTGTCTCAGAATACGAGATTCGTAAGCAGGGCTAGCCCTAGCCAGGGGGACATGCTGGGCTGGCTGTGCTGTGCTGTGCTGTGCTGTGCTGTGCTGTGCTGTGCAGTGCTGTGCTGTGCAGCTATATAGACCATATAGTGGCCTCGACATATCTAGCCAAAGCGACTGTACTGGCTGTGCTGTGCTGTGACCCAGACCCATGACCTATTCTGATTGCTACTCCCCCCCCCCCCCCCCACGAAGTTATTCTCGGGTACGCCACTGGCTACCAAGCACCAATACAGCTCCACACGCTCACTTTTATGTCAGCCATGAATATGATAGTTTAGTTATGGCGAACTCTGCAAAGATAAGACTTGTGTGGGGTTTTCCTCTTGGAAAGATCTATACTTTGTACAACCGTTGAGGAATCATTTTTTCCTCCAATGCACAGCCTCTTGTATATAGATTAGATTATTCCGTATGTGAAGAAGGGGGCAAAGCTGCTGTTCAGAATCTAAATAGTCACTGTCAATCTGTCATGTTGCTTTGGGCATAACCAATAACCATATCCGTCTGTCTATGTATATAGTCATGTTGCAGATATTGTAAGAGTAAGACACAACGCATAATCATGTTCTCTATACTATATGTACCTCCAGGGAAATACCGGTTGGCGGTTTCATAGCAAATTTATGACATCACTAGTTCACTACTGGAATCATTGTCTTGAACCAAGGCACCGAGTTTGGCCACTGAGGGCGCAAGTGAAAACGAATGAAGCGCTCAAGTGGCAATGTCACGCAACTTTCTGATGAAGCAGCGTCGTTCTTCCTACGTCGACAATGGCAAATTGTGGAAATACGGCTTTTATGAATTTTGGGCAGATTATGAATACCATCAGTCCATCTTAAAAAGCAAGGCGCCATTTAAATCAGGACACGTTTTAGACTTACAAACAAATAACACACATACAAGACAATGAAAAAAAAAAAAAAAAACACAAAACAAAACAACAAAACAAAATAGAAACACAACAACAAGAAAAAACAAAGAAACAAAATACAAAAAACATGATAGTTCACATTCACAATAATATCCGGCACTATTTTCAAACGCGGAATGCAATCTTCACCAATAAGTTGCTCAATTTGGCCACATGCAGCGCTGTATGTACTAACACACGGTGTCGCACTGTTAAAACCGCACGAAATGAACGTGTTTTAGACTCTAGTAATATCTTGTGAACGCTACACTATATTGAAAAAGTTACTAACCAACATTTAGGTTCGTAACAACTAAACACTGGACCAATAACGTTTTAAATATTTTAATTCTCACAGTTATTATTTTGAAAGACAATGAAATGATTAACGATTAATTGGTTTCCAACACGACAATCGTAATGATTGCAATATTTAATCCAGTTTTTAGTTCTTACGTAACTAGTTAGATGAGCGTAGCGGATCTCTCAGTTCAACTCGATCGGCTTTGCCTGTGTGTAAGCAAGCAAATTTTGTTCGTCGCGCACAGGTCAAACGGCTTTACGAATTCGGCTGACATTTTAAGTCAACACTTGTGAACACAAAGCTAGATGCTGTTGATATGAAGAACAAAATCCGTCAAGATGCCAACCTATACAAACAATTAATTACTGACAAAATTTGTTTTATAAATATTTTTTAATATTTTTTATATTTGTGTACTCGGTGAAAATACTATACATAAATAGAAACAAATGGTAGGGACGGCAAACTCTTTTGTCTAGAATACGGAAAAGTGCGCATGTGCAGTATTGGTGCACACTGGCCGCTTGTAGGCCTAACTAAATGCCTATAAGACAGGCTTTAAGGGAACATGAGCACCTGCCTGCAGTGATTCTGCAGGTGTGACCGCGGAAATGTTGCTCATGTTGAATCAGAACATGTATTTTTATCAAGCATTGAAGACACAAAAGAATTATTTCAATGCCTCATTGACCGGTGTACGCCTCTTATCATATGTGTAAATTGTTCGTGAATTGAACACAGGGAGTTTTTCACGTGTGCATTGCTAATATTATTTACTTACAAGGCGTATTTTTTTTTAGAAATAAATTATGTGTGTGTATGACGATAGTTTTCCCGACACATTGTTGGTACAGTTGCAACAGAACACGTTTCCCGTATGAGACATGAGAGTACTGAGTCACAACCTACATGACCTTAGATCACGTAGTAACAAATCGGGAGAAGTCACGTGTTGTCGCGTCGTGTTATTGTTTTCGTTTGAATGGCCTACGTCACGTAGCGAGCGAGTGTATTCCAATGCCGTAATAACGCGAAACTGCATTCAACTTATATATAGAATACTATTTCCCCCTCCATTGCACTCTCCTTCCCCCCTCCACTCCCCCTTCCACCGCGTGTCTGGCCAAAGACGGCGACCTTGACGGAAGGGGAAACACGGCAACATCGCCCTCCCTCCGCCCCTCCCCTCCCCCTCAACTGGTTCCCACGATGGCTCGTGTTCGGTTGTAAGCCTAACGTATGTACTATCCGTTCTGAAATAGTAATCCCCTCTTAGTATCGTTCCGTGTGATGGAAAACAACATTCCATACAGTCAACGCCCAGCTCAGCTGGGAGGTGGAACAAACACATTGCCGGGCTCACTGGCTTTCAGGTAGTGATGTCCTCCAGTGAGCGAGTTGTTGTTGTTGTTGTATGTATGTACTCATTACACGCGATACAACCTATCATGCGCGCAATGTATTTATAAATCAATCGCTAATAAAGATTCTTGACAATGGTGTGAAGTATTTTCTGGGTGCAGTGTTCATGGGGGATGAACTTTGAACTTAACTTACATTTATTTAAATAAAAACAAATAATAATAACAGTAATTTCGTTTTGTGTTGTTCAGCTATAGATTTGCAGCAAAGAAAATAAACGATCTCCTACTCTAATCTGTATAACAAATGGAATGTCAAGGTATAAAGTACGCTCATGTTCTATAAGCAAGTTGCATTGTTTTATTGAGGCAAGGTACGAAAATAGTCTCGTACTCAGTGTTTTCAGTTTTGCCATGCTAAAGTAAACACAATGGGTCGTTTTATCAGGAAGGCAGTTGACCTGGTCTTGACCATGCCTCGCTCACACTCACTCACTCACTCACTCACTCACTCACTCCCCCCCACCCCCCGCCCCCCTCTCTTTCCCTGCCGTCACCCTCTAATATACAAGAGAGAAACCCAGGGCGAATACGGTCAAGATACGAACCTTTCAAGCAGGGGTTGTTGCTCTTCAACCATTCATGTTCAATGATGACATACGATTTACCTCATTTTGTGAATATATATATTTTACTTTTGTTTACTAAAATTTTTTTGTGTGTTTCATGATTATTGGTTCACCGAAATTCGAATTGTTCACTTCTAGAAAGGGGTTTCTTGTTTAAGCAATGGCATGATATAATTTATATACACCGCTGTAAATATTGGAATGGCTGCATGCCCGACGGTAAAAAAACATATCGATATCAAGGGAAGAAATCGTGATATATATTATCGCGATATCGATGTCGGAACTTTTCTTGTCTTTTTTTTAGGATCTCCAGATCAGCCTAGACCATTCATTATAATTTTATAAACAATATTACGTAAACAATTTAACTTCGAAATGTCTTGCTGTGTGTATCAATTTTGTGTGTTGTATTATTCAAAATTTAAAATATCCATCCACACAAAACAGCGACGAAAATGCAGAACCGAAACACTACCAAGTGTGTACAGGAGAAAAATTGTTTTTTTTAAAATTCGGCTTATGTTCGATAGCGATCTATATCGTATCGAATTATCGATATACTTAGGCAGCTCTGAAATATTGTATACACATTCCGGCTAGTAAAACACATCGATCTATAGTGTGAACGGTTTGACTTTAGGTGGCTTGAGAAATTGCATGAGTTAACTTGGCTGTTAGCTCATACAAACCCTTTTAATATTTCGTGATGAACCGCTTCTGATAGGACATTACTTCAACGTAAAGTGTTACTTATAATTTTAGTAGTTATTTTGTTTGCATTTGAGGTGTATATTAGTTAGGGGCATCGTAACAAAATCATTAGCTCCGTATCAAACTAATGCTTCCTGGAGGATTACTACTGTGTCTAATAATAATAATAGTGTCTTTATTTAGCGACTATGCGCTATTTCCAATTTTACGTACATTATTTGAATAGTTTATCAAACCAAATTAGAAATACACAAAATACATATTAATTTGTGTCCACCTAATACATATACATATGTACAGATGATAAGGGGCCTTTTCATTACTCCTAGCTTGAAAGTACGTTTGCAAGTGCTTTTCACAACTTCCCCTTTCAAATCACATATTATGGAGTAAAGGTTCGTCCGATGTATATTGTTTCAGAGCTGATGTCAACCTAGATATAGATAGATATAGCACGTACACGCTTTGTCATCCAATTGCGATTCAAGAATAAGTAACAAGTAATAATAATAACGAGCACACTTTCCAAAGTAATTATCTTAATTGAATCTGTAAACGTAACTGACCCTCGTTAAGACAGCAGATCGCCTTCAGATTAGCCTCATCGCCGAGCAATTATTATTGTTACGATCATTTCCAGCACAAGAAAATTCGAATTCCCTGGATGTGAGTTTATAATAACGGATAGACTGCACGTTATACTGGCTGCAGATGGTTTGTTCGGGCCATTGTCACTAAGTAAGATAAAAACTTGGTAGCTACTAATTGCATAATATTAAACCAACCCACCTGCCCGGATGTGGGTTTCAAGATAGTACAAGTTCCACTAAGATAGGCCCTAAACCACGACCATTAAAATTATAACAAGTTTCAAGGGTTATTAACATTGTGGAGGTCGCTCGTTTACATGTATGAACGTACAAGTACGGCTGTGTTGAATGACCTTCTGGCCGCGCGGTCACCAAGACCTGAGCTCAGTGTTCCAGACCGGAGCGTCTTCATTTAGGACCTTCACTCTTAGTTTTAATGCAAACACATTTATTTATTTATGTATGTATTTATTCAATAGCGCATGGAATGGCGATCTCGTGCCGAAGACAGTGGCAGAGGAGTAGGATGGGCAGGGCAAAAAGGTCGTAGGTGTTAATTGTTCACTGTTGTTAAGATGTTTGAAATGTCAATTGAACGAATTTTTAATGTTCGACAAAAATATCGTACGATGGTGAGAATTTAATTTTCTTTTAATTAATGTCTTTTAAAATAAGATGCAATATCAACATTTTGGAATGATGCTGGGCTATCAAGATCTACGGTTATTCTAAAAACAAACATGAATTCAAAATTCATAATTGTTTTACGTTTGGATCAAATTACATAATTTCAGACTTTGGAATTATCTCATTTTTGTCCAAACTCAATCAGTTTTGTACACTTTTCTAGAATATCTCTAGACTTATTGTATTGTATTTTGAATACGAGCAGCAACTTTCAATTCTCACGTTTCTCCAGCTATTGGCGAAGAAAGTATATACGTGGCCTAAAGAACGTATTTCGATATGTTTTATCAACAGTTCCTGCTCATGTAGGGGGTTACTTGCTACAGTCTATAGATCTTCTAAGGCGGATGTGCACATTATGCACTTGAGTTGTTGAAAATACTTCCTTCACAATCGCTTGTAGTATTATATAACATTGTATTGTAAACAATCTGCTAGAAGAAGAAGAAATGAGAGAAAGACCCACTGAGATCTGCGACTACTGGTTGGGGGAAAAAACAACATAGAGTGGCCAAACGCTTTTCGACTTGTGTGACGCTTCCCAAGCAATGTCAAGACTTTGTTCGTATGGCAGAAGAAATGATCTCATGGTAGGACGAGCACGCTCGCTTCACGCGTGGACCGATTCACGAGTGCTGGGGGTCCAATTCATACCCACAGGAGCGGGACTAACGTAGACTCTATGAGACTATGAGACCGCGCATGTGCAATGCCTACGGGGACTCCATATCGTCTGCACAATAGCCTTATCGAAGTCGTATAGCGTACCTACGCGAAACGGGCCGTTATTATAGATAGACAATGGAAATAATGTAGGGGTGCAGCCACTCGACGAAAATCTTGATTGATTATCGTATCGAAATTATCGATCGATCCATATTCATGTCAAACTGTACTACATATTATGGAAATCGAAGACTAGGCCTACATATAACTTGTAGGAACAATTGTTTATTTAAATCGCAGGCCGAGATCCTAATAAATGCGCTTTACACCACTAATCAACAAATCACATTCAAGAGGAGTTTAAAAGTTAAAACTGCGACATTACCCCAACAGAATGATGTTATAGTGGACCCAAGATAACTTAACACCTGCTTTCGTCACATCCGGGGCAGTCGTAGCCAACCAGCGAACCGCCCGAGACACATCCGGGCCAATACCGATCGCTGATTGGCTGCGAACCCGTCGCCTGTGACGAAAGCATGTGTAAGGTAGTCTTTGGACATACGTTATTTGTCTATTACTTGCTATAATAGAAAGTACTGACTTCAGTAATAACTTGAACCGTTTATCAATTCACGCATGTTTGATGCTTACTTGTGTAGAAACAGTGAACATGGATCCATCTGTATGGTTGGTAATGGTAGCATTACATTGCACTAAAACGTCCTGTGTCTACAGGTAACTAATACATTATTTCGTAGGCTTATGCTTGGAGGAAATGTAGAATTCTTAATTGACATTCTTTTCCTCCTTGGCTAATGGAGTAATACGTCAAGTCGATGCATGACGCCGTCGATGGTACTGGTTTATTAAATTTCGATTTTCGATATACCACAACAGCGCAGCTTGAATTTAAAACAAGTCGTGACGCGATGGCCTAATGCCAACGCCAACCAATACAGACAGCTTTTCGGTTTCATCATCTCGGAGCCAATCCCAATTTCATACACTGTCCTAAGGGCCAGGATATCTAAAGTAGGCCCTCTAAAGTATCCAGCCAAGAGTTCAGTCACCGATCACACATAACAAGCATTGGATCACTAAATTAGGCTGTGTGCTGTGCGCTCTGCGATGCTGTCTGACCTGTGTCGTGTTTAGCACGCAGCTCCGAGGAAGATAACCATCTTTTGCCCGCATCGCACATCTAGTTTTCAGCGGGCGTACACACTATAGGCAGCAGGATGCCCGCAGGTCCACGAGACGTCCTTTAAATCGTTGGCTATGGGTCGCGGCAAATAGCTGGTCCCTCGCTAGTCGTCCTTTTAAACATTAGATACAGGTCGCGGCAAATAGCTGGTCCCTCGCTGGTCGTCCTTTTAAACCATTGGATTGGATACAATACAGGTCGTGGCAAATAGCTGGTCCCTCGCTGGTCGTCCTTTTAAACATTAGATACAGGTCGCGGCAAATAGCTGGTCCCTCGCTGGTCGTCCTTTTAAACATTAGATACAGGTCGCGGCAAATAGCTGGTCCCTCGCTGGTCGTCCTTTTAAACCATTGGATACAGGTCGCGGCAAATAGCTGGTCCCTCGCTGGTCGTCCTTTTAAACCATTGGATACAGGTCGCGGCAAATAGCTGGTCCCTCGCTGGTCGTCCTTTTAAACCATTAGATACAGGTCGCGGCAAATAGCTTGATGAAGCCTCGGTATTTTTCAATTGGTTTTCGGATGTTGCGGAAGCCACGTGGCACTCTTGTGTCATGCAGGATGTGGTTTTCAGTTCTTCAATGTTTGTGGTCGATTAGGCTGGGCAATGGTCATGAATGTCTCTTGGCGTTTTCCACTCAATAGTATAAATTCAAAACATGAGACGAGTCCAAAATGTCATCTCACGTCTCAAGGATAGCCAACGTTGCTTATAATTGTTTCCAAAGTCCAACTTCGCGCCCAAACTTACGATACACACTTAACGTGTACAATGTAAGTATGTACTTATGTTCGTACTTAAGTAATTACGAAATTTATTCTACTTGAGTACCTCACGTCATACCGACTACACATACATACTTAAGTAATACTGCGTCGCTATCTTCAATCTTAGTGTGCAAAACACTTATAATAGTTATAGTTCACGTGAAGACGATGATTTAGCGAGTCACTGAGTTGGCAACGAACTAAGTTGACCATGAAGGGGGTACTAACTAAGTCGGGCATAAGGTAAGAAACCCGCCATTATTGTTTTTCTTTGAGGTTATAAATTTCGATAATTGGTAGTATGGACAAGGTTTGAAGCTGGTTTGGACTTACTCATTTAAAATTATGAAGTGTAAGCCTATCACGAAAGGAAATAATTTCGATAAGGAACAAAATAAAAGCGGCAATAGTGGTTAAGCTCTTCATGTTTCAGCTACGTGAAGACGCACACAACAAACTTAGTCGATGAGAAACTGAGTGTATGGTAAACTAAGGGTCGGTAAAGTTATTAAGCGAGCGAAGCGAGCGTCTCCACGAGACTCTTATGGCACTTCGTTCTGTTTTTTTTGTTTTTTTTTTGTACTAGACTCTTATGGCACTTCATTCTGTTTGTTTGTAGCAATTAAGCTATTTGGAGGATTTCAAGAGTTTTACTTGGTCGTTGCCATAGAGACAACAAGCTATTCGACGAATAAGTAGTTATTGCGACATAGTAAGACTGGACCCTAGTGACACGTGTAAGTAACTAAGTACATAGTGTATAGGTATAATAGTGACCTCCCTCCCCCTGCAATGAGAGTGATAGCGCGGTTACTCGTCGCCTTCCTCTCGACTCCGAGCCAAGGTCAAGTAACTACGTCCTCGGGCGGGGAGGGTCATAGGGCAGCGAAATAAATATACACTGCATCTCCAGTGTTCGCGCATATAGTCCAACCGACACAGCAGTGGTCTAAACAAACGCTCCACACATGCGCACTACCTACTAACAAGTTTACACACATTATGATGAATGTGCCTTGAAATAAAATAAATTCATATTTAGTTAGAGTCTACCCACTCAGTAACAAGACTGATTTTCAGTGGGGGACTTCAATTTAAAGCGACTAAACCATACCCTGTACTCTGTAGGCTTCGAACACCATCTACGAGTGAGCGATAACTAATCAAAGATTGATAATGTCAAATATGAAACACATGAATCAGTGATTGGACAGTGCGAACACCTGCGGAAAAATGCCAAAACCAACAAGGCCGATTCAGAAAGTTATTGAGTACTTCGTTTTGCTTAGAAGCGCTATCTATATTAGTTTTGAGGACTCAAAACTAACATAGATAGCGCTGCTAGCTCAGCGCCATTGATGAATAATAACAATGAAACAACAATGAAAATTGACAGCTAAACCACTCCTAATAGAAGTTTATTTTCTTGCCACCAGAATGCATCTAGTCTATTTTGAGTGCTCTATCCCTGCTTTTCTCTCGGTCTCACACACATTGTTGCATTGGACATTGTTTTAAAACCATATATGACGTGGCCGATTGAATGCAGGCAGGGTCAAAGTACCCTCCTCAAGCCAACAAGCGGTGGAGACTAAAGAAGACCACTAACTTCCAATTATTAGAAGCCAAATAAATAGCCAAAGGTTTGAAAGGTCATATATTTTGCAGTGGTATCGCCGGCCGTATTTCATACCGGGACGTGCGTATTTCAGTTCGGCATCGCTAATGATCGGCCCATGTATCTAATTGGCTCGACCGTATACCACGTGACAAACACGGCCGCTACGATACTTCATTAGCCTGAAAGCTCATCAGCTTATCTCTCGCTATCAGCTTCGAGCGCTCTGGGAGCGAAGGCACAGCCACTTGCATTGGAAACACATGTGTATTGTGTAGTTCAAACACAAAACAATGTTGCAGTCTGAAGATTTCCGTGCTCGCAATTTCGTTCGCATGTATTAGCCCCGGTATTATAGCGACCCGCTAAATATTTATATATACCTGAATATCCGCAAGTAATTTGCGAGTTGCGGTTAAAGTATTCGTTTTGCGGCTGCGGGTCCGGATCGGCTTGCTCACAATTGGCAGATGCCAGGAGCGTGTTCATAAAAATAGGAATTTGTCATAATTTTCAAATAATATGTTCCAATATTTATTTTTCATTGATTTTCTGGAAGTAAAAGTATGATTTTGAAATATAAAGATATGAGGTGCTGACATCTATACAAATTCATTATAGAGCGTGAACCACAGCGTGATTTCCGTATAATATTGTTTACATATCAATCACATAAATACACACAATAAATTCAGAAAACTTAAAAAGTATGGCGGGTTTTCGGATGTGGATAAGGTGTTTGAGGTGTTGTGGGTGCGGGTACGGGTGCGGGTGCGACCCGCACAGTTATTTTACGCGAGAGACTAAAGCAACTAGTTCAATTCATATTAAATATATTAGCCTAGGTTACGTATGCCAATATTATACCAGTACAGTATGCCATGGTAGGTCAAATATAGGGTAAATATTAAATGCTGCCAACGGTGCTTCTTGATAAGGGAATTACTTTTGTAGTACCGCTTCTTGAGTCCCACACCCATTAAAACTCGAATTTCCCATTTTGGCTGGGATCGAACGCCCAACGGGATCAACCATTTCATTAAACACATCGGCGGTTGTCCATTTTGACCAATGTAGTACAGTGCGTCCAAAAGGGGGTATCCATGCAATCCACTACTAAACTACATCGAGGGTAACCGCGCGGCAAAATTTCTTCACTTGCTGTTTGTGTTGAAGGCGGTAATTGACAAGTCATCCAGGCATTACATCACAAGTAGGAAGCATCAACTACTGAAAACCAATGAACATTGAACAACACGATAATGATGATGCATCAGTTTGTTTGAGGGTTGCACTTTCGCTGTTTGTCGGTCTACTGCACCATTGCACCGTGTTGCGGTGCGTTGCGCGCGCACTGGGTGGCGTGGGAGCGAACCGAAATGAACGTTGGCAGAATTTTTGCGGCGTCTCTAATTCGCGCGGCGAAAAAGACGAAGTCGACCACTTGAAGCCAACTGTCCAATCAACGAGTGAGTCTTGTCTTTTTTCTATAATAATAATTGATTTCGCTCGAGAGTAAACGTTCCGTGTTCGAGGCAATGCTCGGCGGGCAGCCTACCCCTCTACCCCTCCCCCCCCCCCCTCACCCCCTCTACTGCCTGGCCGTCACGAGACGCACCCGACCCGCACTCTTCACGTTCCATGTTCGAGGCAATGCTCGGCGGGCAGCCTACCCCTCTACCCCTCCCCCCCCCTCACCCCCTCTACTGCCTGGCCGTCACGAGACGCACCCGACCCGCACTCTTCACGTTCACGTGTTCTCTCTAAATATAGATTCGTTCGGAAAGTCTGTGATATACTGGCCACTCAGTAACGTGCAAGGTGTTGACGTCATGGTAGTGAAGTGAGGTATGTGACTAAAGTCGTCTTACAATAACTTCGGTAATGCTTTCGTCATCAATCAATGACGTGTTTACGATCTCGGCCAACCCGAGCAGGTATCTGAATTAGTCACGGCCGCTAGTTGGTTGCCGCTCAGGCTCACCCACCCGCGTGACGGAAGCATTATCGAAGATGTTGTACGATGACTATAGTGGCAAATAAGTTGTAGGGCGTATGTTGACAGGCGTTGTCTAATTATGGATTCGAAAAGTCTGTGCTATAGATATACTGGCCACGCCGTAACTTGCAAGATGTGGTCGTCAAGATTGTGTGATAGTGAAGTGACGTATGTGACAAATGCCAACCTAAATCTAGTTGCAACTCGATCTCTGCTTCCGGTGTTGTAGTAGTAATACTATCAGCGCGTCTGTTGGTAGACGTTTTCAAGACGCATTCGAAGCGAGGCAGGACGTACAGGCAACCCAAGACAACCTTACATATGCTTTCGTCACAGGCGAAGTATTCGTAGCCAATCAGCGATCAGTATTTGCGCGCTATTGTCTCGGGCGGTTCGCTGGTTGGCTACGAATACCTCGCCTGTGACGAAAGCATGTGTAAGGTAGTCTTGGGTTGCCTATACACTCCATGCAGTGTACAATAACAAACAGATACCAAGAATTCCCGTGTCGAATTCCGCGTGAAGCGACCATCTCTTCTGAGAATTTTACAGCTTACATTAGTTACGGCGTGGCCAATATAGCCGCACGAGATGATGTGAAAAGTTGAATATTTAATTTTTGATTGGAAAACAAACCGTAACGTTAGGTACATATTTTTTAGTACTAAAACGTGAATTGGAGAAAATCTGTACCTATCAAAGCAGATGATATTTTTTACATTTTTTCTCTTGTGGTGTGTTGACTTTGTTTCAATTAATCACATAAAGATAGATGATCCTCTTGTCGTGTCAGCGCTCTAATGTGCGAATTATTGGAAGTGAAAAATTGTAATTTCAATAAAAGTGAGGTAATTATTTAATTCAACAATTTTCTGGGTAGATTCTATAAATGCTTGCATGCGTAGAAAATATTGTTTGCAAATTCAAAACTCGTACAATGCAGACCCAAATGTGGTGCGGTGCCGACTGGTCCAAACATGTTGCGGAGCCTCTAAGAGCTGCCACAGTAATGACTCGAGTCATGTGGCCGTTGACGTAATGGCTCACACTTCTCACGCGCAGTCACAGTTCACTCTCACTTTTTAGCTATTCGCACTTTTAGTTTTTCAATCTCGTTTTGTTGCTTACTTCGTATTACCCCAAATAGTCACATTGTAATTTATCATAAGGGCGGCCTTTCAGATTAACCAGAACTGTAGAGTGAATTAATATCCTGTTCGTGACGTTATATTTTTTGTTTTCGCTAGGAAATAAACTTATCGACTTATATTCAGCTGAGCGTTTTGACTTCTCAGCTGTTTACATAATTCTTTCATTCTCACACTGGTGGTGAATTCATGTCGATTTAGATTTGTTTGTGTGTAGGCCTATATACGGAGGCCCCTGGCCAGCCCAGCGAGCTCAATGCTCATTGGGGACCAAACATTTGATAAATATTTTCTGTTACTTCACATTGTATCACATACATTTTTTAAAAACCGAGGTAAAAACATTAATAACTTGTTAATTTTTTAGGGTAGGCAACGTTATTGTTTTAGTGCCTGTTTGGAAATGTGTACAAAAAATATGTTGCACACTTTAATTATTAATCCTTTCATTACACGTAGGCCTATATAGGCCTATAGTTGGTATACAGGCCTGTGGGCGTAAGGTTGGAATTCATAGTCTGCCCCTACACCTAGGGCCGGGCACCCATGGTTGCTATGGATTTGTTTCTCTGATGGGAAATAACATACAAACAACATACGCCTTTTGTTCTGTAGCATAGCATTTATGTGCTTTGGTCTGGTTACATGAAGTAGTGCATACATTTGAACTGACGTCGAAGACAATGTTTCCCTACCCACATGGGCGTATTCCGCACACGGGTGATGCTGCACTGCATGCGAAGTGCGAATTATAATTTAAAACCCGCAGTAGGCCTACACGGCTTAGCGCAATCAGCTCGAGTTTTACGCCGCTCACGTTTTCGATGCGCGGTTGTACGTCCTTCCGTGGATGTTTTATTATTTGTATTATTATTGTTTTGTTAATTCGGACTACCGCAATATCAATAAATAGTTTGACACGATCGTGTACCGTATGAGCCAGGTTGTCTAAGTGACAATAGCCTCAACTGAATGATCTAGGTTCGATTCCCAATTATAATGAATTTGTACTGTGATTGCTATCACATCATGCTATAAACACAGATGGATTGAGCTTAATGATTATGATGATGATCATCATCATCATTCTTGCTGCTTTACGTCTCTATTGTTGCAGTCTTCATATTTAAGACTATGAGGAGTGATCGATGAAAATGAAGGACAATATTTTAAAATATACATGCTTTATGCGGGATTAGAACCCACCCCACGTCCCTAGGTGGTTCACAACTTGGGACCTGCGCTCCAACTGCATGAGCCATCGCGGACAGCAGATGTGAATGCGTATCATGAAGAACACTTCCAAATATTGAAAAAGTGATTCTGATCCTGTCTTTGGTTTTGTATCAGCTAAACAATGGATTTAAAAACATTCACAGTTTGTTATCATTACGATTGATATTTTATTTATAATTTAATTACCAAAGAAATAAAATATCGATCGTTAAATCGTAAAAATATATTTTTTTTAGACTTGAAACCCATTGTGAAGCTGATAAAAAACCAAAGGCAGGATCAGAAGAATCACTTTTTCAATATTTGGAAGCGTTCTCATGGTATAATAAAAACATGAATTTTTCGCGGTTTTAATAACCATTCCCTTTAAGTATGTACCAGTGAACGGCGGGGACAGTGTGTGACTGTGTGGCGACGATACAGTACTATGTACTATCAATCAACATCGCGATTAGCCTCACAGGACCGACAGAACGCCAGATCCACTCATATCCCTCGGTCGCGTCCGTCGTTCATCCACTCGTATACCTAGTGCACTTGCACTCATTTCCACCTACTTGAATTCTCTCTGTTTGCGGAAGACTTGGCACAATTTCTATGCTCGACTCCCTAAGATTCAAATGCTGTGCTTCGCTGATGCTTGTAATCGATTAAAATGTCGTTGGTATATACAAAAAGAATAAAGCAAATCAATCGTAATCTGGCCCTGGGAACTTTTCGCGGGATTGTTCTAGTGAGACGAAACTTACAGCAGCTGTGTCTTTGGGAGTGATGTCTTATGACTTATGAGGATGACTTTCTGGTCTATACAATGAATGCGTATTGTCCCCCAACATTAATCTATAAACTTAGTAGAACAACATACATCGCTTGAGTTGAGTTGTATTTCCAACAACAACAAAATAATAGGGCGGTAGGCCTACATATTTGAGGAGTTATAACTTATAAGTGAATTTTCGGGGACGTCGAACCGTAAAAAATACAACACAATGTATTCTTCTCCTCAACGTTCAGGTATCCGGCCTGACTGACCTCCCCCCCTCCTCCCCCCCCTCCTCCCCCCTCGCCCATCCGCCGCCCCCGTAGGAATACACACTTCAAATCAAAACCAATTTTTCAAAAGGATATTAAGCATAACCGCAAAGACTGTGGCAGGCTATTACCGAAGCTATTATTATTCTGTGGTTTGGGCAATGCTTGCTTGGCATTTGTACACTCACTCACGGATACGCGGTCTGGTCTCAAATATCACTGCTGTGTTTGGATAGGTTGCACCTTGGAAAACCACCGAGCGGTTGCACGACTCGCACTAAATTAGGCATCTACGCGTATAGCCTTCACGAGATCGAACACCGACTGGGCATTGGGCATTCCTGCGTCGCTCGCCGTGCACCTAGATATCTGTCGAGCTATAGCTGAGCGCTGGGACTGGTCACGATTGGTTATTATACTAAAACTACTTTACCCTGCCTTTAAATTCCTTGCCTCTACAAAAAACTAACCTCTAGCTGTACCATACCAGTTTATTATATACACAGATGTTGGGTCCCACTCCGCTGTGCTGGATGGAGAATGGAGATGATGCGAAAAAACTAAGCTTATTCAATTCCAATGTCATAATCAAAGCAGTGAGCCGACTCTATTGTGTAGTGCTACAGCCCAGGGCACGCGTGTTCGAGTCCCTGTCTTGGCCTTTCAGTTTCACCGCAAGAATAGAGGGGATGAATCCGGCCCTCGTTGAGTTGAACAGGGCTTGCAACCCGTTCACCCTCATTTCCCCATTGAAAACGTGTAACAACTCAAGGCGTGGCAGTTACCCTGAAGACTTCTTTTACCTTCTTACATGTTGTCAAATGAAACGCATGTGAACGTTATTTTAACATCGCCATTCCGCCATTCCCCATCAATCGTCAAACATAGACGACCAAACACAACCTAACTCGTTGTGAAGTTTGGTTCTGATGTTTTATGTGTGTTTTGTACCGCTGCACACTCTCGAAATTATTTGACCTCAACGTTGTTAAATCTATGGTTTAGCTTTAGACCTAAACTAAGCTTCTCGATTTCCCAACGGTAATTTCTAACGCAGAACCCAGCTCGAGCCACGCTGGCCTAGCATTTGATGGTTTATCAATAACGTTCCATATAGCACATAGCATGTAACATGCATGCATTCTAAATCGTGCAACGGTGGGGTGGGAGAGTGGGGGAGAGGGGGGGGGGGGGGGCATGCCCAGAAGTGCGCGCGTGACACATGTGTCCATCGGGCCTTGCATCTTTGCAAGTGACAGCCTAGGATGGACGCAAGTTCGCTTGCAGCAGCATCAGTGTTGAGTTATAGTGGCGCGCTCTTTGTTTGGTCGCCTAGAACCTAGGCAACCCGACATGCAGTCAAGTGAGGGGGGGTTGCCATGCGCATCCCTCGCAGGCTTTCATCGCGTATGGGAGTACATGCATCTAAAATACTACTTACGCTATAACTCATGCGTACACCTCCCTCGAATATATAGTGCAGTAATTTCCATGACTCACATCCCCTATTTGCATACAGATCTCTCCCATAAGCTCCATCAATAGAACCACGGTCCCCGAACGAACGTACAGATAGCATTGATCCGAGAACGAACCATTGTTTGCAATCGGTTTGTAATCTGCAGTCCAGCCTACAGTGTACACAGTCGTGATGGTTGCTGGAGTTATTACATTTTTGAGTACAATGAGTCGTCGTTGATGGCCAGGAGGCAGCCACATGAAATATGAATGTGACGAGTGCAATTAGAGCACATGAATAATGCCTTGTCGTTGTTTGTTACAGGATTTCACCTGAGTGGTGTGGTGGCCACCCCGAGGTCCGCGAGTCCCACGTCCTCCTCATATAGCCTGGAACCTGACAGAAAGTACAAAGTATCCGTTAGTTTCGATCGGTGAGTAACCTGCATTTTACTGAAAACACTTTATTTTTGCTATTGCTTCTATTTTCAGATAATATGTTATAAATATATGAGGAGATATACGGCAAATTAAATACAAATTTGCTCTGGCTGGGGTGAATGACTGAGTATAGATCGAGCACTAAAGCCCGCGCCACACAAGAAACATTTTCTGAAAACAAGACGTATCAAAAATAGGATAGAGTTAAAAATACTTACCCGTTCATTTTACAGGTCCACATATTATGTTGTAGTGCTAATTGTGGTTTGTGTGGCGCGAGAGGATGACTGAGATTAGGTGTAAAATAGATAATCAACGGTAAAATCTCTCTAATACAGGAGGGGCCTTGCTCCCCCATAGTCAAGTTGCACGCTTGGAGCAATGTCAGGTACAGTCAAGTTGCACGCTTGGAGCAACGTCAGGTACAGTCAAGTTGCACGCTTGGAGCAATGTCAGGTACAGTCAAGTTGCACGCTTGGAGCAATGTCAGGTACAGTCAAGTTGCACGCTTGGAGCAATGTCAGGTACAGTCAAGTTGCACGCTTGGAGCAATGTCAAGTGTCAACGCAGTTTGGTGTCACAGTCAAGTAGTTCACCCAATCACCTCTCGCCCAATACGAAACGAAACAAGACTCGTTACCCATTATCGCAAAAAATCCATACCTAACCTTCAAGCTCTCCCCCCCTTCCCGTTTTTTGTTTCCGATTTGGTTTTCTCTCTCCGATAAGATAACTGGGAATAAACAAATACCCACGGGAATTGTCGGCTTAGTGACGTTTTATTCGAACAGGGCTGAATCTAATCTAACGAAAGCAAAGGCCCGGTGATTATAAATGTGGGCAGTAGCTTACACATAATTCAACCTACACACAATCAATAATCATTAGCGACAAATACTGATTCATTTGGGATGGTTCACTGAAAACCATATTTTCCTATCTATATTTCACCACTATGAACATGTCAGGGGAATGCCACGGGCCATGTCAAGTGCTACACAACATGTAATACGTTTTTGCATTATTTCGTCGAGCTTAATTTGGTGACTAATTATCAACATATTTTTAAAACGTAGCCATTAATACGGTATAAAAGTATTAAGGGTATCTACCCTAATAGCCTGTGCATACATTTCCTTCTACGAAAGATTGATTTAATCAATATAATATTATCTTGATCATAATCTTGACGCCACTGCTTATGACTCCTTGACCTTCTTGCAAGCTGACATAAACGTATTTTGTTAGAGGGGTCTGCTTTTGTAAATGTGGACTGTGTAAAATGATTATAGATGCTGGAAGTACTGTTTTTTCAACTAACACTGGATAGAGTAAGTTAAAATAGGTAAACTTTACCTAGGCAATTGTTGTATGTTTTTTTAATTTTGCGTTTTTTTATTTTTTTAAATTATGTGATATGTCAATACATTTTAAACACGCTCCCAAATTGCTGTATGTTTGAAAGAATAAACAATATTTAAAATTAAAAATAAAATTAAAATCAAAAACTTTTTTTATTTATTATTGTGGATTAAACAATGGATAATTTTGTTATCATTGTCTAACTAGCCAAAATGTTGCAGCCTTTATAGTTATGAACCACGCGTAGAGTTATGAACCACGTGTAGAATATTCTTACTCTACACAAACTCAAATATATAACCAGAACGAATCGCCCACAATCCACGGAATATTCTTGTTTCCCTTTCCTGACAAGAAACTCTTTCAATATACTCTTTTCCGAACGTTTGTTTTTGCCACATATCCTTGTTTACTTTTTCTGATAAGAAACTCTTTCAGTACTCTTCTCAAGTTGAGTTTTCTGTGCCCTCTTAGCTTCTTTCTGTATTAGTAGCCTACGAGAACAAATAAAACCCGTTTTGGTCCAACTCTACTAGAACTAGAAGGTGCTTCTTGCAAACGTGTGTGCAACAAGGTAGGTAGGTGGCACTGACATGTCTTGGCCACCTGCATAATATTATTATGCTCTTGTATACAGACAATGTGCTAAGTGCTAACACACTAAAAAACAGACGCCCATCGTAGATCCTTGAGCGAGCACCGTCCAAACGACACTATGTGCATAGTAATAATAATTATTGGTAGAATTGGTACAGAAATGGTTTTATTTTTTTCTCAAATTTCGTTTTTCAAAATGCAAATTTCGCGTTTTGGCGGTGTAACTTTTATAAGGCGCATAACAAGCCAATAAATAAAGGGAAACGTGATAAATATAATCAATTTAGGAATATCACTCAAATAGAGACGAGTCATTCGTGTGTATAAACAGTATTTCCTTTCTATTTCCTCTATATTTTAAATTCTTCTCCCGCGTTTTTTCTTGCACTTAACAAATATTTTTGGCCAATATTTAACACATTTTAGACGTTAAGCCCAAATATCAATCAATCCTTATTTCGGTCTTATTTCGCGAATACACAAATATTTCGTGGATTTTGTGCATGGTTAAAGCTCCATATCGCGTTATTTTGCGATTCATAATTTGCATAATTAGTATGCTTACATGCGGGCCTCGTCCACAATCATAATTTTTAGCGGTATAACTACAGTTTCGCTTTATTTCGTAACGCGAATTTTACTTGGCCCTAATTATTGGTGTAGGAATCCCTGCTGTAGGATGAACATCAGTTTAACCTCATGTGTCCGTCTTCAGGTGACCAATGGTTACTTTGTTCGCATTATGACTGAGGAATTCCTTGTAAAAACCTTCAGTCGGGATAGCCTGTAGCTGGAATCGAACTAGTGACCTCACTATGCTTACTCATCCGCTAACGTGGTACTCCCAACATAACCACTCTCACACCGACCTCTGATGCTTATCTACTGCCCTCTCACAGGGGCGGACTGGCAGGTACGGAACTACGGAAACCCGTACGGGGCCCCCCCGGGTGGGGGCCCCCTTGAGGGCCACCACCCAACCCCTGAAAATATCTTACGCTATATAGATTATGAAACTAAATAGTAAGAAGAGCATAATATTATGTAATCTCATGTCAGTGTATAGAAAGGGATATAACGTATCAAATAGAAGACCATCTACAAGTGCCACAAAGAATTCCGCTTTCCTCGTCTAGTTTATTTTAAAATATAAAACATGCCATTGTTGGGAAAGTTATTTCTTTAATTCAATTTTCAAAGTGGTTCACAGTCCAATAAGTGTTCCACATATTTATCGTCGTGTATCGATTTTTAAACGTGTTTATAAACATTCTAAACAAAGTTATAGGAAACAATATAGTTTGAAATATCCAACTGCCAATGTTGGGAAAGTACTTTCTGTAATTTACTCTTGAACAGTGGTGTTCACAGTTCAACATGTTGTTCTACATACCTAACATCATTAATTTATCGATTTTTACACATGTGTATAGTATGCGTTCTAAACAAATTAATAGAAAACAACAATCCTCCAAATTACTGCTCGCTAGCTCGCAACTTGAGAGTGACTTTTGATAGTTTGCGAGTAATCTTTGTTATATCAGAAAAATTACAAATTTGGCTGATCGCGTGTTTATGTGTTCAAAATTTTCAAAAGCGAACATTTTGGCAAAAATATATCTATAGGCGCCTACTGAAATCCGATCTCGCACAGCACTAGCCATAAGTCTTTCTCAAATGACATGATCGAACTTCTATGCTAAGTAACGAATTACAAATGCATTATTGACTTTAAACTCGTTGTTTTTTATGATAGGATATACCGCTTAAAAACGCGTTTTAGGCCACTAAGCATCATGCAGGACCGAAAATTGTTTCGCCTTCGGCGAAGTTGTCTCCAGCGGCAGGGGCTTCGCCCCAGACCCCATCTACATCCTGCTCGCTCGTTGCGAGTACAAATTACATGGTGCGAGTGGACAACTAATAGTCGATATTTGTAGAGGGTTGAGAAACAATATAGTTTGAAATATACAGTATAAAACTGCCTATGACTACGTTTATCAGGCGAGCTGAGCTCGGACTACTCAGATCGAGCTAGTTCAGTACACGCATAATTTATTTGCTAAACACGCCAGTCTTGTTGAGGTGCGAACCCATTTCAGCTCGCCAACAAAGCCGTGCCAGCTCACTTGATACGATCCGAAAAGTGTGTGATAAATCCAATCGAGCCGGATTTAGTCACGTGATAGAACCCACCGCCTTAAAGAGTAAACATTTCTAGGCCTGCTAAAGGGTCCAATCAGCTGTTTCGCGCCTACTCTGCTTCCCGCTTCGCGCTGTATCAAAAGTGTCTAATCTTTGTCAGAATGTCATGTTCCAAGTTCGACGCAGAAGAAAAGAAAATGGAAAGTCGTGCTGTATGGAGCACGACAGAAACAACAACAACAACAACTACATCCCAAGCGAGCTGAACGGGAACTGGAGGGTGCGATCTGAAAGTGCCTGATAAACACGTACCATACTACTGTGCTCGATCTGAGTAGTCCGAGCTCAGCTCGCCTGATAAACGTAGTCATTGTTAGGAAAGTTTTTCTTCAATTTCGTTTTTTGAAGTGGTGTTCACAGTTCAACACGTTGTTCCACATAACTGTCATCATTTATCGATTTTTAAACGTGTTTATATGCGTTCTACACAAAATAGTGGACTGAAAAATTTTCGTCTCCGGCGGCTGGGGCTTCGCCCCAGACCCCTTTCAACTTCGCCAAGTTCCGGGGCCCCTCAATTCTTTTTCCGTACGGGGCCCTTACCCCCCCAGTCCGCCTCTGCCCTCTCATGCACTCTGCTTCAACGAAAATCAACACGTTCCTGTTGTTCTTTCACACATTGAGTGCATAAACCTCATTAGCCGACCCAAGGGCGTAAATGATCCCTATAACGCACTAGTTTCAACTTTCCAATATAGACGACGATATTTTTGGGTTTTAAGTCCCATATTTTTGCAACTTCGGTCCAGTATAGACGGTAGGAACTAGAGAAAGAAAGAAAATTGAGTTGGTACTATTTGATTCAGCTATAATTATGTCGTAAGCAATATTGTAATGTCTTTGGTCGTAAGCATGAGGCTACTTCAACTTAGCGAGCACAGTTTGTACAACCAAGGCCATCGATGTTGATACTGCGAAACACACAAACACGCACCACTGCACTAATAGTGTATTTAAGACATTGTATTTGCATTGTACTGAGCTATGTTGGTGCACAAGGACATGTTTGTTGATGGACAATAAGGGGCCAAAGCAGTTGTGTATGTCGCATTTATGCAGGCGGGGTCACTGCTATCCCAAACCTGACATTCTGAGCTGATTTTCATTTGGGAGCCCAAGAATAACAGAACTTGCTAATTAATTTACATTTTACATCATTAGTTGTAACATTTAAAAACATCATTTAACTCATTATAGTCCCCCTCTGCAAACCAGTTTCGTTACTGAGTGGGTGGACTCTAAATGTGAATTTATTTTATTTATTCTATTCATTAAAAGACGAGAGCAAAATATTTTAATGACAAGTTTATACTTCCAACCTTGAGAACAATGTCCGAACTAGGGTGAGCTTAGCCCGTAAACAAGGTCAGAACTTAATTTCAAAATAATACCTCAGATCGGAAGGCTGTCTTGACTCTAAAATACTCAAAAAAATATTTGCCTCCGGCAGCTGGCTTCGCCCCAGACCACCCCTTTTACCCACGCAGTTGTTTATTAAACACCCTCCCCCCCCCCCCCCCCCCTCTGCCAAACCGACAATTCGCACCCTGCATAATATGTGAGCCCTATTAGTCCACACGTCGCGCAACATTCATTTGTTTCACTTTGGGAGGTAATGCAATCATTCCTACGTCGCGTTGTGTTTTGCATTTGTTTCGTCTCTTGTTGACGTCACGAATGCAATTTAGTTCTCTCCCCGTGAGAAGAAGCAAATGGGTCTGAAAATGTCGAGGTTCGTTTGCGTGTCGCATCGCTCGCTACACACATAACAATATTAACATTGAGTGACGTATTGACTTCGCTATACGGTGTATTCGGGTTTGGAACTAATGTGATTTGACTCGATGTTAGAAGAATCGTATTCAGTATTCACTTATTCGATTAAGGAATTAATTGAATCACACATTCAAAGGAATTTTCATTTTATTCAACTTGTGAGAGAATAATAATGATAAATGCATTGCACAAGTCTCAACTTATTTGGCGATTTATAATACGCAGAAGTAAATTTGTTATCATGTTAACACAATATCTATCGTGTTTTTTTTTTTAAGGAATGAACAGCTAGAGTGAAGGACGTCGTTTTTCCTTGCTTGTACAGTGTTATTACAGTGTATGTACACAATGGATCTTCATCTTTATTTATGAGGCAACTGTTTAGGTTCATGGCTAGGTCTAGGATAGTTTTGTTGGATTAATGCTTATAGATACCTTGACTGATATAGTTTCTTTTCCGAATAGTGTATGTTTGTGAGAAAACTTTATTTCCAACCTAACTCATTTTAGCTTTTTTTTTATTATGTCCTTTCTCATAGGAAAAGTGATTCAATAATGTCATATTGTACTGGAGCATGCAGTCGAATCAAGAGCCATGTTTCCTAGTCCTTGTTAGGGTATCTACATGCATCCTGTGACCTGGTTTTCTCTTGAGAGGGTTGAAGGGGCGTGTACGGCTACTTCCTGTCTTGTATATATGTATATATGCTCACTCGACACTGCACACCTTTCATAGCCAAGAAAAAATCCCAGACTTGGATTGAGGTTGTGCCCAAAATTTCAGTTTTCTATAACTTATAGAAAATAATTACTGACCTATGCCCGGTCTTATGTCTTCTAACTAAATATTTTGGAAGTCAGCTGACGATTTCACAGCTTCTGATTGGTGGTAGAGACAAATTAGTGGAGACGTTAATATTTAGTTGAAAGTCATGAGACCAGGCATTACTTATACTACACGGACTAGTTTAACAACACTAGTAAAATGTGCATACATTTTTTTTTTATTTATTTATTTAAGGGTTTCTATAAAGCATTACAATTTGTATGATATTATTTTTACTATTTACAGGTAAAAATGCTTGATGCCATTTTGAAAAATGCAAGTCGGCAGTGGTGTACGTAGTGCAAAAAAAGAAGTGCCGGAACGTAGGATAACACCAACGATTTTTGAATACTCGTGTATTATATATAATGGGAAGAATGTTTACCCTAACAAAACACAAATACAATGAAAATTACTTCAAAATGTAGAAGTGTGTATATATAAGTAGAAAGTACACCATCTCTTGTAGGCGTGTTGATATACATTTACTGTAAGTACGAATAGTTGAGTAAGCAAGATCTGTGTAATGAGTTAGGAACTATAAATAACTAATATACAGTTGACTCGTTGAGAAATGGTTTTAAGAATAATTAAAATGTCACATTACTGAATGGATGTAATAAGGTGCCAAGATCCACTCCACTGAACATTTCCTAGCTCAAATATTACATTTTTATTTTTTGTGAACGTATTCGAACCATTGAAATACTAGAAAAAGTGGTGGGACGTCATTCCGGCTCTAAAATAAGTACCGGAACGACGTTCCGGCCCGATACACCACTGCAAGTCGGGTATATATTTACACGAGAACGCAAAGATTTGAACTACAGAAATTTCGTATAGCGAATTTCATAATTTGGTCTCTCGAACTATATTTATCAACAATGATGAACGATTAAGTGTCCAACAAGTGCTCATGTCATGATGGACTATGGTCGGCAGGCGGTACTGACTCCAGAAGAATTACTCCCAAAGAACAGCCCCAGGTCATGGATTCACAAAGATGCCCAACTCGGTAACTCCTAAAATGTCATCACGCCGTTCTCCATCTTCTTGTCCAACAACACAACAATTAAAAATGTAAAATCAAGGTTTATTTATATGCATCAGTTGATAATAACATTTACTAACTTTATGTAGAATTTACTTACAACTTGATATAACATTTAAAAATTTATTTTTAATTTGTGTGTATTGTGATTGACTTTAAAGATGAATATTTTGGTAAGGATTGTAATAGGGCTGTATGTAGGATTCAACTTCCCCTTCATGAATGAGGAAAACTTGGGGAAATTACCTTTAATGGGGATTGCCTGGTGCCTGGGACCGAACCGGTGGCTCTCGAGTCTCACGTGCTAAGCCATAACGCCAATGTCTCACATGGGGCCACCCTCTTATGTCTTATATGTGTAATAAGCTGAAACACGCTTTTAGCTAGTCTGCGAATAGAAATAGACTTAGCCATGCTGAAATTGTTGGCAGAGCGTAGTCTAGGTCTACGCCCACTTATTTCACGTGCCACAGAGAGGAGACATTTTGTTTTTTTAAATGTCAGAAAGGAAATACAACTGTACATGTTATGATTGATAAAAAAAGTGAAACTTTTTCAAAGTGGGCAGATATTAGCAATATTGGGTTGCAAACTTAAAACTACCATTTTCTAAATCGAGTTTGTTTGGTGTACGTTCACTCTTTTTTTCAACGGAATATCGAAAACCAACTTCGCTACAACTATTTTTTATTTAAACTGTGTTATAACTTTATTTTTTAGTTACAAGACAAGAGTGGCACAGCCTAGATACATAATATTTGACGATTTGCAATGTAAAGCCTAAATGTATAAATATTACATATAGTTGAGAAATTGTAATGCAACACAAGAATAGTAAACAGGTGTAACTGTTGATTGAATAAGACGCTCCGTGGGCTCTCCGGCCTTACCGAATGCAGAAGATGGCGGTGATATATCGAACAGTCTGAGTGTATCGACTATGCAGTCGTGTTTCACAGCTGCACCTTTCGACTCTGTGCCCACAATTTCCAATACCGTGCCGGAAAGTCTGCAAGCCACCACTGGAAATGACATCCCAAACCCATCTCGTAATGCACGACAGCTAGGTAGCTCGCTCAACTACCTTAATTGAAAACTTGGCTATTTAGTTAATTACAGTAATTTCCTTCGCGATCACGAAAAGCTTCTGCGTTTCGTTTACCCGCGCGCGCGGCATGCTGGGCTGGGATTGGGAGAGATTGTCCATGACACAACTTGGAATAATTGCATTGCGCTCCCTAGAGGCGCACGTGCGCCCACGTGGCTGCACGTGACACGTTCCAGATGCGTGTGTGTTCAACTATCGTTTACATGTCGCGTGGAACAGTGGACGTCCACGCAACGTGTTTAATTATAATATTTCTGAAACACCCAGGGTGGCTCTGCCAATCGTAAGAGGCAGGAAAACTAGATCCTCTTCCTTTTTCTCGTAACCCCTTTGATTATTAATTTTCTACGTATCCTCCCACTTGACCCTTGGACTCGCCTTATGACGATCCCGGCCAGGGGCGCCGGGTTTTCCAAATTCCGAGGGGTGCTCAACTTTGCGGAAAAGGGACCAAGCACGGGGGGGGGGGGGGACTCTGCCCCTCAATAATACCAGCGCAGGCGAAACATATTTACACCCCGTGTTCTTCTAGAAGAAAAGTGGCGTGAATGCAATGCCAAAAAAATACATTTAAAAAATATATATATATAACATAATATTATAATGCAAACAAAAACATTATTTGAATCACTTCGATTGTATCCAAGATGAAAATAGAAACATAATCGTAAAAAAAAACTCTTGAAAATTGAGACCTCAAAACTCTGATATATAAATATATAGGTATACATTTTTCTTTTAGTCAGCATATTTGGAGGGCTGCTGTGCACCCGTCCAAACAATGCGATGGGTGCTTCAGCCCTTGAGCACCTACATAGTCGGCGCCCCTGATCCCGGCTATGTGTGATGTACCCGATTCGGCCGACGTCATAATATGACCTAACTATCGAATACGTCGTTCAACACCAAATAATCAATCATCAAGCTAATATTTCTAAGATTTAGGGTTGAAATACATCTTACCTTCTACTCCGGCTGGGCAACTACCACATGTTGAAGACATACAAACCCTAGGATCACTTGCAACGTTCACCATATCTGTGGGAGAGGTTATTAATATTCTAAGGAATCTAAAAAATGGCAAATCTCCTGGCACAGACAAAATTCCGGTAGAAATAGTAAAGTACTGTAGGATACCTCTTAGCCGACCTCTTGCTCATTTGTTTAACTCATCACTAAAATCAGGAGTGTACCCTAAAAAATGGAAGGTCGCTGTCGTCACGCCTGTACTGAAAAAAGGTAGTCGGTACAGGGTGTCCAACTACAGGCCTATCTCTCTCTTACCACTCTTTTCTAAAGTCTTCGAGGCAGTTCTACATAAACATATATACACTCATGTAAGCAAATCTATTGTCACGGAGCAGCATGGTTTTGTACGTAAGCGTTCCACTGTCACCAATCTTGCCATCTTTGCTGGGGACATTGCCGACTGCATTAACAACAAACAACAAGTAGATGCAGTCTATACTGATCTCAGCAAAGCTTTCGACAGAGTGGATCACAGACTCCTGATCCACAAGCTGACTGCGTTTGGTCTCTGTGGGCCGCTCCTAAACTTGATTGGGGATTATCTCACTGGCAGAACCCAGTCCATTGGTATAGATACATGTGTATCCTCATCTAATCCTGTTACTTCTGGAGTACCACAGGGCTCTATTCTCGGGCCTCTTTTATTCACACTCTTCATTAACGATCTCCCGAAAATCATCAGAAATTCAAAGTGCTTACTATATGCCGACGATCTCAAACTATACCTCCCATTAGACAATCAATCTAGCTGTGTCAAACTCCAAAGTGACCTAGAAGCGCTCTCCCTTTGGTGTTCAACATGGAAACTTAGCCTAAACATAGCCAAGTGTTTCACAATATCCTTCACAAACAAACGCAAAAATGTAATTTTACACAACTACAAACTCGGCAACTCGAATCTACAGCGTGTGTACGAAGTGGACGACCTTGGAGTTCGTTTCACCTGCGGCATGTCCTTTAGTAACCATGTTAACAGGATAGTTCCCAAAGCCCACAAGATGCTTGGGTTCCTGAGGAGAAACTGCCTGGACGTCTTCAGTGAGAAAACCCTCCGTACTCTGTATGTTACCCTGGTCAGGCCGCAGGTGGAATACGCTACCCAGATCTGGAATCCACACCACCTGACTAAAATTGCAGCCGTTGAGCGTGTGCAACAACGTTTCCTTAAATGCGTGTGCTTTAAATCCCGTCAAGAATACCACCGATCGAACTACTTAACATTGTGTACATCATTACATCTTGAAACTCTAGAAAATAGAAGAAAGTTCATGGACATTGTTCTACTTTACAAAATTGGCAACAACCTAATAGACTCTGTACTAACCGAAAGACTCAACTATCATGTACCACCAAGAAGCACTCGCAAGCATGCACTCTTTCGGATTCCATCTAGCCGTATTGATGTTTACAAGTACTCTTGCATAAATAGGATACAATCAACATACAACACGCTTACAATAAACCAGGACCTTGACCTACACAACACTACCTTGGGGGCTTTCAGGGCGAGAGTCAAAGATGCAATGACTGAGCGATCTCACATTCTCTGATTCTCGCCTTCAGGGTTTCGAAGGGGGTGGTCTACACACACACACACCAACAATCACACACTCACACCCACACTCACACCCACACTCATACTCACACTCACACTCACACTCACACTCACACTCACACTCACACTCACACTCACACTCACACTTACACTCACACTCACACTCACAATCCATTCACAATCACACTCGCACACAAATCTTAATTCTTGTTTTGCTTTGTTACACTATGTACTAGCTTCACTTACACTGACTATTATGTATTATGTCTATATTATATTGCACTTGTGGGGCTTGCCCCGTTGTCAATAAAGATCAAATAAACTCTTGGACCCAGCTAATAAAGTTGTCCACTCACTATTTGAGCTACTATATACGATAGTACATAAATACAACACTTGGTTTCGGTTCCCGTGATTTCTTGCATGGTCTCAATTGATTCGATATTATACAGTGCTTTAATTAATAGTTTTAACTGCAGAATTTGCCTCACTTTATACTGCGGAAAAAATAAAAAATAAGCGTTCAAGAATCAAAACTAAGCATTTGCGTTAGGCGACTCAACTGAATGAAGTCAGGAATCGCACACGCAAGTTGTCGAACGGTAGCCCTGCGAATCTCGAGTTTAGGGCACGATTCCCGCAGGCTATAGCTATGTATAGCCTTGAGCTGTTCTCATTCGACAGATATGAAGAATACGATACAGTCTGGGATAACATTATGATGGTTTTTGAGCTTTGCGTATTGCGTAAAGTACTGTGGCAACATAATAGAGACGGTGAGTGGATAATGGGTGGGTTTTAAACTATGTGAATTTTACATCTCGCATTGCATTAGCATAAATGAAGAAGACCGCCTGGAAATGTGGTGATCTATTTTCGTACGCGCTGAAAGACAGATCAATTTAGGCCTAATGTAATAGCGTAATTTTCGTCCACACAATATTGTATTGTATATCGTATTCGTATTGTACTGTATCGTAGCTGATAGTGATAACTGATAAGCAATATGAATGATGATTGTATATTATACATTCGACACTCGTTTAAACTTTAATCACTCCATCTTATAAATGCTGTAAAACCAATAACTACAAGTCGGTAGGCTACCACGAAATCATTCGGTGTTCTAACATGCATTCAACCAACTAATATCTTCGCATCGTCGACTCTACAGTAGCAGTTCTCGAATGCAGGTTCGATTCCTGTCGCAGGTACTCCTGACTAGGGCACGAATTACTAACACATTTTTAACTAGAAATAACTATTTATACACCGCTAATATATCATCAACTCTTAATTACTTGGGTGTGTAATTATTATACAGTTTCATATTTAGTTTACATCTTCGAAAGAAAAAGGTCTCAGAACAATGTATATACAAATCCTAAAAATGAAAACAATGTCATAAACCATTTTAAAACGAAAATATACCTTTTTCAAAATTGATCTAGGACCCTTAGATAGAGCTAGTCGCGGCCCTCTAGATCTTCAATGACAACAATGCACAACAGTGAAAAATGCACCATAGTCCATAACATAACTATCAACGACCCTTAGATAGAGCAAATCACGGTTTTGTAGATCAATTCTGAAAATCATCTATTGTATTGTTGAAGTCATTGCTAGATTTGTTTCTGTCAATTACAATAAAATAAAACCAACTGTGCGTTATATGTTAACTCATCAGTGGAGTAGGGTACGCATGACACCTTCAAGACGAGAGGTAGGGGGGGGGGGTGGAGGGGGCATTCATGGGAGGAGTAATATTATCGGTAAATGTATTGCTCACCGGATTGGACACAACACCGTATTGGATGTTTAATTACGAATGAAATTGATGAATCAGAATACCATTAATAACTCGTCCATTATCAGTTGTACAAAATGTAATTAACTACCATTAAAAATGCAACGCGCCGGTAATTGTTGGGACGGACCCGAATTGTTTGCGTGTGTGTGTGCGTGCGTGCGTGCGTGCGTGCGTGCGTGCGTGCGGGGAAACTCATAATTGCGACGCAGAGCTGCAGGGGCATGAGGCATTGTCAGAGCATGAATTTAAGTAACTACTGGAGAGTGAATGAGGTTATGCAATGCTTATCTACGTTAGTTAGGAAATTGTTATAAAAGGCGGAATCAAAAAATAGACTAGACGCATTCTGGTGGCCAGAAAATAAACTTCTATAAGGATGAGTTTATCTGTCAATTGTTCATTGTTGCTTTATTGGTAAATCATCAATGGCGCAGATAAGGGTGTTGCTTAGCAGCGCTATCTATGTGTTAGTTTGAGTCTCCAATTCATAGTTCCCACGTGACGTCACAGCGGCCATGATTGCGACACAAATGATGAGGACCAATCCTAGATCATTGGCAAATACTATTCAAATTTAATATATAAGACTAATTTAGAATTAAAGAAGTTAACATAATTTAAAAAAAATTTAAAATACCAAATATACCAATTGTATTTAAAAAAAACAGGCTATACATTTTAAAGAAGTATGTATGTGTTTACCGCAACAGCCTTCAATTGTTTCTCCATGGCAACGTCAAAGTTTGATCACAAATGTGGCCGCTACGCGCAAATATGTGACGTACGTGCAACCTATGAATAGTTCTGCTGAATTTGTATGACAAAGCGAGACATTTGTGTGTTTTCATTATTCGACTTGGGTATACTTGTCCCGAAACAACATTACCGATGTGTTCATTATGAACAGCTATAGCTACTCGTGGCCAATCAGCGATCGGTATTTGAAATTGGGGCTTGCTAGTTGGCCACGAACCACTCGTCTATGAGGAAAGCACAGATAACGGAATTTGTTATCTGTGACGAAAGCATCTGTAAAGTTATTTCGGGACAGGTTTATTTTCAATGTCCAGTTAAAATCTACTTTTCAGTTAACTTGTGTTCACCATGACAACGGCCAATAGAAATACACCAAACTTGGCTTACCTGACAGTTAAATTTACTTAACACTTTAACTGGACCTTGAAGTTAGAGGCATAAGTAAATATATCGGTACAAACATCAGTTCAATGATTAAAGTGTCGAGTTGGATATAACTTTTCGAATGTTTACTTCAATTTTGAATTATGCGGGGGTTTATAAGATGTGGGCCTTCCCATGAGGCAAACCCATGCATCAACTTCCTCCATACGACGTGGGACGTGTCCTTCCTTGTTCCTGTTCTGTCTGAGGCAGGTATGTCCTTTCACAGTAACCTTGTGGACAAATTGTTTAGGTAAAAATAAATGCCAGTGTTATGAAATAGAAGCAAAAGAAAATGCAAAATATTTGGGAATTATGTTAGATAAGCACCTAAGATGGAATGTGCAAGTTGCTGCCTTAGAAAAAAGAATTCGAAATATCCTGTTTGTTTTTTATAGATTGAGGGAATGTGTAAATAGGAAGGTAATGATGACTGTTTATAGAGCTTTCTGGGGCAAAATATCCTACAATATGGTATCATTGGTTGGGACGGAGTTAGCATATCATACCTTAAACCATTGATATCTATGCAAACATTACTACTAAAAATAATTTTAAACAAACATACACAATTTTCTTCCGACTTGACATTCCAAATGACAAACGTGTTAGATATTAGGCAAATATATGTAAAATCTGCTTTGATACATATACCTTCAAAAATTTTAAATTTTATCAATCTTCAACTTATTTAGTTAGATGCATCTCCGCCTCATAAAACTAGGAGTGCGTTATTGGGCGCAATATATAACTTAACTGTACCCCGTAAATATAAGTTAATGGGGCAGCGGCATGTCGACTACCTAGGACCAAAAATATTTAATGAAATTCCATTTGAAATAAAGAGTGCCACGAGTTTATTTGTATTTAAAAAAGGTCAATGATTGGTTACTTGTGCGTGATTTTAATAGGTTAAATTTTAATTTTTGAATTAATTTTATAAAGCTATCGAGTTTTGTTTTGCATCTTAAGTTATTTGTATTCATTTTCTTTGCTAATAATATGTTTTTTTTGTGTGCTATATTTATGTTCCTAATTGAAACTATTTTTCATTAATTATCGTTCCTATTTGTAACTACAATTATAATGTATCATTAGTATTAGTTTTGTTTTGCTTTATTATGATTATTTTCTTTCCACTGACTGTCTGTTATACATATTTATTTTACATTGTCAGCTCGACCACAAAGATTCCGTTCCTTACGCGAGCTTCCCATAACAAGGTTTTCAGTTTTTGTATGCATACATTATATTTTGTTTTCTTATGTTTCATTAATGTTTATTGTTTGTATGGTGGAAGGTGGAAGTGTGTTTGATTTGGGAATAAAATGATCTAAAAATTGAAATTGCTTTGAATTGATGATACTCATAGATGAGTGAGGCATTCGCCAACCAAATGTCAGTATTTGAAAAGGCCACCCGCTGATTGGCTCCGCGTCTCGGTCGTCGATGACGTCAGCATGCACAAGGTTGCCGTGGAACTATTTTACAGTAATTATAATTGAGTGCAGGTGTGTCCGTCTTCTGACGGATAACACACGTCGTGTGGGGACATGTGCACTAGTGGTCTTGCGTGCGATGATAATATAACCATACAGTTACTGCCCGTCCCATATGGGACAGAAAAACTAACTAAATTAATTGCGTGCGTAGACAACTCATTTTATTTACAAGAGCGGCAATAGTCTCAAATACACGTATAAAGGCTGCTGGTGTATTTACATAAAGGTGCAACGGTCAGTCAAACTTTCAGGGACCAAAATATTATTTTGTTATAAAGAATATAGTTCTTTGTAAGGATGGTACATTTCTATGTATAAGATCCTTCTGGAGCTTCAAACACACACACATACACACACACATATACACAGAAATATAACATTGTAGCATGGTCAGTTACTTTAAAAACTGGTGAACAATTTTCGACAATTTACCGTTTTTTTTTTTTTTTTAAGTCACCTTGGTATAGTTTGATATTTGTGATGTGTATTTTAACTTTTATTTCGGGTCAATGAGTTTCTGCGTGTGACACACACACATATATATACAGTTTTGTTATGAAGACATTTTACTGTAAAATACACCAGTTATGTAAAACTACCCTCCGGAGCCCCAATCACTATACTTCAATGAGATATTAATTCTCGTCCTAATTCTGGAAACAACTGCCCCACGAAACTGGTAATTTGTGGAAAGTTTTCCGCGGCGATGTTAATATTGTCTTAATGTTCCATTCCCAACATATGCTTTCGTTTTAAATTATTCCAGGCCGCGAGAGGGTAAACTATGAAATATTTGTTTTGTTTTGTCCAAAGAATGTCAAAGCAATTTTTGAAGGCATATTAATTTTATATTGCGTTAAAACTGTACAATAGTTTGTATTTGTAGACCGAACATTATCTTACTGTGAACATTGTTGCTGCAACTGGTTGTGTCAGCCGTATAATATCTCAACAATGGATTGTGTCCCACTATAACTCAAGCATGTTTATCTCTGTAAATATTATAAGCCGTAGATTAATTTGGCTTCGTTTCACCGTAAAGTACGATAAGCAGAGAACCATTTACGCGGGTATTGTTTTATTTTTATCTGGTGAGTGAGAACAAAACGAAAGGACACAATGTCGGCGTATGTGCGCGTGCGCGCTCATATTCTTGCAGCTTGAACCGTCGTTGTGTCAGTGACGCGCATGTAAGGTTCACCACTGGAACATTAACGGAAGACGTCAACGTAAGTAGAGAGGAACTCTGCAATATGGTTCTACGATGGCGTTCACTCATTCCAGTATTGTATTCGTATTTCATGGGCGTATGACGTCGCCCCCTTACCCCCGATATTACTATCTCGGGATAACTTGTCTTCACCATGGCAACCACCAATCAGAAGCTTTGAAATGTTGTCCCGAGGATAACTTTATCTAGAACCTTATCCCGAGATCGTAATACCGGGGCTTAGTCGCATCGTACGACAGGCAGAGCTGTGATTTCGGACTTATTTTGTCCCGTGACCAAACGAGGGAGACGATTAGGACAAAGTGACATGTTGGAGGAAAAGATTTAAATGGGAAAGGGGAGGACCCCGTGTTCGTCTGTTGCGAACAGCGGACTGACCCCATGGACCAAATTCTACCCCGGCTCAGACGAAGAGTTGGATTTGTGTTGCTATTTTCTAATCCTGTACATACAACAAACATATACTCAACTAGGGCAAAAAAAAACAAACATGCGTGGTATCAATAACTGTGCCGAAATGTTGTACCTATGTATCAAATTTGGAAGGTAGTTTTTATAAATTCGAATAGCCTAATCCACGACTGAATACACAATATATATCTGCGTCTGGAAAGTCACAGAGGCTTCACGTAAATAATTACTTTTCAGTTAAAGTATCATAGTTTCTATTTTGCTACATTGATTTCCACCTCCAGGCCGAACCAAATCGTATTGTTTGAACATCCCTGTCCTGTCCTGTACGTTTATTTTGTGTTTCGCCAAGTTGTTCTGTTGAAACGAGATACCCCAAATACGCCAGCAAACATTGCCCGAGGTGAAACCAACGTTGAAACGCTCACTTCTTGCAATACCCACCGCATTTTTTAAACGCCGATGTCATGCCTGGTATGTCGGCGTTGAATCTCAGCCCCCCAAGCGACCTCATAAGTTGCGCTTCCTATTGCGCTCGCGGCTCCTGAATAAACACACTCGGAAGCAGTTTCCACGAGAAATAATTGATTTATAACACCATGACAACACTAATTCGCAAATTAATTGGCAATTTGGAATCCAGGTTTACGGACTAGCGCCAGGTCAGCCGTGTATTCGCTGCGGTGCACTTTGATTCCACTAACGACGGAGTATAGAACTAATTCAACCATACTTAACGGTGCGACTGCGTGTGTTAAATAAATGCACGATACGTTTTCGTCATATAGAAATCAATAACTATACTTGCAAAGCTCTAGGGTAGGAGATCAAATGGTTCACGACTCGCGCAGCTTGACCAAGATAGGTTGTTGGATCTACGTCTACTGGTACCAGCAAGTGGTACGTGGAGGGGGGGGGGGAGGCAGTTGGCCCCGTCTACCAGAGGCCGTTACGCCGATGGTGAAACAGTTAGTTGGATTCTAATGTTTTACACCTCAAACTTACAGTTGTAGTTTTAAATCACGATGACCTACACTCTACAGTAATAAAATTAAGGTATTTTAACGATTCCAAGAAAGTGTTCAGCTGATAAAGCTTATGGTTATGAAACTAAATTAACCTTCGCGTAGTAAATGACAGCCTACCTACGAAACACCTTAATCTCATAACCATATACACTAAAGTCTAAACTGACATGTTATTTTCAGTTAGCGGTAAATTTTGAACTAATTTTGGAGCTTACCTGTGGGAGAAAGCAATAGATGATAATATTTTTGTACGACGACCACATCTTTGTTGTGAATCATAGTTTTAAACTTGTCACTAAGTGCCAACCACCGTTCATGCGTTCCCTTAGGACAAGCCTTTAAAACGATGTCTAAAGCTTCTTCAATTAAACAATGACATAAGTGAGGAGTGAGGACCAAATACAATATGTATAAATTCCGGGACAGAAAATTACCTCTTACATAATCGTGCTGCACTTAAATTGAACGATCAAAGAGAACTTACTCAAACTAACACTGTTTTACGCGTATATGAAATGAGTGTGTTGTGTGTTCCAGGTGTAAGAAAGATCACGTCCGTAATGAGTGTGTTGTGTGTTCCAGGTGTAAGATCACGTCCGTAATGAGTGTGTTGTGTGTTCCAGGTGTAAGATCACGTCCGTAACGAGTGTGTTGTGTGTTCCAGGTGTAAGATCACGTCCGTAACGAGTGTGTTGTGTGTTCCAGGTGTAAGATCACGTCCGTAACGAGTGTGTTGTGTGTTCCAGGTGTAAGATCACGTCCGTAATGAGTGTGTTGTGTGTTCCAGGTGTAAGATCACGTCCGTAACGAGTGTGTTGTGTGTTCCAGGTGTAAGATCACGTCCGTAATGAGTGTGTTGTGTGTTCCAGGTGTAAGATCACGTCCGTAACGAGTGTGTTGTGTGTTCCAGGTGTAAGATCACGTCCGTAACGAGTGTGTTGTGTGTTCCAGGTGTAAGATCACGTCCGTAACGAGTGTGTTGTGTGTTCCAGGTGTAATATCACGTCCGTAATGAGTGTGTTGTGTGTTCCAGGTGTAAGATCACGTCCGTAACGAGTGTGTTGTGTGTTCCAGGTGTAAGATCACGTCCGTAACGAGTGTGTTGTGTGTTCCAGGTGTAAGATCACGTCCGTAACGAGTGTGTTGTGTGTTCCAGGTGTAAGATCACGTCCGTAATGAGTGTGTTGTGTGTTCCAGGTGTAAGATCACGTCCGTAACGAGTGTGTTGTGTGTTCCAGGTGTAAGATCACGTCCGTAACGAGTGTGTTGTGTGTTCCAGGTGTAAGATCACGTCCGTAACGAGTGTGTTGTGTGTTCCAGGTGTAAGATCACGTCCGTAACGAGTGTGTTGTGTGTTCCAGGTGTAAGATCACGTCCGTAACGAGTGTGTTGTGTGTTCCAGGTGTAAGATCACGTCCGTAATGAGTGTGTTGTGTGTTCCAGGTGTAAGATCACGTCCGTAATGAGTGTGTTGTGTGTTCCAGGTGTAAGATCACGTCCGTAATGAGTGTGTTGTGTGTTCCAGGTGTAAGATCACGTCCGTAACGAGTGTGTTGTGTGTTCCAGGTGTAAGATCACGTCCGTAATGAGTGTGTTGTGTGTTCCAGGTGTAAGATCACGTCCGTAACATGCAGCTGCGACACCAGGGATATCTTTTGGTGCCAACACGTCGTAGCCCTGTCCCTCTACCGCATCCGGAACGCGGAGAGCGTCAGATTAAGGGTCCCCATCTCAGGTCAGCACGACACTATTCTTAATAAATAAATAAATAATTAAATAAATAAATATTTTAAAAATAATAAAACAAAAATTTAAAATAAAAATGTTAAAATGAAATAAGTAAATAGTAAGCGTTTGTAAGTAAATACGAACTGATTTTCAGTGGTGAACATAATACATACAATTTACTATGTGCTTCGTTGCTATCACGTCTCTAGAAGTCACCGTTTACATAAGTATCTCATAGATTGATCTAAGTCAACTGGCAAAGTAAAAAAAAAATAAAAATCCACGCTCGAACCGGGAATTGAACCCTGGACCTTCTGCATTGGAAGCAGGAATAAACCCACTAGGCCAACGAGCACCAAAGTTCCACAATATTCTCTAAGTATCGTGGGAAAAGATCATAACATCTTTTTAAAAAACACCTAATTTTTCACTGTATCAGCTAAATCAGTTAAAAAAGTATTGGCAGCTCACGAGTTAACTACTCCTACGCTGACCTATCACACACATTCATATCTAACCGCCTGGTTCATGCACGCTGTTGCAACGAAAGTCAACAAATTCCGGTTGATGTTTCATACATTTGTGAAGATCTGACTTGCGCTTAATTCATGAGTGCATGAACTAGCCTCGATAGTTACGCCCACTGTGTTGGGGTTTTTATCATTCCAATACACGGTCGACTTTCAAGTACATCCGAGAAATAATAGAAGTAGAAAATGAAGTTCACATTATCGGCAATGAGAATAGTCAGCTCGTAGACATAACTTCACAACATGTAGATTGAAAAACTTTTATTCGAGTACATCTCCTTCAATTGGCTTAAAGTCACTGAAGTGTGGGATAAATACGGAGGGATAACAAAAGAACATCGAGGTGCGTTGGCTACTTTGTGAGCTTGGGTTTTTAGTTTTTACGACTAATACATAGACCATAGAGCCCTACAGAAATGGTTTTGTTTTTTTCCAAATTTCGTTTTTCTAAATGTAAATTTCGCGTTTTGGTGGTGTTATTTTTATAAGGCGCATAGCAAGCAAAGAAAATAGTTATAATGACCAATTTAGGAATATCATTCAAGACGAGTCAGTCGGTGTGTCTAAACAGTACTGCCTATTTATTCCCTTTTTTTAACACTTAACTTGGTTTCGTCCAATATTTAGTTATTTCGTTATTTCGGGGTTATTTCGTGAATCAGATATTTCGTGGTTAAAGCCCCAAATCTCGTTATATTCCGCGATTCAAAATTTGCATATAATTAGCATCCTGACACGACGTCTCGTCCACAATTATCATTTTAGGGGTGTAACTACAGTTACGTTTTATTTCGTAACGCGAATTTTACGAATTCTATTAATACAAGAAGTTTTAATATTCATGTCGAGTATGATGTACCGCACTACTAGCGGCCGTTTGTTGATAGAAAGTAGGACCCCGGTCAACTTGTGATAAGCTCTCAGGCCCCGAGATTCAATCTTACCTTTATTTCAGGCATTGCCGCTTACCAGTCTACGTGTCATAAATATATTCAATTTGAAAGTGTTCTGGGGGACAGACCCGGAAATTCGAGACTTTGACCTTCATGGCGTGTTAATAATTCGGTAAAAACTCGTTAAAACACTCCAATCACACTATAAGAATCGAAACAATTTCCGGGGACCCGCATTGGCTAGAGGGCCTCCCCTTCAGACGCTCCATTCTACTTTGCCCATACCCGCCGGCCGGCACGCGGGGCATAAAGTTTCAAATTCTGGGCACCCTATGCGCGCAACGAGATTCGCCCATGTTTGGGTTAGGGTGTTGCCGCCTGAGCCAGCTGTCAAACCGAACCACTATGTGTAACTCGAAAGGAAAACTTTTAATCGAGTTTTTTTTTTTTTTTTTTTTTTTTAATAAATTTCAAAATATCTCAACCACGTTTTGATGAATTCACACTAAGAAAATATATAAATCTTATTTTGCCTTTGTCATAAATCACGTTTCGTGTACGAGAGGATGGCAGGACATATATTTTCCATTAAATTATTTAATTGAAGTCTTGTCTGTGTTTTAGGGTTATAGGGGACCGGCCCCGACATATCAATAACTATGGGGGGCATAAACATTCATGAACTAATGAGGAAGCTCTTAACTAGATTAGGTGGGGACATTCGGTATAGCGTACATTACAAGTGACGTCACGTAATCATTCGCTGTCGGATCAAGTGACACAGCCTACAGGACGCATTATGCCACGTGGTTCATACCCTGTGTTCAATTAACTAGGAAAACGCTCTGCGTTGACAGATGAGCGATTTTTTCAATGTATCAAATCAAATAAATCATTTGCATATCATTTTACTCTTTAAAAAAAAAAAACCTTGATAATAAACATATGATTTTTTTACAAGATGGCGGATCAAGTTACAACCTTATAACTGAAGTATATTATTTCTTGATTTGTTGCTAATAAATGCACTAAATATTATTCAAATCCGTTAAGAAGTTTTCTTTAAAGAAATTAAAACCTTCAAGTTGATGGATTTCCGCATACTTTCATTCGACCGTGGTCTACTCAATAGGCTCTAATTCATATACTATTAAACCTATCAGTGTATGGAAAGTTCCATCCGGTAGACACATACTATATCTAAAATGTTATATCACATAATCATACAATAACCCGCTTTTAAATCATAATAAAAGCTTTTTAATTTGTCGACTTAGTTCGTTGTTAACATTTGCATGTTTGCCGTGAAGGTCATAAAATATAACACATCATTGTAGCCATTCTATGATAGCTATCAAAAATCCAAATACATAGTGAGAAAGGTCTGACCGCGTCAGTTATTTCGGCAGCGTACTATGTGCATCTAGCTTCAATGGTCCGCAAATGCGAATCATATCGGTGGAACACTGTAAAAACGAAGAAAATTACTTCCGTAAATAAACAATATTTGTTTATAACATGGCGGTTAAAGCTACAATTTTGAAACTGTTGTCATGTGTTAGTACTATTGATGTGAACACACATATAAAAAATTATTTATATCGGTGTGTAAGTTTTAATTTAATTAAATAAATAACAAAACATGTGTTTTAGTTGTTAATTTTTTGTAGGTTGGCATCTTACGTCATTGTAGCCATTCTATGACAGCTATCGAGATTCCAAATAATAAAGAGAAAGGTATGATTGCGTACGCTATTTTTGTGTTTACTATGTGCATCAAACTGCAAAAATCCGCAAATGCGAATGATATTGGTGGAACACTGTAAAAGTGAAAAAATTATTACCGTAAAGAAACAATATTTTTTTATAACATGGCGGATGAACTTACAATTTCGAAACTTTTAATGAGTGTTGGTACCATTGATGTGAAGCTACAACTCAAACATCACTTAAATCCGTGTGTAAGTTTGGATTTAATTAAATAAATAAACAAATTTTGTTTTTCGGTAATTAATTTTTTGTTGGTTGGCATCTTGACGAATTTTGCTGGTTATGTTAACAGCATCGAGTTTAGTTGTCACAAACGTTGTTCGAAAATTTCAGCCAAATACGTCAAGCCGTTTGACCTGTGCGCGACGAACAAAATTTAGCGCACATACATACATACGTACACACAGACAAAGCGCCGATCGAGTTGTATGGAAAGATTCACTCCGCTTCGCTACGCTCATCTAATTAAGCTCAGATCTCTGGTTACTCAAGTAGTAAACCGACTGCCGATGTCAGCAATGTGCGCGCGTGTATTGTATTGTGGCTTTATTCCTGCTTCGAATGCAGAAGGTTAAGAGCTCGATTCCTGACTTTATAGCTGTCATATCTAGGAGGCACATTATAAATGCTATTCATAGTTCCCACGTGACGCCACAGCGGCCATGATTGCGACACAATTGATGAGGACCTATCCTAGATCATTGGCAAATACTATTCAAATTCGATAATAAATACGCCTAATTTAGGGTTTAAAAAGTAAACATATAAGTAATAAAAAAGTAAAAAAATACTACACATACTAATTGTATTTAAAAAAACACGCTCAATTTTAAGAAACTAAGAATTTCGGTGTTCTACCACAACAGCCTTCAATTGTTTCTCCATAGCAACGTCAAAGTTTGATCACAAAGATGTGACGTACGTGCAACCTATGAATAGATGTCCCGAACTAAAAATCAGTTCCCATAAATGGGTGGGTAAAATGTACATATTCATTCATTCATTTCACAAACTCGTAAATACATTGATCGTGCGTGGGTACAATATACCCGCATGTATGCGTCGTCATACTTTCATACATTTGTGAGAGAGAAAACCCCGGGAAATGCGAGAATTCTGAAATTATGTGGGTATAGAGCTTTAAAGGGCGATATACACAGACAACTGTCAAGTTGAGTACAGGATTTGTTGCTATGGAATTGTTTTATTACATGCTCTATTTTCCGTAAGAAGAACAAAGTCCATAGCAACCATAAACAAATTCTCCTTAGGGCCGGTCTTACAATCTCCTAATAAGAAAGTTATTTATTTATTTATTTATTTATTTATTTATTTGATCTTTATTGACAACGGGGCAAGCCCCACAAGTGCAATATAATATACATAATACATAATAGTCAGTGTAAGTGAAGCTAGTACATAGTGTAACAAAGCAAAACAAGAATTAAGATTTGTGTGCGAGTGTGATTGTGAATGGATTGTGAGTGTGAGTGTGAGTGTGAGTGTAAGTGTGAGTGTGAGTGTGAGTGTGAGTGTGAGTGTGAGTGTGAGTGTGAGTGTGAGTATGAGTGTGGGTGTGAGTGTGGGTGTGAGTGTGTGATTGTTGGTGTGTGTGTGTGTAGACCACCCCCTTCGAAACCCTGAAGGCGAGAATCAGAGAATGTGAGATCGCTCAGTCATTGCATCTTTGACTCTCGCCCTGAAAGCCCCCAAGGTAGTGTTGTGTAGGTCAAGGTCCTGGTTTATTGTAAGCGTGTTGTATGTTGATTGTATCCTATTTATGCAAGAGTACTTGTAAACATCAATACGGCTAGATGGAATCCGAAAGAGTGCATGCTTGCGAGTGCTTCTTGGTGGTACATGATAGTTGAGTCTTTCGGTTAGTACAGAGTCTATTAGGTTGTTGCCAATTTTGTAAAGTAGAACAATGTCCATGAACTTTCTTCTATTTTCTAGAGTTTCAAGATGTAATGATGTACACAATGTTAAGTAGTTCGATCGGTGGTATTCTTGACGGGATTTAAAGCACACGCATTTAAGGAAACGTTGTTGCACACGCTCAACGGCTGCAATTTTAGTCAGGTGGTGTGGATTCCAGATCTGGGTAGCGTATTCCACCTGCGGCCTGACCAGGGTAACATACAGAGTACGGAGGGTTTTCTCACTGAAGACGTCCAGGCAGTTTCTCCTCAGGAACCCAAGCATCTTGTGGGCTTTGGGAACTATCCTGTTAACATGGTTACTAAAGGACATGCCGCAGGTGAAACGAACTCCAAGGTCGTCCACTTCGTACACACGCTGTAGATTCGAGTTGCCGAGTTTGTAGTTGTGCAAAATTACATTTTTGCGTTTGTTTGTGAAGGATATTGTGAAACACTTGGCTATGTTTAGGAGGATTTCAAGAGTTTTGATTGGTGGTTGCCAAGGAGAAAACAAGCTATTCGACAAATAAGTAGTTATTGGGACATTGTAAGACTGGACCTTAGTACTTTAGGCCCTGCAAGAATATATGTTTGTAACGCGATTGTGTAAGGTGTATGTGATGATGGGTACGCAGGTACAAGATGAGATCTTTTTTAAATTGTGTTTTCGTCTTTTTTTGGTCTTCTCTCCCATAATTAAAACATTACTTTTCGTGTCGTTGGGTATAGGTCAATTCGACATGTCTAAAGATGAATATTCTGGCCTAGCGGTCACTGATAAGTGACGGTACACTGTACAGTGAGCGAGGTGAACAGAGTCGTCAACATATTGCCCAGATGTCGTCTGGGTGAAGAATAGTGGCACGTTTTAAAACGGATTGAACGAGGGATTGAATTGTTTGCGGTGGAAGTGGAGAGAAAGGCCGCAGACCCCTTAAAAATTATAATTTTGACCACGGACCCCCATGTTCCACAGAAGAGCAAAACGATTTGAAACAAATAAAAAACCGTATTTTGTATGACGCCTCTAACGCTCTTTGGTTTACGGTACCAGCCGTTTTCACTATCTTTTTCTCATTTTTTAGGTCCTCTAATCTTCTACGAAAAAAATGTTTAAAAACTTATTTTTAAAAGCTATATGATTTGTAAATGCCTTACCAAGAGCGTGTCTCAAGGTCCGAATTCACCAAACTTTTTAATCGGCCGATTTACTAATCTCGGATTGGTTACCATAATTTCAACAAACATTACATCCAAAATGCTACCGGGCGCCAATCTCCGTGATTAACAGAAAATTAACAAAAAAGTTTGGTGAAACTGGCCCTAAACCAAATTAAATTTACAAACGCAAAAGGAAGGAATTCTTCGTAACCGGCCGTTGACCACTTCGACACCACTCGCGGATCCCAGGTTAACAACCGCGTGTGTTTGTTGTTGTTGTTGTTGTTGTGGCCACAACCGTGTGTCTCTGTGCACATTTTAGGATTGGATTTCCCGGCGGCAACGGATTGTTCATGGAGTTTTCACGAATAGTTTTACACAGGAATTTTCTTCATTATGTTAGCACATTCCTAATTCCTATAGCCAGATTCCCTGCGACTCTCATAAAAATGTCTTCAAAATCCATCCCCCCCCCCCCCCCCTCCCCCTTGTGAATTTCCTGTGTACCCTTAATGTAAAAGAAAAACATACCACTTGCTATTCGATTAGAATCAATCCGATCCACACAACGTCTCGATTATCCTCGTTGCGTACTCCATGGTGGGCGATAGGGAACAGTGGGCGTTTACGTCAAAAGTATGGGCGTGAGTGAGCGTGTTATAGCGTGAGTAAAGTCCTTTCCCACGCGCGAAAAAATGCTCCAAGTCAAAAGGTTTACCTTTTTTATAGTCAACTTTTAAATGGTGTTCAATTTTATTTCTTTATTTAATGTCTGTCAGGACAGACATTAAAATACGTTAGTTAGTCAGTTAATTAAGTTATAATTTCTCTCGTGTCATTTCCCTGTAGTATTAGTGAAGCCGGTGGCTGGAGACAAGTATCAAGCTACTACCCATCCACTTAGAAGAGCCTTTTCTAGGATAAAATTGCTAGGTGCGCCTGCTATTTCCATTGTGTGTGCAGTGTGCGTGTGTCTGTGACAGATTTTGAGCGTAGATCACAGCGTGTGGGAGTGCGTGTGCGTATGAATGGGCATGTGCTAGTTATTCTAGGATTAGTATACAATTATATATATATAGGCTATTCATCCCTGCGTATTCTCGCGGGCTGAGAGCAGGTGTGAGCGTGTCCTAGCTAGTGTTTGTAAAGGCTATTCATCCCTGCGTATTCTCGCGGGCATGAGAGCAGAAGTGAGCGTGTCCTAGCTAGTGTTTGTAAAGGCTATTCATCCCTGCGTATTCTCGCGGGCATGAGAGCAGAAGTGAGCGTGTCCTAGCTAGTGTTTGTAAAGGCTATTCATCCCTGCGTATTCTCGCGGGCATGAGAGCAGATGTGAGCGTGTCCTAGCTAGTGTTTGTAAAGGCTATTCATCCCTGCGTATTCTCGCGGGCATGAGAGCAGAAGTGAGCGTGTCCTAGCTAGTGTTTGTAAAGGCTATTCATCCCTGCGTATTCTCGCGGGCATGAGAGCAGATGTGAGCGTGTCCTAGCTAGTGTTTGTAAAGGCTATTCATCCCTGCGTATTCTCGCGGGCATGGGAGCAGAAGTGAGCGTGTCCTAGCTAGTGTTTGTAAATGCTATTCATCCCTGCGTATTCTCGCGGGCATGAGAGCAGATGTGAGCGTGTCCTAGCTAGTGTTTGTAAATGCTATTCATCCCTGCGTATTCTCGCGGGCATGGGAGCAGATGTGAGCGTGTCCTAGCTAGTGTTTGTAAAGGCTATTCATCCCTGCGTATTCTCGCGGGCATGGGAGCAGATGTGAGCGTGTCCTAGCTAGTGTTTGTAAAGGCTATTCATCCCTGCGTATTCTCGCGGGCATGAGAGCAGATGTGAGCGTGTCCTAGCTAGTGTTTGTAAATGCTATTCATCCCTGCGTATTCTCGCGGGCATGAGAGCAGATGTGAGCGTGTCCTAGCTAGTGTTTGTAAATGCTATTCATCCCTGCGTATTCTCGCGGGCATGGGAGCAGATGTGAGCGTGTCCTAGCTAGTGTTTGTAAAGGCTATTCATCCCTGCGTATTCTCGCGGGCATGAGAGCAGAAGTGAGCGTGTCCTAGCTAGTGTTTGTAAAGGCTATTCATCCCTGCGTATTCTCGCGGGCATGAGAGCAGATGTGAGCGTGTCCTAGCTAGTGTTTGTAAAGGCTATTCATCCCTGCGTATTCTCGCGGGCATGAGAGCAGAAGTGAGCGTGTCCTAGCTAGTGTTTGTAAAGGCTATTCATCCCTGCGTATTCTCGCGGGCATGATAGAAGAAGTGAGCGTGTCCTAGCTAGTGTTTGTAAAGGCTATTCATCCCTGCGTATTCTCGCGGGCATGAGAGCAGAAGTGAGCGTGTCCTAGCTAGTGTTTGTAAAGGCTATTCATCCCTGCGTATTCTCGCGGGCATGATAGAAGAAGTGAGCGTGTCCTAGCTAGTGTTTGTAAAGGCTATTCATCCCTGCGTATTCTCGCGGGCATGGGAGCAGATGTGAGCGTGTCCTAGCTAGTGTTTGTAAAGGCTATTCATCCCTGCGTATTCTCGCGGGCATGAGAGCAGATGTGAGCGTGTCCTAGCTAGCGTTTGTAAAGGCTATTCATCCCTGCGTATTCTCGCGGGCATGAGAGCAGATGTGAGCGTGTCCTAGCTAGTGTTTGTAAAGGCTATTCATCCTCATTTAAATGTTCACCGAGATCTTGTCTATTTTGGAAATCGTCTCAATTAAGGTAGTTACCTGCCTATGCCGTGAGTGCGTTGTTACCGGAACAACAATGCGAGACTGTTCTTCTCTGCATGACTCCTAGCTGAACTGAGAGACGGCTCGTTACTAGTCATAATTGGGACATCATCTGTCCGATGCAAGATGTCAAATCTTCCTTGTTCGTTCCTCCCGACTGCGGCGATAATACGAATCAAAACGTTTTATTTACATGTTTACATTGTCGATCCGTGGGAAGAAATGTTCTAAGTCAAAACTTCGCAGAATATTCATTAGTCTGGCGTATACTGCAATGCTCATAGCATTATTATCTAGTTAATTGCTTTATGTGGCTTACCAAGTCTTGCCTTCCAGTTCCACTAACACGAGAATGCGATTAGTTTTCTTACCCACCTACAGATCCGTGTTTTAGGATTGTCTTTGTACCATTTTCTTCGAGGTTTTAAGAATTTTGTTAAAACGCTTTAAATTAATAATGCAATTGAAGGAATGTGTATTCTTACATACTATGGCTACAATGTTTATGACGGTGTAAATTTCATATTTACATAACCTATAATCCGAGATATTCTGATTTTAAGTAAACAATTTGTATTTAGCTTATAAACAATATTTCACCTGTTTTCTGTTTTATTTTGTTATTTTTACAGACGGGTTTTCTGTAATTCAGTTCAATATTATTGTGTATGTTGAAGGTAACCAAAACAAAAGTGTTTGTTCCATGCTGATGACTGATGAGTATAGATATGTATTAATTAACGTTTTCCAACGCCGGACAAAAAAAATACTTTGTTGAAGTAGTGGACTCAAACCCAATGCTCATTTCGTTAGACAGTATTGTTTCCATTTCTCATGCAATGGGATAAGAAAATACAATTATAAAGTGATCTTTTGTAAATCAATTTTATAACTCAATAGGATGGACATAACATATGAAAACACACACACACAAATATTCCGAAAAAAAAAACTAGTTTACCAAACTAATATAAGTAACATTTAAGATTTTTAAAGGGCTTCATTTGCTTGCATATTTTTTGTAAACATTTCCCCCGCATTTGAACATTTTTCAGTGAATTTTTGTTTATTTTTGTATCCAAATGATACCAGCTGTGTTTGTTTTAAGGGAATCATCATGACCCTGTGCAAGCAACTAGCGTTCATTTGTATGGTATTATATAAAACTCGCTATCATTTTATCACGATGCGATCAGTGGTCGTTATGGGTAGGGCCTACACGCAGGCAATATAACTGATAGGGGCTCTGCCTAGAGCTACTTGACCCCACAAGAGATATTTCCTACTGAACCTCCTCTTCTTCTCTAATTTGAAAATAGCTGTTCATAAAAAGTAAGGAATCCAATTGGAATCTTCGATTGAACGCATGCCATAGTTGAAATAATTTCACTGAACGGGAATGTGGACGAGAAGGGGCAAACAGATTCCTTTCGGAGGGCACTTCTCTTCTATTTGCCCCCAAGTCTTGAAACAACGCTTTGACTTGCAAACAACAAAGCTTTCGTTCAGTTTGGAACTTATGACGAGGGCAAATAATATGCTGTAGAGTTTCTATGCTCACCGCATTCAAAAAGTATAAGTTCAATTCTCGATTAAATATTTGTTTGATGCCCGAGGCCTGTTATATTACGCACGTTCTTCTGTTGTAGTATTGCTCAAAATTATCTTCAATATATGACATTTGTTATTTATCAATCGCATTCACTGACGGCAAGCTTGGTTGTATTGTATTCTTCAGGATGAGTGCCCCCTCATTGCCAATCCAATAGGAACCATATAGGAACTTAGTTGGAAGGTATTGGGTACGGTCTGGGCCCGAGCCTCACTCGCTAGAAGCTTAATTCTTTTCTTATTAGCTATAGCTATATATTCTGATCATCTATAAAAGGCTTGAGTGTTGAGGGGGATGATATGGATAGGTGAACACAAATTGGGGGGGGGGGGGGGGGAATCATCCAGCCATGCTCTATCTCCCTCGCCAAACGAGTTCCTATTGAGTCGCGGAGAGTGTGTTTGGGGGGGGGGGGGGGAGAGGGGGGATCACAAAATAACAAATTCAATTACTGTGCAGTTGATCACGAACGAGCTATTAATCAAAATGTTGAGCCGTGGTATTCGCTGCCCCAGGTGGATGAGGTGTAGTAGGAGTGACTGTGAGGCAACGAGAGTGAAAGTATTACAAGTGCGTAGGGCGCCGATCTAGCCGTGCGTTACTTCGCGCGATCAGCTTTTTAGTTTGGTTCCACTTTCTGTGTTGTGGGTTTTTCAAAAGACGAAAAACATCTCTTTTGAGGGGAAATCTGTTCGTCACGATACGACTTTCTTCGCGATTCCTTCATTCTCTGCGCTTTTCTTTTCGAACATTTTCTGGGAATCTTTATCTGGACTGGTGGTTGATGGCTCACTGTGCTTTGGCTATTTTACGTTAAGGAAAAACACTCATCTCATATTTGCTGCGCCAATTTCCCACGATCCGATGAACGAAAAAGTGTTAATAAATTCTTGAAGGATGCAGCTCATAAGAAAACACTTTCTTCTACACCATGATGAATAGTTCTTGTGTAAAGCACTAACCGGGCTGTGATATAATGTTTCCCTCAAAGTCTCAACCCATGTATATATACCTACTGTGTTGCATACACCATAGTTTTAATGTCTTCATCTGATTGTGTTCAAGAAAACGAGAACTTTTTATAGTTGTCCCAAGACTACCTTACACATGCTTTCGTCACAGGCGACGGTCTCGTAGCCAATCAGCGATCGGTATTTGTGCGGGGTTGTCTCGGGCGGTTCGCTACGAGTGCCTCGCCTGTGAGGAAAGCATATGTATCGTAATCTTATGTTTTATGTATGGTATAGTCTTTGGCCAAGTATACCCCACTCACTATAAGCTATACTGATGGATGCGCGTAGAAACGCATCCGCATTCCGCGTTAAGGTGGGGGGGGGGGGGGGGGGGGTAGTCACACAATATACGATCAAACAATTGCGTGCAATTAAACATTTCACCCAGGGCCATCTGTCTGTGTGGGTCCAATAATAACTGTTGCGGCTAAACGTTAAACACTCCGCATAGGCCTAACTAAATAATAAGTAGGTATAGTTATAGTAGTACAGTTTGACGATCGTATCGACTTCCATAAGTAAATCTACTTTTTACGGCGATCGTAATGGTAGGCGGTACAAATACGAACGAAGATAACATTTTGTTGTACAATGAAAATGGACTTCCCGGGCTACAGCTCAATACCTAGCATAACCAATAAAGGCTGTTGGTGTCTTTATTCTTTGGTATACAGTATTAATATATATTGCGCATTAGACGACTATTCACTTATCTATAAAAACAGACAGGGGATGTCAATATGATAGCATTACCCAATACTTGTGGACAGGTGTGACTGTGGACATCGTTGAAGCCACCTCCCACCCTTTCTGTAACGTAAACTAGTCGACTCATTCAGTAAGAAGTAAGAATGTCGGAGGCACGCAATGATTCTGCTGCTTCGCGGTGGACTGGGTGACGTAGCCAGAGCAACCTTGTGAATGCTGACGCCATAGATGAGTGAGCGAATTTCTTGAACGAACAGAATACCTCAAAATCATTATAGTTTCATTAGAATTATGCCTATGCATTTAATTCTTTTATGGGTGCCCCACGACGTTTTTCTTTTTTTGAGGAGTTACGTTCGGGCAACAAGAATGTACAGAGGGTGGTGTCTCCAGACTTTTTTTAGCTTTTGATTGTTTGCGTTTTACCCCGTTTAATACGTCCATTAGCACAATTGATGAGGCTTAACCCGCCGAAAATCCGAGCACAAGAGAAAAATTTAAAATATCTTCAATATTAATATACGTTAGACCAATATTGTTGTAATCACTTTCCTCGCGCACCGATAGGGATAGCTAGCTGCCTTCAGTACTTTTGCGCAATCGCCGACAAAAATATCTAAACATAACTGTACATAATCGTTTTCATATTTATGCATTCGTTGTTGTTATGTATTTACTAAACATCAAATAAAAATTGTGGGGATAAATATATAAGTAACTGCCATCAAAACGTAGCTGTAAATGTATCGTATTTATAGCCTATATTATATTGATCTGTCATGTTAGTTCATGAAACTGATCTGATCTTAGTTCTTTACACTGAAGTCGAGGTATGGCGACGCATAAATGATTCAATTTCATGCTTTAAAGGTATACATCTCTACAAGATACGTATAAATAAACACAAATATTGTTTGAAATTGAAAGAAATGCCCGTAGTCAACCCCCTCCCCTCTCAGTCCATCCCTTACACCTACTTGTTACGTCGTGGAAGCGCGAGCACGAAATATCCCAAATGTACCATCCCTGTTTGTGGCGAGCTTTTATCCCATCGATCCGTGTCATCTTGTTAAGGGGGCACTACCTTTCCGCCCTCAATCGTTTCCCTAACTCGCGTCGTGCGGCCCGCAGCTTAATGGGTACATCGCTTTAGTTTATACCAGCACTCATTAGCCGTCATTAATCGTCTAGGAGTTTACAAGCAAGCCGGACTGTAGGACTAACAACCGACTTTGATTACGTATCTGTAGCCTACAATATCACACCTGTATACTGCACCATGATCATGATTATACACAAAACAAACATAATTCACACTTGTGATTTCGTTATGTTATTCCAATTCGTTCACTGCAAGCAGGGTTTGGTCTATCTGTAGTTTACAATTGTCATGTTCACACTTCGTCGGCCTCTTCCCTTTATATGTAAATTGACACATGTTATTTGTATTTTCCTGTGTTTCTCGATACACTTATCATAAAAGTGAGTGAGTTTCTTGCTGAAAAAAGTTACCTTGGTTAGAGTTCTATTTTCGAACATAGTTATTTTATCATTTTATTCCGGTTCAAACAGTTTCTGTGTGTTTGTATTATACAAGTAAGTATGTTATAGTACAAGTATATACTGCAACTTGAACGGTACTACCACTACACTAACACGTATACAAGACTACAAAGACACTGCAAATATGGCAGTGCTATGACGGCTGTACAACTCGGCCCGGATTCACAAGAGGTCCAATTTTGATTTTATCTTTTAAGGCCGGCCTAACTCTGAACCTCTTGTGAATCCAGGAAAATATTTGAGAACAGATTATAAAACATATTATTGGAAAGTTTATTGTGTTCTTGTTCTCACCAGGAATTAGTAATTTCTTTATGTGATCTGAGTCTGGTTTTACTTGAGGTCCAAAGTTAGGCCGGTCTTAGATTTAAGACCAGAAAAAGACTTAGAACCTATTTTGAATCGGGGCCCAACTACAACTGTTACAGTGGTGCCCCACGTAAGCATTGCCTGTTGATCCTCCTAGCTTGCAGGGATCAAACTGGCGATCGAAACCGTCGATTCTTTTTTTGCGGACTTGATAATCCGGCTGTTTTGTTATTTACTGCGGAAAGGTCAATTAATGTTTTGTGCACACGCCAATAATATTGTTTTAGACTGTAACAAACACATTGAATAATTGATTGATCCGTTTCCAAATGATTCTCATATACATGGGTGGTTTCAAACTCGCTTCCAACTCAATCAACGGGTTGTTTGCCATATTATGCCGCCATGTTGTTGGTACCAAGTAACGGCATCTGTGGGGGGCCCCGAAAATATCGTCTTCACTTATTTTGTTTTTATCATAAACGTTATTTTTTAGCTACCCACACCATAATTCGAAGTAGAAATCATTTTAGTCATATTATTGTCAATCATTATAATCATTCTAATTATTATAATCATATTATTGAGATATAGACATTCAATAACTTTAAAGATACACATGTCTTGCATGATTTGAGTTTTGTTTTGTATTTTTTAAAGATACACATGGCAAAGTCTTGATTGATTTGAGTTTTGTTTTGTATTTTTGAAGATACACATGGCAAAGTCTTGATTGATTTGTATTTTTAAAGATACACATGGCATGTCTTGATTGATTTGAGTTTTGTTTTGTAGTTGTATTATTGTTTATGTAGGTTAAACGATTAGTTTGTTGACATAGTATTACACGTTACAGATATCGCATTATTAACCCGGTTACTCAGCGTCATCGGCTGCGATAATTCAGCTTTTTATTTACTTATTGATAGTCCGTTTAATTGATGAGAGTACGACCGAACCCAAGATAATTCGAGTACACGCGTGCAACCTTGGTGTTGCTGTGTAACGCCCTCGCCCACATATCTGCCGCGGTTGATAAAGACGAATGATTTCACAAAGATATTCTGTGTGTGTGTTAGCGAAGGGTGCCAATGTGATTTCCGAAGAACTGGCCTTTGGGAAACTGGCCCCCCATAATTAAAATCGAGGGCGGAGAACTGGCCCTCTCATCCTATCCTGGCCACCCAACCCGGAAAAGTGGCGTCTTCGTGATATTCTATCTTTGCTGTCTAACGTACTAGCGTAACAATGGTGTATATATATATATATATACATATATTCGTAAATTGTGCTACTTATTTTCTTTTACAATATGTATAAAATTCAAAATGGTTTGTGTCCAAGAATGTGGGTGTGAGGTGGAGTGGACGTCTCAATGTTATTTATTACGAGGTAAAAGATATATGAAAAGTTACTCCACAAAATTACAAACAAGTCATTTATTATTACTGTAATCATTACCAAGGAAAGGACAATGTGTGGGGATCGGGTTAATACGTAGCTAAGGTCGTCGTAGAGGAATCAAAGAAATTGTTCGCGCCGATGTTTAGTTTGTAGTGTATTCTAGTATCACGTCACTTGATTCACCCCTCCATCCCCTTCTCTTATCTTATCGGCTGCACTGCCGGTCCCGAGTTCGTTGTTTGTCAGTATGATTGTTCTGTCTTTGCCTCGCAACGCACGGTTCGTGTCGCTCATCGTCTCGTGGTGATATTCACCATATTCCTCCGTGCAGCGAATCCTGCCTGCATCAGTTTTCTTCCTCAAATAATCTGGACATTAGCCTATCATACAGTGTTTCTTAAAAGTACAAGTGCAATTCTTATAGTTTTTCTCCGTATATCTAAACCGCCAATCTCGCTGTGTCTGCTTACTGTCGCCTGTGACCTCCACGCAACGTCAGTCGATCGCCTTGCATCTGTGCAGTCCTGAGTTCGACCTCTCGCTCCAGGCATTTCATACTTCGTACTTTCCTTCTATACTCGAGTATCTTTCTTCTTTTACTGTCTATGTTTGGCTTACAAATACACCCATCTTATGCATCCAGTGGCACGCCGTCAAGTCATCACTTGGGTAAGTCCATCAATTCTCATCTCACCTATGAAATCTCACAGTCCACTTTCTCGTACTGTCTAAGTACTGGTCCTCCGCCTAAACAGAAATCATTATCATAACGTCACTTCTCCGGGCTTCGGGGTAGATCGGTCACTTCTCCGCCCCCGGTCACATTAATTAACCCCGTCTTTCCCCGCCCTCCTACTTGCCCCTTTCCTCCAAACAGCCCCCTATTTCATTTTCATACTTCACCCACTCATCGCCTCGATTATCCAAGTTGCAAAAATATGAGACATTCAGCCCAAATATCCACCCCCCCTTAAATGTACCTGTAGACTTAAGCATGCGACATTACTTCCTTGCGATGTCCCCCCGACAGTCACTACCGATGAAAGCAACGCCTTGATCAGGCTGGTAGTGGAGGGGTCTCCCACCGCCTCGTGGCCTCCAGGTGCGATGCGATACATGTTTGCTCTGTAAACAAGGCAAACCCATGTACAGACGTGGCCATGAGGATTGTCAAGATGAAGCCAGCTCAACACTAAAGCGTATGGATCGTAAAGCGAACGATTACAAGAAAATGTCTGCTGCAAACTATAGATAAACGAACCAATAAGATCGAAGAGAGCACTATTGAAAATTCACAAACAAAATTAATGTAACATCCAATTATAATGTTAATCTGATGAGAATTTATATTACTTTCACCACGTAATATAACGGTACTACCTACAAATATAATTTAATACAAATACTAGGGGGGAGAAGCTTCTGAATATAATTGTAAAAGATTTAATTGTAATTGGGATTTTGTAGGCTTATAGCCATCAATTAGAAGATGTTATAATATATTTTTGAATATATATGATTTTGTAATGTAATTACATTTTTTATTGAAATGTAACTTTTAATTATTTAAAGCTCTAGTAATAATGGTGAAATTATTATAATTTATTGTTAATTTTTATTAAGGTGTTGGGTAACATTATAAGGATAGGAACTGCATAATATAATATGCCTCGTGATGCCGCAAAGTGATAAAGGAGTTCCTCTGTCCTCATCTCATCACGCGTGTGTAGAGGATAACAAACAACCTTGTGTGGTTCGGTATAGCCTTGTGGGTTTATTTTATGCCTGCTTTGAATGCAGAAGGTACAGATTTCGATTCCTGGCTCGAGACATTTTTTTCTACATTGATTATTTCCAGTAATTACTGTTCGTGGCCAGACATGTATGAATAATATGTTCGTACCGATACATCGGTGGAGATGAGTAAATTCGCATCGTTGTATATACAGTAACTTGTAAGTAACTGTATTTGTTTGTTTTCAGAAACCCTTCTGCAGATGGATCGGCAACAACTGCAGAAGTTCATTCAGTATTTGATCTCGGAACACCACACGGAAGTCCTTCCAACTGCACAGAAACTGGCAGACGAAATACTCCAACAGCGTTCAGAGATCAACCAAATACCAGGTACTGGATTCACGTTTTTCTTTCTTAACTAGACTGTACACAACTACATGAACCTACATTACATTATTCAATAGGTGTCCACAAAAACTCTGTGGAAACCAGGCTGAATGATCTATATGGTTTCGTTTCATACTTGAACTAACCAATAGGGAACACGCGTATGAAAATGTTAATCGATTTTTAAATACCTTGTCTCTCATTTAATAATTTTGTGTCTTTGAATTTTGAAAAACGGATCAGTCTATGCCTCAAAATAATTGGTTTAGTAACGATAAATAAAAGGGCGCGAAAAACGAGCCGCCGCCATGTAGAGTGGATTTGACGTCATAGTTTTGTTCTGCGTACGCTCACCGCCTCAGCGATTGGTCTGTTCCACCACGTCTACACAATCATTGCGTCACAGCCACCTGTACGCGTTTCAGATCCCCGAGTTTAAACTTCAATAAATACGACCACATTAAACCTTTTTAAAAATTTCTTTTTTACGTGCGACTTGCATTAATATACTTTTTGTATCTAATACTATTAAACTAAGTGTTTGGTTTAACAAAAAAAAATCGTACGCGTGTTGCCTATTCCAGTAGAATATCGTAAACAACAGTAGGGTTGTTGTTTTGGATTAGCTTTAATCCAAAATAACAACCCTATTGAATAACATACTAGAAACTGTTTAGTATTTTCATACAGACTATAATTCTTACGAAACTAATTTAACTATTCAGTGTTGTTCAGTGTTCAGCACAAAGTGATAATTCGCGTTGTAATAAGCACTGACTATTGTTTTGCTCTTTGAAAATGAGCCAGGTAGGTAGGTATGTGATGACTATGAATAATATGATAAAATGTAATAGATGGTTGAATTGCTTTTTAGACGTTCTAAAGCGGCCCTGTTACAAAATAGTCTTTGTGTATTGAAGAAAATACTTGCATGATATATCCAATTACTGGTAATTGTTATTCAACGCACACGCTAAAGACATCTGTTAAGTATGGTGCGCAACAACCAGCTGGCTAATTAGGTGACTACATTCATACTAAATCATCTTTTTATTGAGAAACACACTTTTTATGTTTCTGTTAATTAGTTTTATACAAACATAGGCCTACCGCCAGTTATGAATGATCATCTTTCTGCTTTCTAAGCTAACGTGTTGAAATAGAGGATTCTTAGTTTTCTGACCATGTCCAATTAGAAGAGATTTGGCTCAAAGACACAGGGGGCATAGTCGCCGTGACACAGGCTTGCTGACACTTTGCCTGCTATGCAACCTGTAGCTTGCCAAGTGTTCCATGAGAATGTTTGGCACAGTCGCCGTGACACAGGCTTGCTGACACTTTGCCTGCTATGCAACCTGTAGCTTTCCAAGTGTCCCATGAGAATGTTTGGCACAGTCGCCGTGACACAGGCTTGCTGACACTTTGCCTGCTATGCAACCTGTAGCTTGCCAAGTGTCCCATGAGAATGTTTGTCACAGTCGCCGTGACACAGGCTTGCTGACACTTTGCCTGCTATGCAGCCTGTAGCTTGCCAAGTGTCCCATGAGAATGTTTGTCACAGTCGCCGTGACACAGGCTTGCTGACACTTTGCCTGCTATGCAACCTGTAGCTTGCCAAGTGTCCCATGAGAATGTTTGGCACGGTCGCCGTGACACAGGCTTGCTGACACTTTGCCTGCTATGCAACCTGTAGCTTGCCAAGTGTCCCATGAGAATGTTTGGCACAGTTGCCGTGACACAGGCTTGCTGACACTTTGCCTGCTATGCCACCTGTAGCTTGCCAAGTGTCCCATGAGAATGTTTGTCACAGTCGCCGTGACACAGGCTTGCTGACACTTTGCCTGCTATGCAACCTGTAGCTTGCCAAGTGTCCCATGAGAATGTTTGGCACGGTCGCCGTGACACAGGCTTGCTGACACTTTGCCTGCTATGCCACCTGTAGCTTGCCAAGTGTGCCATGAGAATGTTTGGCACAGTCGCCGTGACACAGGCTTGCTGACACTTTGCCTGCTATGCAACCTGTAGCTTGCCAAGTGTGCCATGAGAATGTTTGGCACAGTCGCCGTGACACAGGCTTGCTGACACTTTGCCTGCTATGCAACCTGTAGCTTGCCAAGTGTGCCATGAGAATGTTTGGCACAGTCGCCGTGACACAGGCTTGCTGACACTTTGCCTGCTATGCCACCTGTAGCTTGCCAAGTGTGCCATGAGAATGTTTGTCACAGTCGCCGTGACACAGGCTTGCTGACACTTTGCCTGCTATATGCCTCCTGTAGCTTGCCAAGTGTGCCATGAGAATGTTTGTCATAGTCGCCGTGACACAGGCTTGCTGACACTTTGCCTGCTATGCAACCTGTAGCTTGCCAAGTGTCCCATGAGAATGTTTGTCACAGTCGCCGTGGCACAGGCTTGCAAACACTTTGCCTGCTATGCAGCCTGTAGCTTGCCAAGTGTCCCATGAGAATGTTTGGCACAGTTGCCGTGACACAGGCTTGCTGACACTTTGCCTGCTATGCAACCTGTAGCTTGCCAAGTGTCCCACCAGAATGTTTGTCACAGTCGCCGTAACACAGGCTTGCTGACACTTTGCCTGCTATGCAGCCTGTAGCTTGCCAAGTGTTCCATGAGAATGTTTGTCACAGTCGCCGTGACACAGGCTTGCTGACACTTTGCCTGCTATGCCACCTGTAGCTTGCCAAGTGTGCCATGAGAATGTTTGTCATAGTCGCCGTAACACAGGCTTGCTGACACTTTGCCTGCTATGCAGCCTGTAGCTTGCCAAGTGTCCCATGAGAATGTTTGGCACAGTTGCCGTGACACAGGCTTGCTGACACTTTGCCTGCTATGCAACCTGTAGCTTGCCAAGTGTCCCATGAGAATGTTTGGCACAGTTGCCGTGACACAGGCTTGCTGACACTTTGCCTGCTATGCAACCTGTAGCTTGCCAAGTGTCCCATGAGAATGTTTGTCACAGTCGCCGTGACACAGGCTTGCTGACACTTTGCCTGCTATGCAGCCTGTAGCTTGCCAAGTGTCCCATGAGAATGTTTGTCACAGTCGCCGTGACACAGGCTTGCTGACACTTTGCCTGCTATGCAGCCTGTAGCTTGCCAAGTGTCCCATGAGAATGTTTGTCACAGTCGCCGTGACACAGGCTTGCTGACACTTTGCCTGCTATGCAACCTGTAGCTTGCCAAGTGTCCCAAGAGAATGTTTGGCACAGTCGCCGTGACACAGGCTTGCTGACACTTTGCCTGCTATGCAGCCTGTAGCTTGCCAAGTGTCCCAAGAGAATGTTTGGCACAGTCGCCGTGACACAGGCTTGCTGACACTTTGCCTGCTATGCCACCTGTAGCTTGCCAAGTGTCCTATGAGATTGTTTGGCACAGTCGCCGTGACACAGGCTTGCTGACACTTTGCCTGCTATGCAGCCTGTAGCTTGCCAAGTGTCCCATGAGAATGTTTGGCACAGTCGCCATGACACAGGCTTGCTCACACTTTGCCTGCTATGCAGCCTGTAGCTTGCCAAGTGTCCCATGAGAATGTTTGGCACAGTCGCCATGACACAGGCTTGCTCACACTTTGCCTGCTATGCAGCCTGTAGCTTGCCAAGTCTGCCATGAGAATGTTTGGCACAGTCGCCGTGACACAGGCTTGCTGACACTTTGCCTGCTATGCAGCCTGTAGCTTGCCAAGTCTGCCATGAGAATGTTTGGCACAGTCGCCGTGACACAGGCTTGCTGACACTTTGCCTGCTATGCAACCTGTATAGCTTGCCAAGTGTCCTATGAGAATGTTTGGCACAGTCGCCGTGACACAGGCTTGCTGACACTTTGCCTGCTATGGAACCTGTATAGCTTGCCAAGTGTCCCATGAGAATGTTTGTCACAGTCGCCGTGACACAGGCTTGCTGACACTTTGCCTGCTATGCAACCTGTATAGCTTGCCAAGTGTCTCATGAGAATGTTTGTCACAGTCGCCGTGACACAGGCTTGCTGACACTTTGCCTGCTATGCAGCCTGTAGCTTGCCAAGTGTCCCATGAGAATGTTTGGCACAGTCGCCGTGACACAGGCTTGCTGACACTTTGCCTGCTATGCAACCTGTATAGCTTGCCAAGTGTCCCATGAGAATGTTTGGCACAGTCGCCGTGACACAGGCTTGCTGACACTTTGCCTGCTATGCAGCCTGTAGCTTGCCAAGTGTCCCATGAGAATGTTTGGCACAGTCGCCGTGACACAGGCTTGCTGACACTTTGCCTGCTATGCCACCTGTATAGCTTGCCAAGTGTCCCATGAGAATGTTTGTCACAGTTGCCGTGACACAGGCTTGCTGACACTTTGCCTGCTATGCAACCTGTAGCTTGCCAAGTGTCCCATGAGATTGTTTGTCACAGTCGCAGTGACACAGGCTTGCTGACACTTTGCCTGCTATGCAGCCTGTAGCTTGCCAAGTTGTCCCATGAGAATGTTTGTCACAGTCGCAGTGACACAGGCTTGCTGACACTTTGCCTGCTATGCAGCCTGTAGCTTGCCAAGTGTCCCATGAGAATGTTTGTCACAGTCGCCGTGACACAGGCTTGCTGACACTTTGCCTGCCTTAAATGCCGACACTTAGCTTGCCAAGTGGCCATGATAATGTTTGTCATAATGTTTCTAGAAAAACTTACAATGGCAGTTTTGTTGTGACAATTGATGCGCTATAACTACATTTGGGTGGTTATCATCACATCTGCTTACTTAGATCTTTTTTATTAGATCATCATTAAAAGGATGAATTATCACTTGAAACGTCTTCAATACAATTAAATTAAACTTACGTTGATCTTGTGTTCTGATTACAGCAGGGCAACTATGCACTTACGTTTTAACAAATAATGAAATCTTTTTTGGAAATGTGCTCAATTGTTTTTGATAGTGGAAGTTAATGATATTTGCTTGCACTTATAGTGGTGGTAGTGATGAGGGGGGGGGGGGGGGTTGAACTACATATATTCCTTAGAATGAGAATGTTGTTGTTGCTGCGTGTCTTCTGTTGTATTGACTCTGCCCTTCATTATTCAGATACAGTTATATATACAAACTATTTCCAAGTAGACCTATACTGAATTGGAAGCCATTGTACTTAGTTCCATACCCATTATTATTTTATATTATTATCAGACTCTTTTCTAGCAAATACCCAATCTAGTACGGTATTTGGATTTAGTTCTACTGTATACTGACCGATCTTAGATGTTCTCTTGATTCACACAATGAGTCATTGTGAATATTGTTGTACGTGTATATATATATATACTCTAACAGCAGCGTAGCCAGGATTTTGGTTCGGGGGTGATCAGTGCTACCTGTTAATGGGGGGGTGGGGGGGAGGAGTCATCTTGCTCCTCAATAATAACAGGGTTCTGCAGCCGCTATGTTTCATTTGTAGTCATTAGATGAATGTTTAAAAAGTGTTTCTTGTACGCCCCTGTACTGTAACGTTGTGTGATGTTGACAGGCGCCCCAGATCCAACGGCCGGAGCCAGCGCTGACGATGATCACAGTTGGCACTTGGACGAGGAGCAAGTTTGTGAGCAAGTCAAATCCTACCTGTCGCAAGGCAGCTACTACAATGCCAACAAACAGCTCAACTCTCTCTTTGCCAAGGTACCTACCGTACATTTCACAATGATACACACTTGGCTTGTCTAGCTATTAGATACTGTAACTAGCATCAGACTGGGTTGTTTATCCAATAATGGTAAATCACTTCATTGATCCCTCCATTCTCAAAATATTTAATGGTTGATGTACAGGAATAATGCTTAATTTTGAATACTATATGATTGTATTCAAATTTGAAAACATAAAACCTCTTTCGCCCATTGGGCGAGTGCTAAATAATATAAAATTGGAGCCCTGAATATAATATTAAATGAAATACCCGTAATAAAATGTAACTTTGCAGTAATAAAGTGTCTTGTTTGTCAGGTGCGCGAGATGCTGAGGGCGCGTGATTCCAACGGAGCGCGAATGTTGACTCTAATCACGGAACAGTTCCTGTCTGACCCGAGACTGATCCTATGGAAGACTCAGGGTACGCCTATGACTGACAAGTGCAGGCAGCTTTGGGACCAACTAGGTAACTATATTATCTATGCCACGTGCCTTTAGTTCTACGTTCAACAAACTGATAAAACTGTTAAGGAAATGTACTTTTGACACTCTAGTTAAGATGTATTGTAGTGACTTCACATTCTTTGTTTTGTTGCATGTTGTAACAAACTATGGAATTTATGTCACATCACTTGTTTAGTTGGCTTATATAATGAATTTGCAACTAAATTTAGTACTGGTTGCATCTTAAGTCTTCATCCAACATACATTCAATTCAATTCAATTCAATAGCATTTTATTCTCAGTTTGTAAGTACATTATTGGAATAACAGTATATGTTTATTAGTAGTGATAGAAATAGGAATGTGTTTACGTTACATTGCAACAAAACAGCCTTTATTATTATGACATTCTGCTAAATGTTTGACTTAATTTGTGGTTATTTTATGATAATTTTATGGTTACCGTTTATGATTATCTATATACCTATAGATTTTCAGTTCAACTATTAACAATTTACTAAATAATTATTGAATTTAGTCACCTAAGATGCAGAACATGACACAGTTTCTGATTTCCAATGTTTTCTGTACCTCCTTATTTTTTTTTATGTAGGCACCTTAATGTTGTACTTCCAGTACTGAAAAATTCAATTTAAACTCAATCCTTGATTAACCTTCTACTGGTATATTTGATTATTGTGACTTGTATCAGTAGGTATGCAAACTGTTTTCTGATGTAATTGTTCTTTTGTGTTCTAGGTGCCCTTTGGGTTTGTATAGTATTGAATCCACACTGCAGTATGACTGAGAAGCAGCACTGGAAACTTTTACTAGAAAAGTGGACGGTTATCGATGTCTGCCCGCAAGAGGATCCCGACTTCCGGCCGCAACCTCCACCGCGACATGACGGGGTAGGTCTCCGTTAGTCCGCTGCCATTGCTGCGTCCCTTGAAATTCATCTATCCCTTTAACATATCATTAGTTCATTTATTTCTACGGCAACACAGATGTAGCCGTGGGCATTTTAAAGTGTGCGTCAAATATTAACAAATAAAATGGCTAAATATCTTAAAGATCTAGATATCATGCAGTAAACATTTGTAACCTTTTATGTTACATTATTTTAATTTTTAGTAGGTAGTGGAAACGTCTTCAATTTCTTTGCTGTATGAATGTTATTAGGGACTAGGCCCTAATGTCACACTCTTAATATTGTAGTATCCACATTAATATTGTAATTGTAACAAGAGTTGAGTTGATGCAATCAATAGTAACAGTACGTGGCCACACATGTATATCAATCATTTCTGTACTGTGATGTGATGTAGATCACATTGCGAGTGAGACATAATAATATTATACCATGGCTGTATTGCAACTAACACATACTGACCGGCACCTCCACCAAACTCATTAATTAGGTTTACTTGAGCCAGCTGCCATTGGATAATAATATGTATTCATGTTTCACATAAGCCTAGATAAGTTACAGATTAAAAAAGTATTTCAAATGTTTTTTCCAAAAACTAAATAATAGTAATAAATATTATAATTCTGTACTATGCTCATTATTATTTTGATATTTTTATAGAATAAAGTATCTATATAGGCCTAAACTATAACAATGCTTTGAAATATTTCCTACTTCAGTTGTAAACACTGATAATGTTTATCTTCATGAATACATTAAAATATTTTTATGTGTAGTGATGTTTTATTTGTAGGGTACCAGATGTAGTCACAAACTGCCAAATTTATTTAATATAACTGACATGTGAGCGATTCCCTATTAAACGAGTTTAAACATTTTAACATGAATCCTTTGTCTCATCCAAAGTGCTAGCACTAGCAGTAATCTATTAATCGTACTTTATTAGTATACAAAGAACTTGAATTAATAAAAAATTTCATTTAGTTGTTGAGACAATAACCGCCGCATAGCACAGCTGCAATCTGATGCTGATGGTGGAATGGGAAGTCACAGGTTCATTCGTTGGTGGCAACTGGGCAAGGCCGATGAATAATTAAAAAAAAAAAAAAAAAAAAATAATACAAAAAATTTTAAGTTTAGAAATAATGAACATGCTTAAAAAAAAAGGAAATGAAACGTACATGTTCCTAATGTTGTGTGTTGTTTGCAGCATCACATGGCGTACGACTCATCGGACAGCAGTTCGGACGAAGAGAGTGCGGCCTATCGGGCGAGGGAGAACAATAGAAGATCTAGGCACGGTACCCAACGTTCCAATCACGCGCGAGCATCCACGTCGGCCGTTCCAAGGACGGTATTCCATCGAGCCCTGGACGCAGTTGGAATGTCCTGGGAGAATATGCACCTCAAACACATCCTATCGAGCGACACGTATTGCAGCCACGTGCCGGACAGTTCGCAGAGCTCGGGCAGCTTCAATCCCCAGGGACAGCCACTTTGGCACGGTAAGGAGTTCACCCTGTAATTTATTATCAGGCCTATTTTTTTTTTTTTTATCTATTTATTTATTCATTTATTTATTTATTTATTCATTGCTTCATTCATTCATTTATTCATTCATTCATTCAATCATTCATTCAATCATTTATTTATTTATTTCATTTATTTCATTTATTTCATTTATTTTATTTATTTTATATATTAATTTATTTATTTCTTGTGATACATTCAGTGTAGGTTGTGGCTCGTTGGTCTGTATGTATATTATTGTTTGGTTTAGAACCGCTGCCAACGTGCGCTGCCCGTGTGGATGCGCTGCGTTCTCATGGCCATCAGGAGGCAGCGTTGCGCCTGGCGGTCTCCGTCATCCGGACCATGAAGCAACAACAACTGATCGCACAACGACGCTGGCATGAAAGTCAACAGCAGGTAAGAGAAGTCTAGATTATTTTTTTAAAAATTATTTTAACTGAAAAATCTTTCCCATATGAGTAGCAACTACTCGCAGGCATAAGAAAATGCATACGCAAATTAATTGCATTTCAAAAGATGAATATATATATTTTTTTAAATAACATTTTGTTGAAAATTGCATGTTACCGTTGTCGTCTGCCGGTTCTGCACCCAACGCGTGTACGGGCCGGGCTCTTGTATCCTGGCAAAGTGCTTGTGTTTGTAGCGAGGTGGCGCCAGCAGTAGCAGCTCTCACATGTCTGCGCTGTTCCGGCATGTTACCGTTGTCATGCCGGCACTGCACCCAACGCGTGTATCCTGACATAGTGCTTGTGTTTGTAGCGAGGTGGCGCCAGCAGTAGCAGCTCTCACATGTCTGCGCTGTTCCGGCATGTTACCGTTGTCATGCCGGCACTGCACCCAACGCGTGTACGGGCCGGGCTCTTGTATCCTGACATAGTGCTTGTGTTTGTAGCGAGGTGGCGCCAGCAGTAGCAGCTCTCACATGTCTGCGCCGTGCACGTCACGCTGTTCCGGCATGTTACCGTTGTCATGCCGGCACTGCAAACAACGCGTGTACGGGCCGGGCTCTTGTATCCTGACATAGTGCTTGTGTTTGTAGCGAGGTGGCGCCAGCAGTAGCAGCTCTCACATGTCTGCGCCGTGCACGTCACGCTGTTCCGGCATGTTACCGTTGTCATGCCGGCACTGCACCCAACGCGTGTATCCTGACATAGTGCTTGTGTTTGTAGCGAGGTGGCGCCAGCAGTAGCAGCTCTCACATGTCTGCGCCGTGCACGTCACGCTGTTCCGGCATGTTACCGTTGTCGTCTGCCAGTTCTGCACCCAACGCGTGTACGGGCTGGGGTGACGGGTGGGTGGGGCATCCCCTCGATCCGATTGGATGTCTGTTTGACACGTTGGCAGACGCTTCGCTCATACCCGACGACCAATCGCTGCGGACGCCCTCGTACTTCGGTGAGTAATAGTCAACTGACTGTACAAAATTGTTTATAATCTAATGTTTAAAAATTAACTGAGAAAAAAAAAATTAATTTAAGAAAGTACTATTTAGTAATAGTAATTTTTAAATAATGTCTCCGCCTTATTGAAGGTTGCCAACATGACACAGAATAAAAAAAAAAAAAAATGTAATAAACAAAATATTTCAAAATAGTACAATTTTCGTATTAAACGACATAGGCCTATACTTTGTATAAGAAAAAAAAAACATATAACAGAAATACACAGAAGTATGAAAATGAAGTTAGATCACTAAATACAAAAAAGAACAAAAAGAACAAACTAAAGTCCCGCCACACGCACCTGTACGCGTCACGTGTTGCACCGGCCCGGTCCATCAGTCGACTGCCACGAGCCTCCCACGCTCGTTCCCCGGCTGTCCGCTAGGGGAAGCACCATGCGGTGGTGAACCCTCACAGGTGGTGGCGGCGCGCACACATACAAAACCCTACACTACATCCCCTAAAATAGAAATACTAAACTTAACTAAAACTTGGATTACTCGTAGGCAGATGATGAATAGAAAGCTAGCTAAAACTAAATCCTACAAACTAAAACAACCGGTGAAGGCTGCATCACTCTTGGTAGCGAAGTGGCTTGGCGCGCACTCGCTGTGACCGTCGGAGGCCTTCTTCTAGACCCACGGCCGGACTCTTCGAAGCCTGTATAGGGCTTGCCTCCGTTGACGCATCCGGCTCTCCCGTATTCATGCTGCTGTTGTACCGACGCACCACTGACGAGTTCCGGGTGTAGTCAACTCCTTCCGGTGATCGGACAGTCACTGCATTCCCATGTTTGGCCACCACCCGATAGGGTGTGGGACAGAAAGGAGTTGCCAACTTGTGAGGAGTCTGTTGCTTCACCAATACCTCATCCCCCACAACAAGATCGCGCTCAACCCCCCTCCTAGACGTATCAGCATATTCTTTCATACGAGCCTTAGCCATTGCATCCCGGTCCCGCACCTCTGTATCCAAAGGCCCATGGGCAGCGATGCTGGGCACTTTTTCCCTGAGCTCTCGCCCAAACAACAGCTTAGCCGGGGAAACTCCTGTGGTGGTATGCGGAGTCGTGCGATATGCAAAGAGGTATTGCAATAATGCGCCCTTCAGGTCTTGACTAGTGTTGTGGGCAATCTTCAAGCATCGTACTATGGAGCGGTTCTGGCGTTCAACTTCGCCGTTAGCTTGGGGATGAAGGGGCGTGGTTGCATGCAACTGAACCCCATTCATGCGACAGAAATCCTTGAAATCTACGCTCGAAAACTGAGGCCCTCTGTCTGCGCGTAGAGCTGACGGTATTCCAAAGCGTGCAAAGATCTCCCTCAAGAGAGCTATAGTCGTCTCGGTAGTAGTAGATTTAGTTAGGCATGCCTCTATATAGCGACTGTAGTAATCGACCACTACTAGGATATACTGGCCATTAGGCAGAGGCCCCAAATAGTCTACTGCAAGGTAGACCCATGGCTTATCGGGCAGCTCCGTGCACCTAAGAGGTTCTGGTGGCTCGAAAGCACTCACTATTTGGCAACCATGGCATTTTCGGCAAAACTTTTCTACATCGGTGGCTAAGGTAGGCCACCACACCTTCGTGCGTAGTCGCTGTTTGGTCTTAATTACTCCCATGTGTCCCTCATGCGCTAGTTCTAAAATCCGGTCACGCATGGATGCTGGCACGAGGATGCGTGTATCTCGTAGCACAAGCTCATCGTAAATGGAGAGCTCGTGGCCTATCAGCTGGTACGTACGTAGCTCGGCAGGCCACTTCCCGCTCCGAATAGCCGCCTTGAGTTTCTTCGTTGTTGGATCCAAACGGCACTCCTCTTGCAGTTCTTCTAGCCCGACTGCACAAGGTGTCGAGTTCTCCACCACCCACCGAATGTAGTCGTCATCGTTCTTGTCCCGTGGTTGGGATCGTTTGAATTGAACAAGCCTGGAGAGAGGATCCGCTATGTTTTGGCTGCCTGGCTTGTATACCAACTTAAAGTTGTACTCTTGCAAGCGTAAAACCCATCTTTCTACCCTAGCACAATGCTTCACTCTCTTGGAGAACAGAAACTCCAAAGGCTTGTGGTCCGTAATGAGTGTGAAAGGTGGGCCTCCAATAAGATAGTACTTAAACCGCTCGCAGCCATGAACAAGAGCCAAGGCTTCTTTTTCAATCTGGCTATATCTTGCCTCGACTTCAGTAAGTGCTTTGCTGGCATACTCAATCACCCTTTGCACCCCATCATGCTCCTGGAGTAAAAGGGCCCCTGTAGCCTGAGGGCCTCCATCAACTATGACAGTGGTAGGCGCTCCTTTTCTGTAAAAGGCAAGTACAGGTTGAGTTGTTAACACTTTTATTATCTGTGACATGGCCTCGTCCTGTTCTGAGCCCCAACGAAACTCTGTGTTGGTTTTAAGTAGCTTCCGCAGGGGAAACGTGAGCGCAGAATAGTTTGGAATAAATCTCGCACTATACGCCACAAGTCCAAGCAGGCTAGCCAGTTCCTGTGTGTTGGTGGGCGCACGGAAACTTTGTACCGCCTCTATTCTACTAGTGAGTGGCTGGACTCCTTTTGCTGAGAAAAGGTGTCCCCTGAACTCAACCGCTGGCTGGCTCAAAACACATTTATCTAGGTTCAGGGTAAGGGCCCGGTCTTTCAATGTGTGTAACAGGGCATGTAATCTTGCATCATGCTCTTGCTGGGTCCGTCCCCAGACTAGGAAGTCGTCTATGTAATTTTCCACTCCCTCGCATGTTGCTATGACCTGTTCTATTACCTTTTGGAAAATTTCCGAGGCACAGTTAAGCCCGAAGATCAAAGTTTTGTAACGCATTAGGCCAAATGGGGTGGAAAAGGTAGTGATTTCCCGTGATTGTTCCGTTAACTCCAGCTGATGGAAAGCGTCATTCATATCAAGCACTGAGAACACTGTGGCCCCATGTAGTTTGGACAAAATGTCTTCGATAAGGGGAATAGGGTGCACTTCCCTTTCAATTGCCTTATTTGCCTCCCTAGCATCTACGATTAGCCTTAAAGCGCCCTTTTTCTTTTCACCGACAATAAGGGGAGAAACCCAAGCTGAGGGCTGATTAACCCTTTCAATGATATCATTGGCTATTTTTTCTTCCAGGCTAAGCTTTATACTATCCAGGAGATGCAGAGGGTATCTCCTGGTGCGTTGGACAGTAGGGGTTACTTCGGGTTTTATCTTAAGTGGCAATTGGAAATCTTTTAATCTGCCTACTCCTTCAAAAACAGTGGGAAACTTTGCCTTCAACTCGTTCTTACGTCTAGTATTAGTTTCTTCATAACTATCACTTGCATATGAATTTCTGGAATAAATCTTCATTTCTGCATTAGGCATGGTTTGTTTGCCAGCATGGGAGACATCTGATAGTTGACGCAAAGGATAGCCTAGCATGAGAACTCCCAACTCCCTAGCGGTGCGTTTGGACAGCAGAGGACAGCCCCTGCAGCTCATGACATAAAACTTCGCTTTGATGGTAGTTTTATTGTCCAATGTGACGGTGGTGTCAAAACGTCCTAGGGGTATAAGAGGTTTAGTGGCCCCAAAAGGAAACAAAGGTTTCTTGTCAATGATGGAGGTGCCTTTGACGCCCCGAGCCTTCATTTGCTCCCAGGTAGTTTTATCAATTATGTTTTTAGAGGCGCCGCTGTCAATAACAAAGTTCACCCCCACTCCTCCAATGTCAAGGTTGACGGTGTCGTCTTCCGCCTCCCTGTCTCTCAGTTGGAAAACATAGGCATTTTCCTCTTGATTACCGCTTACTTCTTGCTCGGACTCGTCCTCAGAATCATCAGCATCGGTTTCCACTAACCTGACTAACCTGCCTTTACGCCAGTTCTTCGAGCCCCTTTTTTTATGCCCCGGAGTGTACTCACCACCACCCGCCGTCTGTCTTTCCCAACCGCCTTGCAAGCTCTGTTCGCGGCTGTTGGTGTCGTGTTTCGACCCCGCGTCACTGCGGTTGGTGTCGTGTTTCGACCCCGCGTCACCGCGGTCTCTCTCGCGGCATGCGGCTTTGAAATGACCACGCTCGCCGCAGTTGGTGCAGGTGCGATCCCGCGCTGGGCAGTCTGGATCGCGGCCGTAATGACCTAAATTGTTGCAGCGAAAACACCTGCTACCTGGGGGCCTAGTCTGGAGCCTAGCTATCGAATTAGACGGCTCCTGGTTACCTTCCATCTCCCTAGCCTGGCGCTCGGAGTTTTCTAAAGCTCTGGCTAGTTCTCTAGCTCGATCATAAGTTAGATCGTCCCCTGATTTTAGAAGTTCCCTCCTCAACTCGTGAGAGGTCGTGTGTTCGATCAACATGTCTACCAGTTCTCTGTTGGGGGCCTCGTAATTGCAGTTAGCTATGCCTACTTTCAAACGTGTAAGAAACTGCAGTGAAGTTTCATTTTCATCCGGTCTTAAAAGCCGGAACCGAAATCGTTCAAAAGTGAAACTAGTGCGGGGGGTAAAATACGCCGTCAGCGCCCTCATGCAAACGTCATACTCATCCGGATCACCATCGCCAGTTCCAGCAGGCGCCTGTGCCTCGGGGAGCGTCTCGAAAACTTCCTGGACTTGTTCTCCCGCGAAGTGCAGCAGCATGGCTTTCTTGCGCGGGGCTTCCGTGATATTCTTCGCCACAAGAAAGTATTGAAAACTACGCTTCCAGCGAGTCCACCGCTGCGAGACACTAGACTCATCACCGTGAATGTCAAACTGTTTTATTGCTTCAGCCATGATGACGTACACAATTCACTCGCGGGAAAAAAAACGCAGCAATCAGACCATCAATCGTCTGGCAGACGCACAAAACCCTATATCTTCCGACTCACATAAAGACCATCTATTGTCCGACTGACGCACAAGACCATAAATTGTCTGACTCACGCACAAAGACCATCTATTGTCCGACTCACGCACAAGACCATCTATTGTCCGATTCACGCACAAAACGGCGCAGCTACTGCACGCGCTAAGCAGTCCGCCGCCTCGTCACCATTGTAAAGTCCCGCCACACGCACCTGTACGCGTCACGTGTTGCACCGGCCCGGTCCATCAGTCGACTGCCACGAGCCTCCCACGCTCGTTCCCCGGCTGTCCGCTAGGGGAAGCACCATGCGGTGGTGAACCCTCACAGGTGGTGGCGGCGCGCACACATACAAAACCCTACAGAGAGAAACAAAAATTAAGAATTGAAACAGAATAGAAAAAGTGTTAGTTGTGAGTGTGATGTGTTGTGGTTGTTGCAGATCCTGTTAATGTGGAGGACACAAGTTCAGCAGTGCCACCGCGATACCACCACGTGCCTGTAGTGGCTTCCAGGGACCGATCAGAGACATATCTCACGCTGGCTGTTGAAGTGGCGCTCATAGGTGAGACCCCTTTACGTTTGGATCCCTGCACCTTCGTACCATTCTTAAGTCGCATACTTGTTTCGACAGACTTGCTTCTCCCATTCTTTTAATGTGTTCAAACCATTGCAGTCTGGTCCTTTCAAATGTTATCCCCAGCATTTTCTTTCTTGATTGTACTATCTTGAGTGAAAATTACCAGAAGAAATGTATCATAATTTCGTTTTACAATACCTATTTGCATTAAAAATGGGCTGTCCATAAATGACGTCCATAATTTGGGTCCTGTGACAATGTGGACAGGGGGGAGGGGGCTGTGTCTCATGTGACATCCACACTCCCACTACGTCACAGATTTAATAAAGTAATATCAACAAGATCGGGTCATTTTCAGAAAACATTCATTTTCCAAATATTCATCATTCAAGGGACTGGCCCAGTCTAGTTTGGTCCAAAATGGTATGACATCATTTATGGACAATTATATACCGAAAGTACGATTGTGGGAAGATAGGAAGATGTTGAAAAATTTGCTTGTGAAACCCAAGCTGACCCTGCCAGAAGCAGGAAACGGTGATGGATAATGATGATGATGATGATGATATACCAAAAATTCGCAAAACCAAATTAGTCCCATTTAATGGCAATGTCAGTGATTCGTATTAACTTAATTTGGAGGGATTACTGTAAAAAGAATCGCAAATTTCATTGTCACCATTTTTGCGCATCTCTATAAATCATGCCTGAAAGAACTATACTTAGTAATAATGGTTTGATACTGAAATAACTGGCAAGTTGGTATTCAGTTAATTGAAAAGAACTACCCCTAAAATGTGTTGCTTTTATAATACCAATACATAACTGTCGTATGTATAATATTACTAAAGATATTATCACAGGTATAATTTTACATTTACACACACAGCTAGAAGTAATATTCCCATTCAGTGCAGTATATATTTTTTCCCCGTACATTTCATGGTCCTTTATGTGTTAAATTAATTTATGGTACGAACCACGTTTATAATATTAAAGCAACGATTTATTTTAGGGAGTGGGAATTTTTTACACGAGTGATCAGATAGTCAAGTGTTGGGCACTGCCCGACGTTTCGGAGAAGTAACTTTCTCCATCCTCAGACGTCTTCGTCTCTCTCACGAGTCTGCGATGACACTCCCCCCGGAACAAAACATTAACATATATCCGTGGGAATATTAGAATAAAATTACATATATAGCGTATCTAGATCTTTCCCCCCTCCCTCTTCCCACAGAAAGAGGAAAACATTTTCAATATATAACGTTTCTGTTTGTTGAGCGAGTGTTGCGCGGTCAGTCTGAGAGTGTTTGGTATTGTGCACAGGGCTGGGCCAGCAACGGATCATGCCGGGCGGCCTGTACGCGCAAGAGAAGTCGTGCAAACAGGAGGACCGTCTGATAGCCAAGCTGCAAGAGATCGAGCTGGACAACAGTCTGGTGGCCGTGTTGCGCAGACAGGCGATAGTCTTGTTGGAGGGAGGGCCCTCGAGTGGCCTGGGTCTCGGCATCCACCCCGAGAGTATTCCGATGCACACGTTTGCACGGTTCCTGTTCCTAGCACTGCTCAACTACTATCCTGACCTAGCGTACGAGGTCGGACTCCGAGCTATGAGGTGAGCTGCTTTCCTTTCTACTATACACACAATCAATGTTGTCATTGGTTATCATTTGAGATATCTCTTTTTTGCATTATAGTTTTCTGCTTTTCTCTAAATTTAGCTTTAATTATTTTAAATTTAGCATTTTGTATCATCTATTTTTTATGTCATCAAAACCTTGAATATGAGGGGGTTTCTTGCACTTATAATGGAAAATTGTGTAGATATTTAAAATCAATTCAGTTGTAACTACCAAAGGGTTAGAACTAATTCTTAACTAAAGCTCAATAGGAATGATATCTTTATTGGCATCTTTGATTGTAATGCATAGCACATACATTTGAACACAATCGGTGGCTGCTGTGGTCTATTTAGAATAATATATAATTAAGGTTAGATTAGATTAGTATTAGTTATATACACTTACTTAAATTAATAGGTATCATAAATAATACATTAGAAAATTTAAAGACAATTGACATTAACAAAATCGTATGTAGGCCTATACTTTTTTAGAGCACCCTTCATACCTTCTAGTGACTTCGTCGGGAACATCATGTTTTGTCCTCTTCTTATCATATTATGCCCACATTTGGCTTGTCAGGCCATCACCTTGTCAACCAATAGAGATAGGCTTCCTTCTCTTCGTGTCAATGAGCATTTTGTAGCGTTTTCGAAAATACATGTTCACCGATTTACCATCTTAAATCTAAAATGCTATTTAACGTATCTCTATAGCCTCATAAAATAGTTGCCTGATAGGCAAATCCACGGTAAACTAACGATTCTATAAAATCTGCTTCAACACTTACTTCGGTCCTAAATGGATTAAGTAAGTGCAAGTTCTAGAGTTAGTTGTTCCAACATATTATTCATATCTTGCAAACTCCAGGTCTGGAATTATACCCGGGAACAGATTTGAATAAACAAATTCTGTAGGCTATGCTTTAAAATATATACTATGTTTTAAATACTATATGACAACTTCAGATGCTCACATATCCTTGTGATATGTATACGGATGAGTAAAAATGTAGAAGGGACTTACTGAAATAAATAAATCCAAGGAAGGAGGCTATTATTCCCTTACTAGTCACTCGAAGACAAAGTGTAGGCATTTAGGTAAATCCAGTTGTATTATCACATCACATAGCTATTAAAACATCGTGCTATAGTGTTTACGTCATCCTAGTAGACAGATTAGTTATGGACTTACGTGCGTTTTGGGCATCTATGGTCACTGTCAACAGTTTCAATGTAAAGAATCCATGATATAATATCAATAGTTCAACACCAATCAATAATCATGAATACATAAGAATTGATTGATTAGTTTGTTTGTAGTTATATGATCTGCCCATGGCAACATATTGTGAGCAGATGGGTTGTGTTCTAATGTTGCTTGTTACTGTCTACAGGTTGCCCATCTTGGCAACATATTGTGAGCAGATGGGTTGTGTTCTAATGTTGCTTGTTACTGTCTACAGGTTGCCCATCTTGGAGGAGCATGAAGATGCTGATGATCCCGTCAATGGAAACGTTTCTTCACTCGTCCTGAGCCGTTACCCGCGGTGGTTCACGTTGGGCCACATAGAAACACAACAGTGTGCTCTCGCTTCCACCATGCTCAGTGCTGCTAAAGGTATAACGTTCAGGCTGCACAGGACCGTCACTTTCACCATTTGGTGTTTGGTTGTCCTCCATAAACGTGTATGTGTCAGCAAATTCTAAAGGATGAACAAATAGAGCCACCAATTCGTATACATTTTCAAAAAATTATCATACACTCAATAAGGCATGGCTTTGGTGATTGCCCTTCATCTTCGTCTATATCTCCTCTCATCGAATAGTACGACTGCAGTAATAGAGAAGTAAAATAAAGAGAATTATCACCATTTGGTTTCCGTTTCCGTACAACGTTTCGGTTTATCTGATGAAATGTACGACTTTCAGTACGAGTAAATAACACTGGGGTCGAATCGTACCTAAGATGCGTCGTGTTTAGTTATAGTTTACTTTCAGTTACAGTTGATGAAAGAAGTGCTAAATTGCAGTCATTTCATGAGTTCAGATTCAGACTTTCAGATATGTGATAATGAATTACCACTGCCCAAAATATAAAACAAGATATGGTAAACATCTCTACAACAGACTACTCTTTAGTCTTTACTCAAGGTTCCAGCACGCCGCTGGAACGAATATTTCTGAATCGACTCCCCATCTGAATTCCATACAACAACCCAAAACATTATTTCTTTGCACACAAGCCCTCTTTGTCTGTCCAGCTATGTGTCAAGTGAGTGATTTTAGGAAATGCCACTACCTGCATGAAAGTGCAACTTGTCAGTGAACTTCGATCAGCTTATTCTGTTCAAATTTGTAAACGTAATTTGTCAGTATATAAAAACGACTGGTAATAAAAAAAAAATTAAAAATCCTCCGAAATCTGTGAGATGAAGGCTATTTAACGACGTTGCATTTGTGTACAATTTTCTAATAGTACGAAAAATACAAAACCGTAATAAGTGTGGTTGCATAAATTATTTTTTTACTATGTCTATACCAGGTAGAATAAAACTATTGATACATCATTACATTTGTGTTTGCATGCAGTTACCAAGTTTGTTTTTATTTTGACTCTGGTAAGGATTTTGAGTAAAAATTGGACACATTGCCGATTTTGCAGGTGTTTTCTGTTGTTTTCTTATGCCCGCATCTCACTTCACGGAGTCATCATGCGTCTAGCAGCCCAGTAGAGAAACGCCTCCTTTTCAAATCTATCCATGCCCTTCGGCATAAATTTAACATTGCCCTGAGAAAGCCATAATACGTGTCTGTAGGTTAAGTAGTTTTATTCAAAAGTTTATCAACCCTGATAATAATAACACAAAACCCGCAAGAGACACACCCCCCTAACTTCAATAGTACCCCGTATGTCAAACTACAACTCTCCCCTGTACCCCTCTCGGGGACCATAGTGCTGGGTGTACCGTCTCCGTAAGTATGATTTTATCCATGTAAATAATTGTGGTTTATTTTTTTTTTCAGGTGAAGTCCTTCGTCTCAGGACAGTCCTAGAGTTTGCACAGCGCCACATCCACAGTTCCTCACACCTGTTCAAACTGGCACAGGATGCGTTTCGGTTTGCCACCCCTGAAAACGGTCCAAGACATCCGACTTTGCTTAGCGTCGCGTTCGAGTTAGGGCTACAGGTAATGTTTGAAATAGAATTTAATTTGTGGAAGTACTAATGTATTTGAAGTTTCTATTTGGTAAAATTGTGTTTGATATTTTTCATTCTCAAAGCCTTCCTTGGTTGTAATATTGAAACAATCCCCAAGAAATTTCAAAATTCTGGAACATATTGTACTACTCTATTTTCCATCACAAAAATAGAACTTTATTTTTATTTTATTTTACTTTTTTTTTCAAGTGGGTTATATTAAATTTTAGGTACCAATCATTAAAATATGTTGTGGTTTTTATATACCCACAATCACATTACTATCACCGTGCGCCTAGCCACCTAGTAGAGATATGCGTCCTGCTCCTTTCCATTTTATGCCCTTGGTCATTTAGTCAATAACTCCCTTCAACCTGGCACATAAAAATAGGTGTGGTCTGTCCTGAGCTCCAAACACCACACTAACACCCTACTAAAATAATTGGAAACAATATTTGTCTGAACATAAATTACAGTAATAAAAATGCATTTTATGTTCAGGTGATGCGAATGACGCTCTCTTCATTGAATTGGCGACGGCGCGAGATGGTCCGATGGCTAGTGACGTGCGCGACGGAAGTAGGCGTAGAAGCGTTAGTCTCCATCATGCAGAACTGGTACCAATTGTTCACACCTACAGAAGCTACAGGTAAGATAATACATATATACACTGAGTAATAATTAATTATTAATAATAGTGGTCACCAGGTACACAATCGTGTAAACTCCATGTCGATAGCTATGCAGGGAATCTGTGGATGTTTTTTACATACACAATGTAGAATGGTTCTTCAAGTTTTTGGGGATTTATTATGAGTGCATACCTTCAAAGGTACTGAAACATATCTTCTTCTCTTATACCCACATTAACTCATATTATTATGATGATGATTATGTGATCATATTTGTGTCAAACTTCTGTTTTTATTCCTTTGTTGTTTAATTTTGTTTAAATTTTGTTTATACATAATATGCCCATACGTCCTGATACCATCATGTTTACCCGGAGTCCTATGATTAAAACTTCTATTGACAGGATTTTTGTTTACCGGTACACTGTGGTGAAATCTCTATATTTAACTTCTCCTTTTTCTGTTATACTGGTATATTATATACCGGTACATGAAATATTGAACTTATTCTGATAACGGACAATGCCAGTTGTGAGTACTATATGACTGGAGAAGAATTGAGCTCCTTGTTTTTTACCGGTTCTGTAAAGTTTTCCCCAGCTATACGTAACAATTTTTAAAGTTATTATCCTGAAAAACACTTAACTGGAAAGATGTTGAAAGAGTTGCTTGTAGCCACGGCTCTCACTAAGTGCTAAACCGGTGGTATGTTTTCATTCCAGGCCCAGTAGCAACCACCATCATGTCTCATAGCACCATCATGAGGCTAAACCTGACATTTGCTCAACAGGAAGAATTATCTGGATGTGCCAGGAATCTGGCTCTTCAGTGTGCTACCAAAGTACGTAATGTTATGTTCTTGTGTCTGTTAGATAACGTATCGGAAAATAAACAATTACATTTGTATATATGTAGTTTTCTGTTAGTCGAGTGCAGAAAGCACACATTCAAAGCAAGGAGTTATTTTGTTTCCAAGATGTGAAACAGCAATTGTCCCCACTGAAATTCAGTCCTTTAACTGAGTGGGTACATAATAAATACATTTATTTGTTTTAACTAATTTATAGTCATACATTTTTATAGATATTATATTTTGTACACACTTCTAGATCTATTAATCAAAGGCAGTAGAGATAACTTCTTTATCAACAACTCTTCGGGCTAGGCTCAATTTCCTATAGCCCTGGAGCAAATCGCGCAATTTTGCAATTCTTGTAGCCTATGTGGTTTTGTTCGATTAATGTGAAAGACTCATTTTGATATGTATTCTGTTACCAGGATCCTCCCAACTGTGCCTTGAACGCCCTCACTCTGTGTGAGAACGAAGCTCTAGCCTTTGAAACGGCATATCAGATTGTGATTGACGCCGCCTCTCATATCATGACTTCATCTCAGCTGTTCACTATCGCGAGATACATGGAACACCGAGGTTATCCGACGCGGGCTTATAAGCTTGCTATGCTTGCCATGAAGAACGTGCATCTCGCTTATAATCAGGTAATGGTCGTTGGACGTCAGGTTCATCAACCAATAGTTCTAAAAGAGGAAGCTATTGCTTGCCAAATGTAAAATGGGCTTTCCCATAATTTGTTGGAAGTATTCTTGAAAATTAATTCAGAAGCACTATTCCTGATTCGATAATTCCGGAAATATTCTAATTCTATTTGTCACTCGAATCCAAAATCTTAACATTTCGAAGTATTCGAACAAATTCGAATCCGGCGCCAAACAAGACTACAACCGAGAAACTCGCAATTATATCGATCATCGCTTGACCGAAAACTCACAATTATTTCGATTGGTCGATTATCACGTGACTACCATGGCTGCCGTCTACGTCACGAAAAATACGTCTTGTTCTTTGTTGCGTTGGTATAGAAATCTATTATAATAAAAATTTTGTTTAGTGGGTTAACAAATCTTCGGATTTGGATTCGAGGATATTCTTGCTCAAGTTCGAGATTCAAATTCGAAATCAAAAAGGTCGATTCGTACACCCCGACAAATGCTCTAACTGAACCCACTTCCTATCTCTCTTTACCCCTTTATCTACTCTTTAAGAATGACCCTGACCCAAATTAAAGTTATAATTTTTTGGCTCAGTACAATAAATCATTAGAAATTATAAATTATAGTGGATACTATAATTGATATATAAAGTTGTATAATTTTTTGATATTTATTTTAGACAACTCGCTTAAAGTCACCCAATTGACTGCTATTGGTCTGGGTTCTACTGTTCTACCTCATGGTCGCAAAGAGGGGAGCATAAACAATATCTGGCTTGAGTCTAATGCTGTCTTTCTTTTCACAGGACACCCACCCCGCTATAAACGACATCCACTGGGCGTGTGCGCTCAGCCACTCTCTGGGCAAGTCCGAGCTAACGAACATGATACCACTCCTCGTGAAGAACGTACAGTGTGCGACCGTTCTGTCGGACATCTTGCGACGTTGTTCGATGACGGCGCCCGGCATGTCCTGTCCCCATCCCGTGACCGGCACAGACGGGGGTAAACACCACCACCATCACCACCACCATCACCGCAGCGGCGGGGGGAGGGGGGGCTGTGGCGGGGGGGTCAAGCCCCTCTCCTACGACCGCCCTCCGCTCAGACAACTCCTCGAGGCAGCCGTGGCGGCCTACGTCAACACCACTCACTCCCGCCTCACGCACATCTCCCCGCGACACTACGGAGACTTCATCGACTTCCTCGGCAAGGCTCGCGACACGTTTCTACTCGCACACGACGGGCACGCGCAGTTCACGCAGCTTGTCGAGAACATGAAGGTCGCGTACAAGGGCAAGAAAAAACTCATGTTCCTTGTGAAGGAGAGGTTTGGCTGATGTTGAAAGTGTTGAAATGGAAAACTAGGTAAAATAACTTATTTATAATATGAAAGTGAATCCAAGATTGAAGCGTGTCGTGTAATAAACTTGTCATTCTGACAAGACGGACATATTGGGACAGGTTGGTGAGAACACGTTTATTCTAGTGCTCGCTTATCGTTCGATGTTGCTTCTATTTAATATATAAAATAAAATAGAAGCATAAGCATACACGCTCTACAATCATGACATGATATTCATGCAACAGCCATATTAGCTCTAATAGGTATTTATGTTCTCTTCAGCTTTTCTGATCTCCAAGCAGCAGTAGGATAAACGTGCTCATGACTTGTGTCCCTGTAATGTCCTAAACATTATCTGTGCGATTTATAAAAATAAACTGCAATGCTTGTGAGTGTGTAAGTATGTATAATCATCAGATCTCAATTTTTGCGAAGCACGGGACATAATATCGATTCTGACGTTGTAAGCGCCGCAATTCAGAATCAATTCCATGAGAATGTAAGTGTAAGGATGGTGATAATATTAATTGTATATATCGTATCATACAATTCTTGTGTTCTGTGTCTCGTATGTGATACTTGTTTTTACAACCAAAGATTGTTGTTTATAAATTATAATCATAAGTACGTATGCTATACAGTGAATTGTAGACATTTTTTATATTGCCACAGATTTATACCAAACCATGCTGTGCTTGCAAGTTCTGGAAGATGTAATATTCCAATTTCAGACAAAATGACTATGACAGGCTTATGCTTCCTACTACATTATCTATAGTAATAAAAATATTATTTCTCTTAATTGAGTACAAAATAATAATGCAGTCTGTAATGCTGACATAAATATGATGTAACTACTGTACATAATCAATTGATCAGCAGTATCATTCCACTACTACCTCCGTGTCAGTCACAAGACTTCTCCTACTGATTCCACAATGAACATTCAAGTAGGCCACTGGACTGACATAATATTTTACACTAAATCTCATATCTAGAATGATTTGTTCTTGGATTGTTTATAATAATTTTTCATACACACTTGATGTTATGTACGTACTGGTATTATAAACAAGTACTGATTTATGAAATAATGAAAATGAAATGATTAAAATTCGACACTTCATTGACAGCTTATTGAAGAGGAAATTTGTTTGAAGCAACATATTATATAGCAGAAGATTCTAATTACACTCTCCATTGGTAAACATACTAGAGCCATAATTTGAAAATGAAAAACTACCTCATCCTCAAGCTATTAACATAACATGATAATTAGCTGTGACATTCTATCAGCTTGGCCACAGTGAACATGAGTAATAGGCAGACTTCCATTGTTTGTTACAGTAAATAGGTTTAGCCATACCCACAGTGGCATATTTGATTTATTTTCCATTTTTTTAATAACGGTTTCTTTCTACCCATATTGAAACCGCACAAAATTGCCACTTGAAAAAAATGTCTTAATAATGCTTCACCACATTTGAAAAAAGAAAACCAGGCTCGATTTGCACTCAAAAGCACTGAGTACCTAATGTAAAAAAACTTAACTTGTATTGTTAGTATGGTTGTTATTTTTAATTTAATTACATTAATTAATTAATTACAAAGTAACTTTGAAATCCCGACCCTGCTAATTACAATACAGTCCAGCCCACTTATAATGAACTTGAAGGGAGCTGATTCTTACTTTGTGAAAACAGAACCAATTTGGATGTATTTTTGTTTAACACATCAAAATTACTTTATTAAATCCAGCATTTTGTTAAAAGAGTTCTTTAAAAGTGGGTATACAATATATATAGGAGCAAATATCTGTTGCGTAATATTTAGTTCTTCCAAATGTACGTTGAGCCCAGTTTTCACTTTTTCAATGTGATGTTGGCTGTTGCATTATTGAGATATAATTGAAAACGGTAACTTTGCACGGTGTTAATGTTGTTTGTAGTCGTCGTTCCTCTTAATCTGTTCCTAATTCAGCCATGACGACTCTTTAATCTGACTCTTTAATCCTCTTAATGTGTTTCTAATTCAGCAACCATGACTCTTTAATCTGACTCTTTAATCCTCTTAATCTGTTTCTAATTCAGCAACCATGACTCTTTAATCTGACTCTTTAATTCTCTTAATCTGTTCCTAATTCAGCCACGACGACTCTTTAATCTGACTCTTTAATCCTCTTAATCTGTTTCTAATTCAGCAACCATGACTCTTTAATCTGACTCTTTAATCCTCTTAATTTGTTCCTAATTCAGCAACCATGACTCGTTCCTTCACTAGAAAAGTTTGCCAAACCCCTAAAAGCACAGATTGTATTTACTTTTCATTTGAAGAAAATTGAAGTTGGACCTTTCGAATGTTCTGCACTTGTAGTGTTAATGTGCTTGATATCATCAGTTGTAGCATTACTTCAAATGTGAATAACTAGAAATAACCAGTATCTTGCCAATTTTCCAATGCAATTAATATGTCACAAAATTGTAAAGTAGTTATTTCAATTAGGATTATACTTTGTTTTTAAGTTTTATTCATTTTACAAACTCGCCACTTCGCAACAGTAATGGATTTTTTTTAAATGTGTTATCTTCATTCTGTTTTCTTGTCAGTAATTCAGATTTGCCAAAATTAAAATCTAATCGCAAGTAGTACACTACCAGTATTTTCCTTGTGTGAGCGACAGCTAACTCCTTAGATCTTTGCACTTTGCCTTACTCTGGCTAATAACGAGAAGTCGCTATTCGTAACACTATGTTTAAATAAATTAGAATATAATAATGTATCTAATTGTTAGTAGCCTAGTATGTACTAATGATACAGTGAACAATATCAACCATATCTTACCAAAATCCAGTTTTTCACAAGGTTAAAGGCAGCTATGTTCTCGGGTTTCATTGCCAACTATAGCCAAGCCTACGTAACCACACAGTGGACCTTCTCACTTTTTTCCTCGTCTGTTTCCGTACCGGGAAGTCTATTACTCTTGCCATTAATCATGATAATATTTTCATAACTTCTTTGTCTCTTATCAGTTTCATATCGTACTTTCTTCTCTACATTTTTTTTTTTATCCAGTCCAACATTTTTTGTAATATGGTACTTTTTCCTTATGCCCAACAAGTCTTTTAAATTCTCTTTTTACTATCCTTTCTGGGTATTTTCTTGTTATCTAAACCAAGGAGCAACTGACAAAGATGGGTGATGCTTCTTAACATCTGCAAAAAACTTTTATTTTATAACTGAATAGGATGGCCAGTAAATAAACAATTAAATCTTCCTGAAGTAAAAATTAAAAATACTTTCTTCTTCAAATACCAAAATAGCATAGTATGGCTGATATTTTCATGTCGTAACAAACCTTACCGTTATCATTTGCGTGCTCCGATGGAACTGCTACATAAAATTAATTGTGATCTGGCATCCATATGTAAACTGGAACTACTGATTTGGCAGAAATAAATATTTTGCTCCTGGTTCATACAGAAGCAAAATCACATAGTTGTGCCAATTTGAATTTCTTTACGACCATCAATAAATTCTAAGAATTTGTTTATGAACTCTACATAATTTAATACAATTTTCAGACTGGTGCCTAGTAGTAAAATTGCACCATGCAACTAAGTATGATGCGACACCAAAGATTACTGACTAGAGAAGATGTTTCATCGCCGTGTTAAAATATCTGCGCGAAATTTTTCGAAATTTTCTAAGTCCCACCACTAGTACGAATTCTCAACGCAAGGAGCGCTAGTTCTGCACGTTTGACCAACGTCCACTAAATCCCCTGGTGGCTACTAGCGATCTAGTAGACCTTGCGTTTGACTTCGTTACCGTTAAACAAGGTCTACTAGATCGCTAGTACGTGCCAGGGGATTTAGTGGACCTTGAGTTTTAAACTTTTGGAAGAGCGATTCTTGCGGTGAGAATTCGAACTACACGTCGGACTTAGAAAATTTCGCTCAGACACGCGCAGATGAATTCCCATATGAATGAAACATCTTCTCTAGTCAGTAATCTTTGGCGACACGCATATTATCCAGCAAGGTCTACTGGATTTACTCCTAGCGGAGTAATCGCGTGCGCGCTACAAGCGATCTAGTGGACCTTGATTATCCAGTACTGTAAGATCACAGGGTTGTACTATAAAGGGGTCTAACTTCAATATTCAATATTCAAGAAGTGAAATTCAATCCTTGTATAATATGTGCCCACAAACTTTCCCCAATTACTACAAGAAGTTTCCTGACAGATCTTGACTGCTATTTTGTTAAATTGGTGTAAACCCTATGCTGTTTGTTTTAGTAACAGTAGTATGTTATGTTGAACTTACCCACCTATTAATAAAATCACCCTGTGGTAGCAGGTTTTTAGTGCAATAAGCAATAGGTGTGTTCAACTGTGTTGTTGCAGGCAGCCTTTCTCATCCTCCATTATCTTCTTCCAAGTTTGGTGATTCTACGGATATTGCAATACGTATATTAAGAAACAAGTGTGTGACTTTAAATGCATGCTTGGCATTAAAGCATAGCATGGACTATCTTTTAAACCTGTTATGTATTCTTTTGTTGGTACCATTGAGGCAAGCTGTCATGCCTTTCTTTATTGTGCGTTTTCTGTTTGCACAGGCACACCTAACTTATGATGGGTGAAGCTGTGGTTGGGATAACATTGATGAACACACCTAGTATCTGTCATTGAGTTCTGACTACCTGACTGTTCTCAATTATTGTTTTGTTAAAAATGTAATTGATTTGTAACTTGTAAATAGAATTTTGTTCAAATATTATGTACATTACTCAGGATGTAATTTATTAATACATTTCTTTGTTCTAGTTTAAGTTATGTAATATTATGTGAGTGGCCAGCTTTTATTGAGTTATTTAGTTAAATTAAGGAATTATGTTGTTGGAATTGTACGACAAAATGTGTTCAGAAACTACTTTATTATTTTAAGATGCTGATTAGAAGATAGCCTACCTCGGGAATTGGAAATTGGAAAATATGTCTTGTTTGTAAGTTGGCCATACACAGACAGCCGCGGTCTTCTCGCTATTGTCCTATGCAAGAAGACGTAAGATAGGAGATTGCAGTTTATGACTGTGACACACCATAGCAATGTCTATGTAGAACAGAATTAACTACATTGCCCTATTTTCCCAGAGATTTTCTATTTTAAATATGTACACTTGGAGTAACTTGTGCCAATATTTAAACACTTGTATGAATTTCTATGTAAATATTAGTTATTTTTTTACATTTACATTTAATTTCCAATTGTTTCCCACCAATCCATTTGTTTGCAACATTTACCGTCTGCATCAGACGGGACGTGTTGAGGGGTAACCCCAAGAGTATTTCAGTGAATGTTTAAACTAATATTGAAGGATATGCTGCTTTAGTACAGACTGATCAAGAATTTTTATCATGCAGTATGAGCGACCTAGTTTGGTCATGGTAAGAATGTACGCTGCGTGGTGAAAACCACTACCACGTGCAACAACAATTGTGTAAATGTTTGTTGTCTTCCTTGAGAGGATTGTGCAACTGATAGTCCAAAATAAAGACATTGTTATGTACATTTCTTTATGGCTTGGACATTACCTATGTAGAGGTTGTCATTGTACAGAGATAAAAGAATTTGCACTTCATGGCAAAACTCTGGCTGCAATATTTCTACTTGTATTTATTTACAATTTTGTATTGTCGAAGTGATAGCAAGTCCTAACAAGTTCTTATAAATTGTAAATAGTTGCACACGTATGTGAGTGATTTGTTGTGATAATATATACAGTTACTTAGATGTTAACTTGGTCAGTTTCATTCCACCCAAACCCATCTACAGTAGTAGTACTGTAGTCTATACTCCCTTTCCTAGTTACTTATTTACATAATTTATATAGACATTACTGTACTTTTATTCCATTCGGAAATTGACTTGAATCTATACTGGCTCTTTACTGGAGTCTATACACCAACCTCACAGGTAATTTTCTTTGTACACCCCTAGAGCAAAGTCCAGCAGAGCAATTATATCCCACAAGGAAAATGTGTTACTCCATCTCCATTCGGCAGATAATTGGTAATTACAAGGAATTATATATTTCTTTGTTGATGTGAATGTGTTAAGAGTGCCTAACTGCTTTGGATATTTAGCAATGGGGGTGGATAGATACCCTTTAACAAGAGACGTTATGCGTCGTCAAAGACGTGCTCAAATACACCCGGGTTTTAGAATTATATTTTTTACGGCTATATATTTATTTGGGCCGTAGGCTTCGAACACCATGAGCGATAACCAATCAAAGATCGATATTTCAAACACAAAACATAAGTGCTTCGTACCAAAAGTAATTTTAAAATATTAGAAGCTGGATTGAAAATGTGTTGGTAGTGGATACATAAACTTATTTTGAAGTGTTTCATTATCCTTGGAAAAATACCATAATCAGACCACCACTGAGTGGTACGAGTGGTACGTAGTTCTAGATAGGATTTGACTCAACCACCTGCTACTTGAAAAGGTTTGCATATTCAGGTCTTGTCAATAGTACTCTCGGCCACTATTGAATCTAACCGCACCCTTCTGTGAACCTTGTCTAGTGCCTACTCAAATCCACAAAAGTCCAACCATGCAAAACGATACCGGTATGGTAAATTGAATACCTATGCAGTAGTTAGCTGGTTAAAAATATCAGATGTTTCTATTGAGGTTTCAAATACAAAATTTGTCTGTATAAGAAATGCTTGTTGTATTTTTTTTTTATCTCAAATCCCGCGTTTTACCGTATTTCCAGCGTGTTCGTGTTATACCGTATTCTACGTGATTTGTTTAACCAAGTTTCCCTGTTTTCCCTGTCGGCGCAGTTGGCCGAGGTCGATTAGACGTTGGTCTAGTAAACCGCGGTCACTGCGTTCCAGGTTCTAATCCTGGCTTGGGCATGGATGCAGGGGTGGACTGGCAGGTACGGAACTACGGAAACGCGTACGGGGCCCCCCCGGGTGGGGGCCCCCTTGAGGGCCACCACCCAAACCCCTGAAAATATCTTACACTATAGGCCTATACATTATGAAACAATTAGTAATTCTAAGAAGAGCATATGAATCTCATGTCAGTGAAAAGGGACATATAGACAATCTAGAAGTTCTACAAAGATTTCCGCTTTCCTCCTCAGAGCTTACTTTTTTATAATTTAGTTTGCAATATAAAACATGCCAGTGCTGGAAATTTATTTAATTTAATTTTTAAAGTGGTGTTCACAGTTCAACATGTTGTTGCACATACTTATCGTCGTTTATCAATTTGTAAATGTGTTTATTTGCATTCAAAACAAATTAATAGGAAACAAGAACCCTCAAGATTTCTGCTCGCTAGCTCGCTACTTGAGAGTGACTTTCGATAGTTTGCGAGTAAACTTTGTTATAACTGAAAGTACCATTTTGCCCATTTAATAGGCTCAGTAAAAATGAAATAAAGGAGTTTTCAAGACGCATGTCATTACAAAACCACTTTCCATAAAATAGCTGACTGACAAATCGGGCTGATCGCGTGGCTATAAGCGTTCAAAATTTAAAAAAAAAGAAATTTGTGGCAAAAATATATCTATCGGGGCATACTGAAATCCGATCCAGCGCAACACTAGCCATACTTCTTAAATGAGTGACAGAATAGAACTCTTATCCTAGACCTATGACGTAAGGAATTATCAGTGCAATATTGAAAGGCCACCCGTATGCATGCTGCCAATGTTAAATCTCTGAAACTGATGTACCTTTTTCTCAGATACTATCCAACTTACAGGATTGAAATTTCTAGGGTAGGCCTACTCTATCTAATACACTTGTGTTCTACACCTTAAAGAGGGCTTTTTAAGAAATGTTATGGTTAATTTGTTATGAATTTTTTCTCAAGTGTATGTTTTTTGTACATTTTTTCCTACATTTCTCAACATGAATGAGTTCATATTAGTGATGACATCGGGTAGTAAATATTGGAGTCGGCTCCTGAGCCTTAAGAGTCGGGTAGGAGTCGACTCCTCGAACGACAAAAAGATAAAGTAAAAGCGATTAATTTTAACCAATGTTGCAATGCAACACCCTCGGCGGGCTGCGTGTGTTCCAGGCGGGAGCAAAAAAAAAGTGATTTGGCAGTAAAGTACAATTCTTTATTGGTTTTTTATTACTGATTTGTAATATTAGGTGAATATTGGAGGGAAAGGGAAACAGAAAGGGAAACAGACCGCCAATACATGATACACTTACACACAGCAACCGATGTTTGAAGGAGTCGACTCCTAGAAAATGGAGTCGGGTACACGAGGAGTCGGGTAGGAGTCGGGTACCCGAATACCCGATGTCATCCCTAGTTCATATTACTGTTATTTCTATAGGTATCTAAAAAAGCCCTCTTTAAAGTATGTCAATAGTATTGATTAGTATGTACTGAAAATTTCAATGAGCTAGGACCTTCCTGAGCTGAGAAAATGGTACCTTTGTACAGTACAAAAGTAGTTTTGAGATATGCTAGGTGAAAGATTTAATTTGGTTTTACCAGGCTTGAATGCAGTTTTCTTGCCCATGGACTGGTACTTTATGATGGTGGGCAGATTTGCATGGTGTGCTGATCCTGAGAGCTATGACGGTGGAAGTGTATGCTTCTGATAGGGCCATCCTAGCCGGATAAGTCGAGGCGGAGAAGCCAGACGAAAAATGCTGTGCTGATCCCGAGAGCTATGCCGGTGGAAGTGTATGCTTCTGATAGGGCCACCCAGGGGCGGACTGGCAGGTACGGAACTATACGGAAACCCGTACGGGGCCCCCCCGGGTGGGGGCCCCCTTGAGGGCCACCACCCAACCACCTGAAAATAAATTAGTTGTCTGTGATTATGTGTATCTCATGTAAGTGAAAAGGGGCATATAGTATAGACCATCTAGAAGTGCTACAAAGATGTCCGCCTTGCTCCTCAGAGTTTAATTTTAAATAGTCTAGTTTGAAATATTGTAGTGTGAAAATGGAATGTTTATTCATTTTCACACTGGATTCCTTCACTGTCGTGTTTCATTCTACTTGATTGTGACATGGGTATAAACAACACTCTGTTTTGATCACAATCAGGTAGGTGCTGAGCTGGCTAATTGTGTAATCACTAGGAAAACGCTCTGCGTTGACAGATGAGCGATTTTTTCAATGTATCAAATCAAATAAATCATTTGCATATCATTTTACTCTTTAAAAAAAAAAAACCTTGATAATAAACATATGATTTTTTTACAAGATGGCGGATCAAGTTACAACCTTATAACTGAAGTATATTATTTCTTGATTTGTTGCTAATAAATGCACTAAATATTATTCAAATCCGTTAAGAAGTTTTCTTTAAAGAAATTAAAACCTTCAAGTTGATGGATTTCCGCATACTTTCATTCGACCGTGGTCTACTCAATAGGCTCTAATTCATATACTATTAAACCTATCAGTGTATGGAAAGTTCCATCCGGTAGACACATACTATATCTAAAATGTTATATCACATAATCATACAATAACCCGCTTTTAAATCATAATAAAAGCTTTTTAATTTGTCGACTTAGTTCGTTGTTAACATTTGCATGTTTGCCGTGAAGGTCATAAAATATAACACATCATTGTAGCCATTCTATGATAGCTATCAAAAATCCAAATACATAGTGAGAAAGGTCTGACCGCGTCAGTTATTTCGGCAGCGTACTATGTGCATCTAGCTTCAATGGTCCGCAAATGCGAATCATATCGGTGGAACACTGTAAAAACGAAGAAAATTACTTCCGTAAATAAACAATATTTGTTTATAACATGGCGGTTAAAGCTACAATTTTGAAACTGTTGTCATGTGTTAGTACTATTGATGTGAACACACATATAAAAAATTATTTATATCGGTGTGTAAGTTTTAATTTAATTAAATAAATAACAAAACATGTGTTTTAGTTGTTAATTTTTTGTAGGTTGGCATCTTACGTCATTGTAGCCATTCTATGACAGCTATCGAGATTCCAAATAATAAAGAGAAAGGTATGATTGCGTACGCTATTTTTGTGTTTACTATGTGCATCAAACTGCAAAAATCCGCAAATGCGAATGATATTGGTGGAACACTGTAAAAGTGAAAAAATTATTACCGTAAAGAAACAATATTTTTTTATAACATGGCGGATGAACTTACAATTTCGAAACTTTTAATGAGTGTTGGTACCATTGATGTGAAGCTACAACTCAAACATCACTTAAATCCGTGTGTAAGTTTGGATTTAATTAAATAAATAAACAAATTTTGTTTTTCGGTAATTAATTTTTTGTTGGTTGGCATCTTGACGAATTTTGCTGGTTATGTTAACAGCATCGAGTTTAGTTGTCACAAACGTTGTTCGAAAATTTCAGCCAAATACGTCAAGCCGTTTGACCTGTGCGCGACGAACAAAATTTAGCGCACATACATACATACGTACACACAGACAAAGCGCCGATCGAGTTGTATGGAAAGATTCACTCCGCTTCGCTACGCTCATCTAATCAATCTAGGGCAACAATACTAACATTAGAATACTGACACAGCATAATGGTCATAATAGTAATTTGGTAACTTTGCTGTGTCAGGGGTTTTGGGAGGCCCAAGTTGGATTGTTGTTAGGAGTTTGGTCTGAGCCCCACTCTTGAATTTTGGCTTGAGTGGGGGGTCGAACCATGAAGGTTAATTGGTGGTTATAGAGACATGAGCAGCTAGCACAAGCCAAAGAGGTAGTAAGAGGGGGGAAGGTGACGTGATACGGTTGAGGTGGATTAAAAGTGGTAAGTCTGGGGAGTCTCGGGGTGGACCGGTCGGAGGAGCCGTTGAAGATGGACGTAATGTAGGCGCATGAAGATAGGACGGGCGAGGGCGACCGGCGATGCCATGGGGCACAAGGACTGTCCCCGAGGAACGAACCAAGGAGTCACGAGGGACGTACGGACGGGGCGAAAGCCAACCAAGGTAGTGTGACTCCTTAGTAGTAGATTAAAGGGCCAGATAGATCCTGATCGGTACGCCACGCCTTTGCCACGGTAGGATGAATGTCTATTGTCAAACATAATAAATGTACGGTTCCTCAATGTTTGAACCCAGGACTGTTGATTTAAAAACCTAGTCTCCCGGTCTTCCTCACACATAGAAACAATCCCAAATGTACGAGTTCACGTATGTCAAGAGAGGGTTACGTCCCCAGTGAAACCTTGTGACAGCCGACCTGAAGCTGCGCTGAGCTGAGCTGAGCTGTGGGGGGGTTCGATCGAGTCCCGTACCAGGGTGGTAGGGACAAGGGTGGGTCGGGGCGTGAATTCGGTACATAACAAAGTTGGTGGAGGCTGCCGGTTCCAACTTGATTTATGACAAATTGGTTTATCACGAAAGTTATTTGCTGTGCCCCCCCCCCCCCCCCCCCCCCTTATTAGATGATGACCCCCGGGGACAAAACTCTGAATTTAACACTGAATGAATGTTATCGGTGTTGTTCTTGAGATAAAATGACTGATATACTGTATTTCGCGCAGTTTTGATATTTTGACTACCCCTCCGCGGGTCACTGATGGCCCGCGAGCCACCGGTTGGGCCCCACTTCAAAGACAACCATCAGTAACGTGTTTTGGAATATTCAAACTGAGCAACCGAGGTCTTGTTGTTTTCAAGTGTTGAGTCATTCGATAATTTCAGATGATCTCACATTGAACATGATAAGGTTGACTTACCGAGTCACTCACTGTAGCTGGGGCGGGTCCCGTACGTACTTTGTACACGGTGGTTAGGGGTCACAAGTGCAGGTCAGCAGACGGGTGGGTGACCGCATGCTGTTCCAAATCTAAGGTAATACTACAAATATTTCATAAGTATCCCAGTTGTAGGGTACATACAATTGCTGTACCTATTCAGGTGACTATAACTAGGTACACACTACACAGGGCGTTTGAATAGAATTGAATAGAATATGTTTATTCTTATGCAAGGTACATGGTACATTGTTAAACTCTTTGTAAAAAGAGCGAATAAATTTATAATGTAATTAAAACTAATTACTAGACTTAACTACTACATGGCAGTGAGTAAAAACTAAAGACTAAAAACTACAAACTGAAAACTTAAAACAGAATATGCTTCAATGTACCGTTTACCAAGTTGATAAGGTTAGTGAAGTGATAACATTGATAATAGTTGGGAAGGAATGTCTGAGGCAACAAGACGAGTTAGTAGAACTCAGCCCCAGCATTTTCGCTTTTTGACTGAGGAGAAAACCTTCAGTCAGAATTACCGATGACCGGTATAGCCAACCGGCGACCTCCCGCGAGTTATGGAGTCTTTCGTCTTACCTTTATTATTTATTTAATGTATAGGCTATTGCAGACAGTGGCGTAACTAGGAATTATTTCGGGGGGGGGGGGGGGGGAGTTAATTAGGGAAAAGTGAGATGAGGGGACTGAAAGGCCCCAGCCGCCGGAGGCTATTTCGCCAGAGAAGAAATTTTTTTCACTTCTATAATTATTTCGTGCCTTTTAGACTCAAAGAATACTACTCGAACCACTACTCGTTTGTTTGTATTATATTGAAGTTACAGTGTTACAGTAGTCATTATACTTATAGTTCTAAATACGAATTGCATAGAAATTGTGTTTTTAATGTTTTATGGTTGTTCAATATAATCTCAACATGAAGTGAAACATTGTGGTCACGTCACATACATTTATAAATTTTAATCCACAGAACGTGATATTGTAATATTAGATAAATGCATTTTTATTTATAGGTATACCCTCACTTTTAGTGGTTCGAGCGAAAGGTATATTAGTTGTAGATAAACACATAAATATAATTGAATTATTGAAAGAAATTTTATATCTTATCTACGTGAAGTGTATAAACATAATGAAAATGTTATTAGTGGCGATACACTAAAGTGGTTTAAGGATCTTACAATATATAGTATTAAGTAAATGTAGTATTAGGTAATATCTATCATTCTCGATGTAGTTTCGGGGGGGGGGGGGGGTTACACCCCCTAAACCCCCCCCTTAGTTACGCCACTGATTGCAGAGCCACCGTCTGTGCGGAGGCTCTCGTCAGCCGTACAGTTAGTTACACATGTAGGCCTAAATACAAACAAAAATTGCAAGACATTTAGTACAATTACATAGTACAAAATAGGTATAATCTATTAGTACAATAACACTTATACAAAATACATTATGAATAGTTATAAAGGAATATGAAATAATACAATGAAATAATTATAATAATGTATTAATTTTGAAGCAACTGAATTTGTAACATATTTATGAATATGATAAACAATGGTTGCAATTGGTGCGGGGTTTAAGGGTATTTGAACTTTGGTGTCATAGGGGAAGTTACTTCTTCAAAAATTATCGATTTTATTTTGGGAAGGTCAGAATTTTGCTATAGTGTGCTGGATTAGGGATATTCAAAATTATTATTATTTTAATTTTTTAACGACGTCATAAATAATAAACACTGTGATGTGGCCAGGCGCGGACTGGCCCCTGGTCAAATCCGGGCCCATTGGCAGTCCGGGCCTCGGGCTGCCACCAGAAAGTTCCTATGATGTAAATACTTCTCTGTATATTACAAAAAAAAATCTTAACCCCACTCTATAAGTATTATTTTGAAATTATAATTGAATTTATTTCAATGTAATTAATTGAGTATAATTGAAATTATTTTGCTACTGGTAGGGTGGCCTCTGTAATGGCGCCCTAAAATCGCATGTTAGGCCATAAAATTCAATGAAACCCCCAAAAAAAATTTACGCTTTCGGTGCATTTGCCTCCGGCGGCTGGGGCTTCACCCCAGACCCCAGCTACACCACACCACCTCGTGCGGGCCCCCCCGAAACTCAGCATCCCGGGCCTTTTTATCCCAGTCCGCCCCTGGATGTGGCGTCAGCTGTTTTAGTCGCCTCGTATGACAGGCAGAGCTACCCCGACCCTAAACAAGATTATACACGATGTTAGATGTTTGCAAACGTAAATAATGAATACACAACAAGTTCCGGTAACAAAACAAACAATAATCAAATCAAATCAAATCAAGTTTATTCACCATTATCAATTTACATTAATTTAGTATAAGAGGTGACTTTATTTTGAAGTTTACAAACCGGGACAACCAAAGTGTAAGGATACGAAATCCGCGGACGGGGTCTGGGGCAGAGCCCCATATAAATAATATATATTATAATAATTGAATATGTACAGTTTTGTAGCCGCCCGTTGAAAATGCTGACTATCGGCATGACAGTGAGTGAGTGAGTCAGCGCCAGCAGTCCCACGTGTGAGTCGCTGTCACACGCTATACGCGCTCATACTGCACCATCTCCTCTTCCCCTCATAATTAATACATTATTATCATTATTTCATTGTATTATTTCATATTTCTTTATGTATTTTAGTTCCTCATAATTAATATTTATTATTAAAATTATTTCATTGTATTATTTCATATTTCTTTATATCTATTCATAATGTATTTTGTATTAGTGTTACTGGTGTTACTGTACAAATAGATTGTACCTATTTTGTATTTTGTACTTTATGATTGTACTTAATGGTTTGTAATTTTGTTTATATTTACATGTGTAACTAACTGTACGGCTGAAGAGAGCCTCCGCACAGACGGTGGCTCTGCAATCTAGCCTATAAGTTACATTAAATACATAAATCCCCCCCCCCCCCCCCAAGCGCTATTGCAATCGACAGGGTTGTCGTTAGTTGAAAGAATACTGGAACACTTTTTTTTAAATTCAAATTACAAACCGGTACAAATACGTAATTTCAATGTGTTTCTCGGTTCACCGGTACAAGCGTACAAGTGTTCTGAAAAAGGTACTGTACCGGTCAAATTGGTACGTCTGGTCACCTTATAATTTAGGTTTCGTCAAAATACATACTACATACAACAGTACATACAATAATACATAAAATACAAGAAGAACAGTTAAAAAATGAACTAGTAAAAAATTGTATCGCAGTTATATCATAAGTGATACCTGGCACATTCCAAAGAAATAGAATACATACACTAATACAATAATACAATAATCTTAACTTCCACGGACCAAAACCGTGGATCACGGTTGTTGTTCAGATTAACAGATGAAAATAAATTGGGAGAGGGAAATTAGGAAACGGAACGGAAATTAGAGAACTTTGTATGACGCTCGCATGACAGGCAGAGCTGTATAGAGATGGCTCAGCGGTAAGACGCGATACTCTAATTAGGGAGGTCGCCGGTTCGATTCCGGTCACCGGTAGTCTTGACTGAAGTTTTTTTCCGAGGTTTTCCTCAGTCGAAAAGGCGAATGCTGGGATTGAGTCATACTAACAGCCCTCGGACATTCCTTCCGTACTACCCAAACACCGTAATAACCTAGTTAGTCACCTGAAGAGGGGCACATCAGGTAAAGCTGGTGTGCGCACCCTATAACGGGTATTCCTACGAAAAAATATTATTATTATTACCGGGTACCAGCCGCTATAGCTGACGCCCTTAGCAAATGATTTTAATAACTGAATAGGATTAAACAAACAGATATATCAGCCTGCGAACGTGTAGGTTAAGCAACATTGGCCAAGGACAGGATATGGTGGGTGACCGCTCCCGTACATGGGGAGGGTTCGATGGCTTGTGTGGCAGCTCCGTGGGGCATCCTGGTTGCTGTAGGAACCCATAGGGTAAGCTATACACCGTCCTCAAACTATTTGAAGTTGTAGTTTGCATGTCTATCAAAAGGAATTAATTAAGTAAAACGGAATTTCAGAATGAATACACGTAAACGTTATACATGTAGTTAATAATTATAGAAAATTGTAATCTACCTCTATAGAGGAGTAACAAATACACCTATTTGTTGTTGTAGATGTGTAGATGTAGATGTGTGGGGAAGTTGTAAGACATATGTACGATAATAATAGCAGATGAAGCTAAATAAACACAATCTTATCTTAGCTTATCTATAGGGCACTTGACTCATTGGAAATACCTGTATGTACGATTGTGCGTGTCTGCCCAAATCAGCCTACACCCACACAAGAACACCTTTCTTATTTAGACATATTTTGGGTCACAGCGACCCAATCAATTTTAATTCCGGTATTATATGTTATTATATATTTAAATAAAAAGAGCAAACAAGTGAGAAAATTGGTAAAATTACTTCAAGACAGAGATGTTTTAAAACCTTTTCCCAAACCATGCATGCAAATTCGTACAGCGTACACCCACTTTATAAGGCAGGAGTAGGCTGCGTGCTGCCATCATCGTCTCGATTAGCTTCGTAGCCGTTGACGTAAAATAATCAATATACCTCGTTCTTATCTCGTGATAATGATGATGATGATGATGCTGATGATGATGATGATGCTGATGATGATGATCAAGGTGATATTTGTATTTTTTTATCTGGTGGTTCTGTAATAGTCCACAAAGCGACACAATGTGACATCAAATTAAAGGGGGGTAATCACACATTTCGTGACAAGGGGGGGATTTACTCTGGGTCAAAATTGTGTGACATCATTTATGAAGATTGGACAGCCCCCCCCCCCCCCCCCCCCCCCCCACCTCAAAGGAAGTATTAGAAGAAATACTACCATACATGACATAACTTATGCCATGCTACGCGTCTTTGCCACACAGAAAGAACTTGAAAAATCGAACTGTACAAAGTCCATTCTCAACAGAAGTACGTGAAATAAAAAAAATAAAAAAAAACAGATTTTTTAAGAAATATGAAATTTTTAAAACCAGAAAAAATCAAAAAAAAAATCCTCAAACCCTCCACGAAACTTAAGTACAATACTTTTAGGCAGGAGTAGGCTACGTGCCGTCATCATCGTAGCATAGGTGGGGCGTTATAGTCCTCTGACGTAAAATAATCGATACGGGTACCTCGTTCTTGTCTCATGATAGTAGTAGTTCTGGAACTGTCCGCATAGCAACATGGTTGTGACAACGATTGGTTGATAATGACGCGATGCGAGCGAGGCTATTTACTTTGTTGCGCCCTGCGGAATGTCCCATTCGCTGCTCAGACATTGTGGAGTCAACACATCACCAGGTAAGCCTCGGCATTACTTGTCCGCTTTGATATTGTTGCCTGTTGTGTTTCATTGTTTGCCATTTCTGTGTAATATTGTTCAATTCCTAAATTGCTTTTTTAACCAAAAGTATTTATTCACATAATATTGTTGATTAGATTATTATTTACCCGATTCGTGGTTTTAGAAACGAACATTCTACGTGCTTATGTAATTAATTTGAGCTATACCTTTCGTCAATGCTTTTGTTCGTCCCCGTTTGACTTTATTGTCTTCGGCTCCAATATTATTGTTCTTTTATATTCAATAGTAATCATATTAATTTTATTATTATTATTATTATTATTATTAGGCTAGTTACCTTCATCGTGGTTTTAAGAAACATCGTCTAGTGACTAATTTCAAACGTCCGCCCCCTTTTGAATTCTTTGTCTTCGGTCGGTTGTTTTGTTTGCTATTTGTGTATTAATATCGATCGCCCAATTCAGTCCAATATTGTTAATTATTATTATGATTGCTTTTTCTATGCCATAATTTGCGCAACCATGTGGTTGATCGTACTAGTGGCGTGCCACACCCTGTTTGCTTTACAATCTACATGCTCGAATGTAGTTCGGAACTACACAAAGGATAGTGAGTGAGTTTGTCATTATAATTCTTGCTGTTGATCCGTGAAAACTATTTTAGTATTTCCCGTGAACTGATTAATTTTAGGGGGGGGGGGGGGGGAGGGGAGCATCTCATTAATTTTCGTCGTTCCTCTTATAGTCAATTGTTAACTCAGCAATTTTAAAAATCACAAGGTTTCATGCAAATGCTTAGTTTCATGATATAAATGACTGATTTGTGTTCTTTGCTTGTCTCCAGACTAGATGGTGTTGTACTGGTGGACTGTGTGGTCGCCTGCAAGAAGGGGTCCGCTCCACGAGGCTACCTGCGTCGCCGGCAGCTAGCTTACCTCGACAACTTCACGCGACTTCCAGCTTACCTCGAGAGCTTCCCGGAGCGTTGTTCGGTACAACCGTCGACGAGTTTTGGTGAGTCAACTATTTATTACCAAGTGAAATGCAATTCTTCAATGTATGCTATATTTTAATAGATTTAACCCATAACCTGGCTCACATGATTCAGATAAAGGTTTGACAATTATGAAACAAATTGACGATGGGTTCAAATATCCCATTTCAGTTATGAAAATTTTTAATTTTGTTACCATCTTGAGTCCCAAATTTACAAGTCAATTAATCTTCATCTTTGAATACAACTACATCAATTAAAATTGTTCCACATAGTCAATAAAATTGACTGTTGTTGGTGCAGTAGGTACGATTTTAAATTAATTACTATTTGCGTAAATAAGTCGTATTTATTCAATGACTTTGTTCCGTAATATAAATAACTGATGTGTTTTCTTGTTTGTTTCCAGACTACGGAGCAGGGTCTGTGCAACCGCCGGCAGCCAGCTTACCTCGAGAGCTTCTTGGAGCGATGGGCGGTACTTCTCAACAAGATGTTTTGGTGAGTAAACTATATTCTTAAATGAAAGGCAACTTTATTTCAATATATCATTTATATTATATTTTATATATACTTTTATTAAACTTATTTTTTTTTACATTGTTTATTTTTTTTTTAAATTGCGTTTAAATTTTAAACCAATTAATGTGACTTTCATGATTCGGGCAAGGGTTCGAGAAATTGAATGAATTGACGTGGGTTCCAATACCACTAAATTATGTACCGGTACCGTATTTTTATACTTTGTTATCTTGAATCGGTTTTCATTATGCTGATGAATCTCCTTCAATTATCATGTTTAAATTAGAACTTAAACGTAGTGAATAAAATTGCCAATTGTTAAAACAGTTTTTAAGTACAATTTTAACTTAGTAAATTAAAAACTACCGTATTCATGTTTTTAATTCGTATTTCTGAAAAGGATAAGTTTCGTAATACAAATGACTTATGTTTGTTCATTGTTTCCAGACTACGGAGCCGGGTCTGTGCAGCCGCCGACAGCCAGCTTACCTCGATACCTTCTTGGACCGACACGACGGCCAACTTACCTCGAGAGCTTCCTGGAGCGTTAGGTGGTACTTCGCGTCCAGATGTTTCGGTGAGTAAACTATTCTTAAATGAAAAGTAACTTGGATTCATTATATCACATTTATAATTATTACACTTTATATTTTCTTTTATTATATTTTTCTTTTCTTTTTACTTATTATTTTTTTAATGCATTTAGATTTTAAACCAATAAGTGTGGCTCTTATGATGTGAACAGAGATTAAAAAAAATGAATGAATTGACGTGGGTTCGAATACCACTTCAATTATATATTTTTCTTTTTTGTTATCTTGAATTCCGTTTCCATTACGCCAATGAATCTCCTTCAATTATCATTTTGAATTAGAACTGTTTAACGTAGTCAATAAAATTGCCAATTGTTAAAACTGTTTTTAACCCTTGACTGGTATGGTGGGGTCTGTGCCGACCCCAGCACGATATAGTTCTATATTTGACCACCAGGAATTTCTAGCATGCGGCTGGCGAATTAGGTAATCTCAGTTCCCGCTGAGGCGTTGAAGATAGTGGTTGTGTGTTTTTGTTGCTCCGAAGCGTTTGGCGGCAATTAATTCGTGGGGTAAAAAAAGACCCCAGGATACCTCTTACGGGACTTTTTCTTTTACAAATTATTTGACAATATGGATGAAAATGGCATCGTGACAACTCTTCTGGTTAAAAACAAACATAACTTTGCGTATTGTAAACCATTGTTCACTATAATGGGCAAAAGTAAACAATCTGGTTGAACTAACAAGAAACAAAAACTGTACTCATGACATACAAAACAGACACCCTTGTTGGTTTGACATACAAACATAATATTTCTGATTTTTTTATTTCAGAGAATGATTTGAATATCTATTAACAATAAATCGACGCGCAAGAAGAAAAATACAAATTGTATCTTTTAATATAAATTTTTAAACATCCACTGTTTCTTTTAGTTTGAAAATTACTTACTTTCAGTAAAAAATGTCTAACTTGCGCTAATAATTGATAAACCGTTAATCAATATTGTAAATACAATGAATAAAATGTATATCAATTAGTCCTCATTACAATAATTCATATTTGTGGTTATTTAGGCAGTTTAAAAGTGAAATTAAAACTGGGGTAATATTTGACCCCACCATATCAGTTGCGTATATGAAAATAAGGATACCAGTCAAGGGTTAAGTACAATTTTATCTCGGTAAATTAAAAGCTATTCCTGTTTTTAATTCGTATTTCTGAAAAGGTTTAGTTCCGTAATACACATGACTTACGTTTGTTCATTGTTTCCAGACTACGGAGCAGGGTCTGTGCAGCCGCCGACAGCCAGCTTACCTTGAGAGCTACACACGAGAGCTTCCTGGAGCATTGGGCAGTACTTCGCGTCCAGATGTTTCGGTGAGTAAACTATCCTAAAATGAAAGACTGCTTTATTTCAATATGTCATATTTATAATTTATATTTTTTCTTTTAATATACATATTATATTACATTGTTTATTATTATTTTTTTAATGCATGTAAATTTTAAAACACCAATTGACGTGGATTCAAACCCCACTTCAATTATGTATTTTTTGCATTTTTTTGTTATCTTGAATCCCGTTTTCATTACGCCGATGAATCTCCTTCAATCCTCATTTTTTTTATCTAAAACTGTTTAGCTGGTCAATAAAATTGCCAGTTGCTGAAGCAGAATAAGTACAATTTTTCGTCTTGGTAAATTAAAAACTATTCGTGTTTTTAATTCGTATTTCTGAAAAGGCATAGTTCCGTAATGCAAATGACTAATGTTTGTTCTTTGTTTCTCGTCTAGATGAGGGTATCGTACCGGAGAACAGCCCCACAAGCCTGTCTGCATCGCCGAGAGCCAGCTTACCTCGAGAGCTTCCTGGAGCGTTGAACTGTACGATTGCAAAAGTGTTTCGGTGAGTACCTGAACTGTATTCCTAGTAGGTATAGAACATGTCACTACATCAGCATAGCACTATAATTGAAAGAGTTTTGCATAAGTACATGTAGCTAAATACAAAAAATATAAACTTGCTTCTTTGATATGAAATGATAATGAAATTTCAGGGAGGATTCTATTTTACAGTTAACTTATTAGATGCTGTACGTGACTTACAAGCCAACTATTACAAAAGAAGCCTTATGTATACAAATGAGTTTGTCATCTAATAAATAGTCTTTTATAAAGTTAGGCTACCAGTATTAATCTTAATTACCGGTACATAACTAGCACAGTCAATTTAATTGCCTATCCCATGTTAGTTAGTTGCTGAGGTATGATACAAACAATATTTCCTTAGTATTGGTAAATTAAGAAAGTTCAAATAATAAGAGTACAGAGTCCGGTACCATAGATTCATATGCATAGGCTTAGTTCCATTGTGAATATGACTGACGTTGAATCTCTTGTTTCCAGATGAGATGAGTGTACTGGTGAACGGCTTCACAACACTGATATACCTCGCCGTAAGAAGAGACGTCTAGACTTGTCACCGGACCCTTCGCAGACATCCAGCTTACCTCGAGACTACGTTGAAGAGCACTGGGATAAAGATTATTTGGTAAGTAAACTACTGTCACAGTAACGCCTCATTTACATCCACTTACCGTTCGTAAATTACGTAAGCAAATTTCACGATTTTGACAAATTAGGATAGACGTCTAGAACCAATAAATTTACGTCGTCGAATTTTTATTAGTAATTTACGTCGTCAAATCTGAGAAAGAGGTGGATTCAATTGAACTTTCGCCACATCTTCGCTTGGCATACATAGCGTTAGCCTAATTTCAATGTAGACGAAGCCATATGAATATGATTTGTACACGCTCAATTTGTGGGTGTGAGAGGATGTAAACACGGCATAAGGCCGGCCATAAATTGAATGTAGTGCAGCACACTTAATATGCAGATATCCAGTGAATCACTTTTGTTCCACACAATTACAGTTTTACAACTTAATTACATACGTAGTTATTAAAAAAAGAAAGATGGAAACAAATTATAATTTTTTTTATAGGCTAAAAGGATGAAGGATGAAAGGATGGTTGAAAAAGAATGAAAGGTCCCTGTGTGCTAGGTGCCTCACTTTCAGTGCTGTACTGCGTTCAGCTTGCGATCATTTAAAGTTATCCATTTTACAGTCTTATCACATTTGGGAAGTTATTAGAAAAAGAAATGAACAGCTCAATTGTGCTATGGGTTTGCTTCTGCCTTCAATTAATGTAGAAGATTCTGGGTTCGATTCTTGGTTAGATCAGACTATTGAGTTACAGAAATGACTACATCTACAAGTAGAGTATTAATGTTTAATGGAACACACCTAGTATCAAGTTTGCATCCAGGTAATAAAACATTATGTTTATGGTAATGTCTACCACTCAAAATTAACTCGTAATACATAGTTTGAGGGGAAGAGAGAAGCATAAATATTTTAAAGATAAAAAACAATCTAGGTATTGATTCCTTCATATATCTTGTTATTTTGACTGGCATTGGCTGTTGGTAGCAGTGGCTTTAAGGTGCCGTAGGGGTTGAAGTATTGACGTCTTTAGCAATAGATGCATAACAATCCCTTAATTGGTCCTCAGAGGTTTGTTTTGACTGTAGCTCTTGACTGACGTGTACGTTCTTGTTTTCAGAATGTCAGCTCGTCTCACGGCGCTGCATCACCTTCAAGGCGGAAGCTGTCTCCCACTCAAGACTGAAGCCATCACTAAGACCAGCTAACTCGAAGTCTCCCGCACCGCAGGCAGCCGCTCGGCCACGTCTCACGTTACTCTTGGTGAGTTTGGTTGGTCTACTTTGACACACTACGTTAGGGTCACTGGCTGGAGATACGTTTTTAACGATTAGTTTTCTCAAAATTTTGTTGCATCTTTGTTTTCTTTTCATCAAAACCTTGAATATAAGGAGGTTTCTTGCATTTATAATGGAAAATTATGTGCAGGTATTTAAAATCATTTCAATTTCACTACATAAAGGGTTAGAATGCAATTTTTAATTACGACTCAATAGAAATTAGATGGGCACTTTGCAAGATTTTCAAAAATATGTTCTCCTATTTGGTTTCTAAAACCTTATTCGCTAAAAAATGTATCACTAGACTCACTGCGTGATTTACTCAACATATTTAACAAATCTGCAATGATTTTATTGGCACTCTTTATTGTATTTATGGAGGTCCGTGAATTTCGTGAATAATTACGAATTACAATAATACCGAAATATGTAGGCATACATTTTCACAAAATGAGTATAAATAAATGATTAAATTTTAAATCGGGAATGTCGAAATTGACTCGCTGCCAAATACAGTACAACCTTGATATAACGTGGCTTGGGAGAATATTGAATGTCGACAAAGCAAGCTCAACGTTTCACACAAGCTCTAAAATAACCGCTTAACTGCGTAGTTGGAAGTAATATACTCTATGGTAATACCAAGCACAATGTTTCACATAAACTCAATAATATCCGCAGAGCCTGCAGGGTTGGTTTAGTCACTTTAAGTTGAAGTCCCTCACTGGAAATCAGTCTTGTAAAACGTTATATAAGACCTAGTAATTGGACTGTACACTGTTCCTTGTCACATATAAAAACAATTTAAAAACGCAATATTTCGAACCCTGATCAGAGCTTTTCATTCTTCAACAAGCGAAAACACACTCAACGCAACATTGTTTTCACCTGTTGAAGAGCTCTGATTAGGGTTCGAAATATTGCGTTTATGTGACAAGGAACAGTGTACAGTCCATTTACTAGGTATTATATATAGTCATTTCACCGAGGAGGTAGATTCTAAATGTGAATTTATTTATTTAATTAAATAACGAAGGGAATATAATAGTGACAGATTAGATTTGTTGTAGAGTTAAGAATTAAGGGTACATAACAAAAAACTATTCACAGTTCCCACGTGACGTCACAGCGGCCATGATTGAGACACAATTGAAGTAGTCCTATCCTAGATCATTGGTGAACACTGATCACTGAATATTAGTAAAATTTACTATATAAGCATAATTTATCATTTAAAAAGTTAACATTCGTAATAAACAAAATCACAAATTACCAGACAGGTTGAATTTTAAAGAACTGAGGATTTGTGTTCTACCACAACAGGCTTCCATTGTTTCTCCATGGCAACGTCAAAGTTTGATCACAAATGTGGCCGCCACGTGCACATATGTGACGTACGTGCAATTTGTAAAACAGCAACTAATCTTGACTCGGATAATCAACACGTGTATGTTCGTTAAAAAATTGGGTGATATTAGAATCAACCATAAATGACCGCCAAAAAGGATAAGTCGGCCTATAGAATTCGTACTAAATTTATGCATAAATTACAGTTTGGAGGGTTGTTAGCTGTTTTTAAATCCCCTTATCTCGCGCATACGCTACGTTTGCCAACGCTATTGTCAGTCAGCTGTCACTCTCTGCTCGCATCAAGGAAGAGATAACACAACTGTCAAGTATAGCTAAGCTTACATCGCACGAGTGATGAACTGGTTTCTTCTTGTTTTGATAGTTCGAGACGATATATTATGTGTAGAGACTTGTGTAAATAGCTTTTTCAATTGTAGTTTTATAGCATCTAGTTTTTGCCAACATTAAAATAGGCTACTTGAGAGTAAAGTTTTCTCACATTTTTATTTTAAAATTAATTTGCAGTAAAATAAGAACAGAAAAACCTTAGTTTCAGTTGAAGAAGTAGCATTTTGTAGCATCTATATATACAAAACGCTATTTTCACGTAATTAGAGATACGTAGTGTAGTGCAGTATATTACAGGATTCGAGTCCACCTGCATTCGACAATTATAACGCGTTAATCTATAGGGAACTCGCAACTGACGTCACATCCGGACTACAGCAATGGAACAAATGAATTGAACTGATGGCCAAACAATCAGCTGTCAAAATAATAAAATTGCAACCATGCAAATAAAAACAAGTGTAGCAATAGTAACTGCTCGCCATTTAAAACTTTTAATGATGGACAGCTTGTTGTTTGTCCATCGATTCAATTCATTTGTTTCATTGATGTCTTTTGGTGTTGCTAGTAGCCTATAGATACTAAACAAGTAAAACGCATATATCACCGTTCAATGCTCGAGGTGAACTAGGAGAGTGAAACGCACACATTCATAAACATACACAGAAACTCGCATACGGCCGCGATAATTGAACGTAGGCGATCGAGGCTACAGATCTGCTGAGAGGAACAGTCGAGAGATGTATACTGTATACCCATTAAAATTAACCAGGTCAGCAACTCCCGGGTTTTAGTTTAATTATCATTGATAAAATAAAATTACCCTTCTTTTCTTCGTAATCAATATTACACCATAATCATTGTGGGTCTGGTTTCGCCAGCACCAGGCAGGGGTTTGGAGAGGGGGGGGGGGGGAATACAGAATGCCATTCAACTGGAATAAGTTGAGTTAAACTGAAGTTATCTGAAACGATGTTATAGCACAGTGAAACTTATTTATAACAAAATAATCTGTGTAACATACTGTTTAGGAAAGCATTATTGCATGTTGGTGTCTCAGTGGGGGTGGCGGTTTTGGGTTGAGGGGGGGGGGGGGGGGGTTATCATTTAGAAACCTTAGCGGACGTGCATACACTAACTCAACAAAATTTTATCGCAGCCGGATGAATGGTTTAGGAAAGCATTATTGCATGTTGGTGTCTCAGGGGGGGGGGGGGTTGGTTATCATTCAGAAACCTTAGCGGGCGTGGGCACAACAACCTACCAAAATTTTATCGCAGTCGGATGAATGGTTTAGGAATGGTTTAGAAAAGCATTATTGCATGTAGGTGTCTCAGTGGGGGTGGCGGTTTTGGGGTGGGGGGGGGGGGGGGGAGTTACATTTAGAAACCATAGCGGACGTGCATACACTAACTCACCAAAATTGTATCGCAGTCGGATGAATGGTTTAGGAATGGTTTAGAAAAGCGTTATTGCAAGTTGGTGTCTCAGTGGGGGGGGGGGGGGGGGGGTTATTATTCAGAAACCTTAGCGGGCATGCATACATTAACCCACCAAAATTTTATTGCAGTTGGATGAATGGTTTAGGAAAGCATTATTGCATGTTGGTGTCTCAGTGGGGGTGGAGGTGAGGGGGAGTTGGGAGGGGGTTGTTATCATCCAGAAACCATCGCAGGCGTGCGCACAACAACTCGCCAAAGTTTCATCGCAATCGGATGAATGGTGTAGTAATGTATGAAGGACATACACACGCACATACATTCATACCTTCGTTTTGTTCTTGGGCTTTTTTATAATCAGCTCTTGGGGGCCATATATATATATATATATATATATGTATAAAAAAGTGTTACTGTATGAAATATGAATCATTTTACTGCTGTAGGGAGTATGGACAGTTACAATCACATTCGAGGTTCCATCAGGGGACATATTATTATTACAGTATTATTATTTACTATCTAGAGAAAAATAGCATTGCTCCTTATGTGGGGTTCACCGAGAATGTATCCAAATGACGTAATTAGTGTGAGCGACGGTGTTTTATTGAGCGACATAATAACAAGGTTGTACTGTAGCGAAATTTGTGAAAAACTCTGAAATTCACGTTATTGTGTTGTTAATGGTATAAAACCTAAAAAATCATAAATTTTATAGCAAAGGCCATATCTTTATTAATTTGGCCGGTGTGAACACGCGATATTACACTATTGAGTGTATCGAGTGTATTGAAGTACTTTTGAGATAGGTACACCTTTTACTGAATAAACCCAAATTTTATCGCAAAAACGAATTTACTCCAAAATAAAATGATTTTCACGGACCTCTATATATTTATTATTTTCATATGTATTGCTCGAAGGTCTAGTGGGTTTATTCCCCCTTCCAATGCAGAAGATTCGGGATTCGATTCCCGCTAAACCATTTAATCCATTTATTGTGTGGCTCATTGTTATGACTGCTTTAAAGTCTCACCTCTATATACACCAGTATTATATGGATAGATTAAAATGTAAAGTCGATTAAAAATTAAAATTGGTTAACATTGATAAATTAAAACAATTCAGCGCGAGATTTTTTACAAATGCTGTAGCGACGAAGGCTTGTAATGCTAGTTTCATACTACCTGAAGGATTCATAGTAAGACTAAAACGTAGGATCAGCATGCAAATATAAGGAGTTACCTTAGGTGTTTGTAAGATTTGTTCCAAGACCAAAATTTATGGTAGGGTAATTACTAATTAGTAATTAGTAATTACTATGGATGTCAAAAGGAGTAAGATTCGATTGTTGATACACAATATTTATCAGACCAATAATGTCTCTAAATTACAATTACAGTATAGCCAGTGCATTAACGTCCAGAAACTTTTCATTTTGGTCACATGCACATAACAATGTTCCTATATTAAACAAAAAAAAGAACACAAAATCTAGAACTTGCATTTTACTCTGGACAAACTCTGAAAACTCGAATAATCGAAGTTCACGTGTCACTTAAATGTTGCCTAAATAAATACAAAATATTAAATATTACTGGCTACGTTCATCTTGCTACTTCTTCCACTGTACTTTCATACGTATACTGCGCGATACGTATGATCTTACGAACTTTCGATATCTTTTGACATTCACAAAAACTTACTTACTGGATTCACCAAAAATATTATGCCCGGTAATTCATTCAGTTTCCAATAACAAAATTAGTAACCAAATTATACATTACATTATTTATTTAGTTATCATTTTAAACTTGACTAGAAAAACGCTCTGTGTGACGCGTTGATAAGCGAGCGCGTCCATATCTACGAACTTTCTGGCGAAAAAATCTCGAAGCTAATAAAAACAACAGTTAACTACAATAGGGAACATACCACATTTCCCGATATTGGTTCGATCATATGAAATAGATAGGCCCTTGTCTACAAATACCGGCAACATACTTTTCCCATTTCAAAATGTCACAGTTCTATTTTTATAACGTTACAAAGTTTGACATGTTTCCTTTCCCGGACTTTCATCGTGAAACGGAAGGTTACGTCATAACTGACTAAACATCACTGTTTATGAATGAATTTGCCAATCACCGCCTTCCAACACTACAGAATTATCGAAAAAACAACGCATTCATTGTTGTCATCTGTGCACAAAAATACTATCAAACATTGAAATAATGTTACATTATTATAAATAATCATACCAGTGTTGTAAATTAATTGCCGGACACAATTATTATTCATTTTGGAACCGAATAACAATATAAATACACTCATTTTAGTGAGATATACGACATAAATACGATCTTAGATTATCTTTGTGTGATAGGCTGATTGATATTAGTCAGTTCTGACGTCATGACCTGTTTTTCCCGCCATGATTATTTGTGAAGTTTTCAGCTCACTTTCTTGACTGAAAATATTTACGAAAAAGGGAAAGTGAAATATTTTTGACGTCATAACATCGTCATTAATTTGGTAACGACGAAAAAAATTAACATGCATATTCCCTATTCAAGAATGGCATTGCAAAATTTTTCAAATTTCTATAGCTATTATACTTCCCGACATTGTTGAACGCTTTGCAAAGTGCGTTGCTAAGATTTTTCATTGTCATTTCGAATAGTGTTTTCGACACGGTCCGCCACAGTTACTAACACTTATTGACAGCAACAGAAATGTAATTTCTGCCTCTAATACGTATCACATCACGATTAGATTAGTATATTTGTGTCCGGACCAAAATTTAATATAATATAGCCGCCTTACATTTTGCCGTTACTGTGTGTCAACTTGATCGGACTTTCCGTTCGACCGTTATCGACAGACATAAAAAAAAAAAAACAAACAAACAGAACGAAGTGCCATAAAGGTCTAATGGAGACGCTCGCTTAATTTATTAGAATTATTTTGCTCGCGGGTTGTGTGTGTTTATTCATACTTCGATTCGAGGAGGTACAGGGTTCGATTGCCGGTTAGGGATAGGGTTTTTAAACTTAGGAACTTTACTTTAATCGATCGATATTATACTGGTATACACGATAACAGTAACTTTGGTACTGCCATGACAATGAAGCACATAATGAATTGTATAAATGTTCCACACTGCAATTTGTAATGCCAAAATGAATGTTTCATCACTTCTAGCACGATTGTATAAAAGCTAATTGATAACTTACTACAGCCAATATGAGAATCTAGTAAAATTTATGGTTTCCTGTTATACATCTCAAGGACATTTTATGCTAATTAGCTAGTAATAAAATGATCTGTTAATGTAAATTCTGGAATAAGCTAAGAATTGAAATAAACCAAACAAAACGTAAGAATATCCATTTAGTAAATAGCGTATCCCAGCCCGTTATATATATATATATATAGGGTACTAGTTCAGATGGACGCTGACAACAATGCTGTTGCGTGCCCACTAAGGGTGTATTTTAATGCTCTATTTTGATGCTAGTTGACTAGCCTAGTGGACTACTGTAACAATTAGTGACAATTAATTACAATTGTTGTATTAGGGCCGGTATTTCAATGTCCAGTTAAAGTGTCAAGTAAATTTAACTGTCAGGTAAGCCCAGTTTGGTGTATTTCTATTGGCCGTTGTCATGGTGAAAACAATTTAACTGAAAATTAAATTTTAACTGGACATTGAAATACCGGCCCTTAGTCTACTAGGCTAGTTGACTAGCGTCAAAATAGAGCAGTGAGATACGCCCTAACTTCTTTGTCCAGTCCAGTGGTGTCATCCTAAAACAATATACATACCTTTCCAAGGCCAAAACACACACTTTCATACAATGGGGGGGGAGTTTTCATTGTAAATGGTGGAAATTTATTTTGAGCATGCTTTCGTAGATAATATATGTATACCACAAATATATTTTTAGGTATACTGAGTAGAGGAGTAAAAATAAACAAATACAGATATTGTATGTTTTTTTAGCATACATTTTCTCAAAATTAAGCATTTTATAGTATCTATTTTTTCTTTAAATCAAACCCTTAAATATGAGGGGTTGTCTTACACTTCCAAGACAATTATGTGAAGATATTTAAAAATCAATTATATTGTAATTTGTAACTAAAGGGTTAGAATGGAATTCTTAACTCAATCTCTATAAGAATGGGAACACATTATCTTTGTAAAATTAGCATTTTGTAGCGTTTTCAAAAATACGACATGTTCACCGATTAAGAGCGAAGGATACCTCTACGTCAAAAACCGCAGAAAATTTTAATTTTTTAATTATATCTCAAGATTGAAACATAAAATAAAAAATCTGAGAAATCATAGCACTGTAGTTTGGTAAGCCCTACAGACTGAATGATAAATGTATTTAACGTTATAATCAGTGACTGTGATAACGATTTCCTTAAAAAATCGACGATTAACGATAACGATTTCCTTATTTAAAGAAATCGTTATCATAGTCATACTGATTATAACGTTAAATACATTTATCAATCAGTCTGTAGGGCTTACCAAACCACAGCGCTATGATTTCTTAGATTTCGATTTTGTGTTTCAATCTTGTGATATAATTAAAAAATGAAAATTTTCTGGGGTTTTTGACGTAGAGGTATCCTTCGCTTTTAAGCATCTAAAACCTAAAATACTAAAATAACATATCTCTAAACTAGGAATTGCAGGAAAACTTCTTTATAGCAAACTCTTAAATAAATAAATAAATAAATAAATTCACATTTAGAGTCTACCCACTCAGTAACTAACTTGGAGGCCAGATTATTATTTTGTTATAAAGATGCTACCTTTACATGCATACAAATCTCTTGGGAACTCAAAAACAGTTTGTTATATAGATAATTTTGTTATAAAGACGTTTGTTAGAAGTTTCACTGTATTAAATTTTACAATGGACATGAATGGCCCTATTTTTGGCTGAAAATACACACACAGAATCGTCACCAAAACCAAAGTTGGTCAAAATAAGCGAGTAACATCGAAATACATATTAGTCATGTTTTTAGTAGGTAACAAAAAGCACAAACGATGGGACACTTTTATTACTAACCAATATATCTTTCCAATTTGTCTAGTGTAGATGCATAATATCATGCTTTCAAGAGATTCAATCCAAGTTACGTAGTTTCAAAGCCACCCGGAATAACACTATATTATATCTAAACATTTCACAACTAAATCCCTAGTGCAAAAGTTGCGAATAGTTTCAAAATTCACTCTAAAACAAAACCATGGGACACACCCCTCATACACTGCAGGAGGAAAACATTTTTGTTTGCTCTGTATAGTCCCCTCCTCCCCCCTATGACACCACTGGAAACTGCTGACCCTCGTTCTACAGAATTCATGTGATATATTACGTTCAGATGTTAGTAAAGAAGATTAAGTTTGCAGTATTTTAATGTTGGCTGTAGTAAAGATCTTAGACCTGTACACTTTCGTGCATGTAACGGCAGTAAATAATTTGTGATAGGCCTACTACAACAATCTTTAACAAAAGTTTATATTTGAACAAAGGCCCTAAGAATTAACTTCTTTTCCATAAACTTCCATTGTCAACAATTCACTCGGTGCATAACTCAATACGCTGTGCAATATTGATAGCATGCCATATTACCTTACAAGTATATCTGCTACGTAAGCGATATTAATAATAAATATGTTAATTACTAATTGGAATCTGGTCATCTACCAATCCCTTCCAAAATATACATACAAACATAATTGTTGGAAACAAATTTAAGTTCAATGTTACGATCAAAAGAAGCTGCAGAAACATTATTCATTGTGCTTCAAAACCGTTAAACCACATAATTTGTATGGTTGTGTCTGGGTTCAAGTCCCAGTTGTGCTAACGTCATCGATATAATGCCATGTCCACAATGCTGTATAACTTGTAACTCTCTCCATCTGGCTGCCTAAAACTTGGTATTACGACGGCTTGCTAAATATTTAGTCCGCGACTAACTTGGTTTTTCCATGCCAACCACACTTCGTGGTTGCTAGGGGGAAAACAAGTTAGTCGCGGACTGAATATGTAGCAAGCCGTCGTAATATCGGGCCTAAACAAGCACTCTGTCAACTCATGCAATATCTCTTTCTTACAATGTTCTCTGTTTCAGGTTGTTGGACATACGTCTGTGTCTGTCACCAATGCACCACTTCACTACTGCCATCCATCGTTTCTCTCGATCATCTCGACGACGATCTGCTGGCCACACTTCCAACGTCTTCATCTCTCCTCCCATCGACAACGATCTGCTGGCCACACTTCCAACATCTTCGTCTCTGCTCTTCTCTCGACTACATGCCATGCACAACCTCTGAAGCAATGAGCTTGTAAGCATTCTCCATGCTAATCCCTAACCATTTGTTTATTCAAGGCCATTGGACATAGGCCTAGCCTACTTTTGTATGTCATTTGTGTGCAACCTTACTTGCTCAATACATGTTGTTGAACTCATGCTGTTGTGTTTACTTGTTATTTAATCCTTTTCTTTCCCATGCTTAACCCTTCGTGGGTAATTAAACTGATAGTCTTTTTTTCCAAGGCCAAATCCTGGATACTTCCTTTCCCAATAGACCAATCAACCAACCAACAATAATAATAGGTTTTAACCCTTCGTGGGTAATTAAACTGATAGTCTTTTTTTCCATCCTTATTTATTTCCAATAAATAAAATTACAATAGAAATATTAAATATTTCTATAAATTTTATGAAAATTATAACAATTTTCATAAAATTTAAGAAATATCTAAGAAAAATACAAACAATTAAGCAAAAAATAGGAAAAATAGGCCAAAAAAAGCCCTTTTATATACCCTAAGTCTTTTTGCATTTTTCAAGCAACCAGGTTTAGCATCGAAACTTTTTAGCTCCACAGAGTGTTCACCCCAACACAAAGACAGGACTGACGACGGAAATCGAAATATTTTCCAACATTTCCATCATCAGTCCTGTCTGAGCGAGAGGATCGGTTGCATGCAAAGATACCAGCACCACACTACGTACGCATACAACAATGAGCATGAATAATTGGAAGCACAGATCAGACAACAAATTCATCGTGAACTAGTTTATGGACTTAAGTATATTTTTTGAAGGTCATCTAGAGGTTGCGACCTAATTAATGGACTTAGTATATTTTTTGAAGGTCATATAGAGGTTGCGACCTAATTAATGGAGGTGAACTAGTTTATGGACTTAGTATTTCTTTATTTATTAAATGTTTCTATTCATATGATATACAATAATAATAATAATGAATAGTGTTGGCATGAAAGAGCACAACTCCAAACACAAAGAGTGTATTCATCTAGAAGTTCCGACCTAATTTACCAAAGTGTATTGATAGTGAATTGTGAACTGAATGCAGGAATAGGCAACTCTCGAAAATCACAAATTTAGTGCTTGCGAGTAATGGCTGACGTCAACTATAGAATCTAGTTTGAATGCAATTTTCCTGTTCACAACTGAAACGAAACAACTTTGCGTTCTAAACTGTTGAGGAATTCAAGATTTCATTACTCAATTTTTAGAAGTAGACCTAGTACAAAATTTGAATTTTGCCCAGACGGTTTAAACAACGATACTAAAAACAAGTTTTGTTGCGTCACTGTGACGACTGAACATTACTAATCAAAATAGAAGGACTCTACATTCTAATTAAAGAGAATTAACACGGTCCCAATACCCTCTGTTTATACCGCGCCACTAGTTCAATTGAAAAAGAAATTTGAATGAATTGAATCTGAATTTAGTTTTTATTTTATCCTTCCCGCTAATTACGATGATAAAAGCATGCCAAAAGCATGCCGGCATGCCAATTGTGGATGACGTTTACGCCCTACAAGGTTCCTTTCAGTTCGTAGGTAATCACTAATCAATAAGCAAAACTCTGGGTTAAAAAACATTTCCCTGATTCTTATCTGTTCTGATGACTCTATCTCGCTCTCGCACCAATGTCAAAAAGAAGCAAATTTTCGAGGGTTGCATATTTGGTTAAAAAGCGTTTTATCTTATTGCGGCAAACTATTATGTGCTTCCAAATGTATTTATGCTCAAAATTGTAGGGTACAACAATAGATCTGTTCATTTTGGCAACACCAATTCATTTTATACATCTTTTAAATAGAGGATCTTAGTAAACTCAGTAATGCGTAATGACCTTATCGTTTTTTTTTTTTCTGTAATCTAATCCTGGGTTGAAACTCCTAGCTTGCTGTCACAAACCTTTAAAGGCTGTGCAAACCCCGAGTCCTAGTCTGTGTGGAAAGGTGCCGGCTATACCCACAGAATTGAGAGTCAGTAGCCACTGGAAGCTTATCCAGCACAATGTTTACCCATTCATTTCTTAAAACCAATGACTACATATTTACTTTGATGTCATGAGTGCTTGTACTTTTGTACTTGTGCACATACAGGACTATACTGCTATCGGCGTAAGATACAAGGTGTTGTTGTCACGGATTATGTAATAAACGATGACAGGTATCAACTATCAAGCCATTTCTCCTCCACCTTACCACCTCCATTCGGTACCAGCTAAGCGCTCGCAAGAAAGGAATGCAGGGACGGTTGCCGTAGACCGCAGAACCATTAAGCCAGGTGTCATTGTTAAAAATAGCAATGTTTAATGTTACAATTTCTCAATTACTTTTCAGATATATGGAATAATCACAAGAAATTGATATAAAATTAACTTTGAATTTAAAAATAGCTTGAATATTAATGATTTTGACTTAGTCTGAAAATTATAATAATGATGAGACCATTGCTATAAAATTGACGGTTTTCAGCTATTTTTAAAATTCTAAGTTAATTTTATACCAATTTTTCGTGATTATTCCATACATCTGAAAAGTAATTGAGAAATTGTAAGATTTAACTACTGTACATCAAAAGATTTCTATTTTTAACAATGACACCTGGCTTAATGGGTCTGCGGTCTACCGCAGTCGTCCCTGCATTCCTTTCTTGCGAGCGCTCAGCTGGTACCGAGTGGAGGTAGTAAGGTGGAGGGGAAACGGCTTGATACCTGTCATCGTTTATTACATAATCCATGATGACAACACCTTGTATCTTACGCCAATAGCAGTATAATATACTGTGTACATGATTTAAGAACACAATTTGTGATTTTACTTAATCTGGAGTGTTATTTTGCCACCCTCTTTACAGTAAATTAAAACAATACTATATTGCCGGCACAGGTTTACAAGACAATGCAACCAAGCTGATCAGCTTCAACAACAGCCACTGACTTTCCTCTATCTATCGCGATATGCATCTGTATTTTCCCCTACCTCTTCAATTAGATATTAAACATTTTACCAGTAAAAAATTGGTGCAGCCAAAATGAACAGGTCTATTCTAAGTATACCATCGGCACTAGACACACAAACATAAGAGCCGCCAGAGAAACCATGGCCATGTGCAAATCAAAATCATGCGGAAAAAATCCGTGAGAAAGCACGAGATTTAATTTTACTTGTGTGCATTTGTGCAAGTCTGCATCATGATTTCCAGATGGCAATGATTGCAGAGAAATATTGAACTATTTACGTGAACAGCATCAAGAGGTTTTAGTCTTGCAACCAAATTGTACTACATCTCTCACGACACGCCCAACAGAAAGGTTGTGAGGAACGCTAGCAAACTAAGATAAAACCGAAAAATGTAAACCAACTGAGTGATGTTGAGGGGAAAACGGCCAACTGCGCACTTGACTTTCAAACCCTTTTGAACCCTGATTAAGTTATTTCTTATTGTTTGTTAATGTGACGACTGACGACAAAGAGAACAAAGTGTTACGTATACGCAGCAGCGCGCGATTCTGCAGTGCCAGAAACGAGAGTGAGACAAGAGATGCCGGCAGCCCCAGCGAGAGAGCGAGAGAGAACAATCACAGTCACGGCTAATGTAAGATATTAAAGAAAGCTGTGGACATCGGTTCAAATCGGGCTTCAAAAAATAAAACTCCCAATGGCGTGCCATACGAAGGAATTAATCTCACAAAATGAGCATGGATTTATTGATTTTAAACCAGAAAATAGCAAAATTTAGTAACATTACCGGTATATACAAAATTGGTATAGAATGGACAATAACAACAAAATTCACAAATATTACACAATGACTTAAAAGCGTCAAAGATTGTTTCTTTAAAAAAATAGATTTAAATTTGGTCCATGAGTAATACTACAGAATGTAAGCCGGCAAGGGATCCGCGTGTTTTAAGCACAAGTGAATATCGATACTCGATAGTAGTTACATAGCTAAAATAAAAAATACATGAACGATAGATACGGTTGAGTAAAATATGGCTTTTAGTTTTAATCAATTAATCGGGAACTCGTTATTTCAAACCGCGGCTCAGCGTCTCCCTCACGAAGCTACGTCTGCTTCGCGCCCTTACAGAACGACCGGAGCCTTGCCTTGCTTCTCAACTGGCCAATACGACACCCTTGCGCATGAATGATGCTGTTCACGTACATAGTTCACTGTGTAATGTACCGTATTATGCCCATTATGTAGGCTACTGGTAACACGGTCATGGATGGATTACAAAATCAAAAAATGTTTTGCCTGTCTTTCAGTACCTGGTAACAAACATATAAAACTGAAACCCTTCACACTAGAATGCATTGCATTACTAATTCTGTACAGCACAAAATGCCAATATAATCACCCGTCGTGAAACGACTTTTACAGGCTTGAAGTTATGTTACAGGAATAAGTCATGTAATACTAGGAGTACAACTAAATGCAGTCACGTTCCTTATCACAGACATGTTAGCCTTCAGCTACTGTAGCTTTGTGAATTGAATAAGTTGAATTAGGCCTGATCATGTTTGTAGTAAATATATTTATAAGAAAATTATCTTCATTCATTGAATCATTGGGTTTCTCAAAATATTATTCTCAAACAAATCACTGTAAATAATTGTTAACTGTCTAGTACAAAAACAGTAGACTTGTAATCCTGAGAGGTAATAGTAGATGCTGCAAGTTTATCTAGTTCGGCCCACACACGTACGGTGGCTTAACACAACACATGGAACCGATGAAAACATAACTAGAGTAGGTAGCGGTAGTGAACTTTTGTAATCCATCCAGAACTGTGAAATAGAAGGTTGAGTGTAGACTGGCCCCTACTAAAACAGTATGGAAACATGCGAGCAATGTAGTACTACATTGAATTCAAGATGTAGTAAACTTAAAACAGAACGTGACGCATTGCCTAACGGCATGAAGAGAGAAGAAAAGGAGGCCTGTCTCTACTGGTTGACCAGATCTTACATGATGGCCTGATTAAGCCAAATGTGGGCATATGATAAAAAAAAAAAAAAAAAATTCTTTGTCAATCCTATTTAGCATTGAAACTCATCTGAAACCCCCTCGTTAACCACAAACCAGATAAACGTATGACAACGTCTTGATCTAAATCCTACATCAAGTTCTACTTATTCCCGGCAGCTTCTAATTATGCCTCACCGCAAGAGAAGATTCTCATACGCTGATTCCCCCTTTCACCTCTCCCTGATACCTTTGCAGATATTTTATGTACGTATTTATTTAACTTTAATCTTATTCAGTAATGAAACCGATTTACAAAGGAGGACAATTTTGAATTTACTTTAAATTAAATCAATAGGCCTACCTACGATATAAATGTGTGGAAGGCAAATATATGCAAGTACCTTACATGCTAGACTGGTTTCCATACTGCTTTAGCTTTACTTGTGTGTATGTACTCCACTCACGGCAGCTCTAGAATGTGTATCCGTATTGCACCGCTGGCATACCCACCACCAACTACTACATAGTTAACACTAGGCAACACAACACAGTTCACAAGAGAGCATTAGGTCTAGGTCTGTATGTCGGATCTCTATGTCGGATCTGTGTCGGACTAAGATTCGTGTCACGATGTTCTTTAACCCATTCAGACATCGTTTGTTTCCTTTTAGAAAATTAAATTCTGCAATCACAATGATACAAATAGGATATACATTTTTTTAGAAAATATTTTTTTAATTTTTGTTCTGGCAAATTTTGGATTTGGTATAAATCCCAGATTTTAGAATTATATTCGTTTTTTGAATCCAATCTTGAAAGAATGTTTTTATCTCGATTTGTTGTGGTTTGTGAAAATCCAGAAATCAAAAACCAACCCCGACTGGGAATCGAACCCAGGTCTCCCACTTGCCGGGTGGGCGCCATAACCCCTAGACCACCGGGACCGGTAATTCAATGACTGGATGTAGTGCATTAAGATAGTAAGATAGTAGTGCATTGTTGTGGTTTGTTTTTCATGTGGGCCTATTTAGCTTCAAAATTTTAAGAGCACAATAAAATCTTGAATTAACCAGAACTTTCTTGGATTTATCTTTCTTCTGTTCTTATTATACTTCCGGATTTTGAATCCTCAATATTAATAACCTACTAATCATTAGATGTGCATCATTTTTATTGTATGTATCAACAAAGTATTGAAATCACGTTGGGGGTGCCGCTGTTATTTATAATGTGTATTAATGCTATAGGTACGGTAGGGGAATAGAGTCAAGATTAAGGTTGTTTGCTGATGATTGCGTCCTGTATAGGGTGATTAAGGGGGGGAAGTATACCAAGTTGTTGCAGGTTGATTTGAGAAGGATAGAGGAGTGATTTACCGATAACAGGAAGGGATTGAATGCAGGAAAATGTTAAGTGGTTGGGTTCACACGTAAATTAAAAGGGGATGTGAGGGAGTATTTTCTTGAAGGGCTAGTTCTAGAGAAGGTAAAGAAGTATACTGTATAAGTATTTGGGGATTGTATTGGCAGAAGCTTTGGGATGGGCGGACCAAGTGCAAGAGAGTGTAAGGAAGGGATATAGAACCCTAGGGTTTGTTATGAGAAATCTAAAGGGAACTAGTAAGGAGATAAAGGATAGGGCTTATAAAACGGTGGTTCGGCCTATTTTGGGATATGGGGGGGCAGTGTGGGATCCATATAGGAAGGGCGAGGTCTTGGAGCTAGAGAAGGTGCAGCGTAGGGCAGCAACGAAGGTTACGGGACAAGTTAGGCGATAGAGGTATGAGGAAGATGTCGGGGAATGCGATGAGGGTTTATGATAGCGTTACAGCAATAATGGGGGAGCTGGGTTGGGTCTCTTTAGAGGAGAGGTGGAGGAGTGATAGGATGTGTAATCTATACTAAGCAGCTAGGGGGAAAAGAGGGTGGGGGGAAACCCTTAGCAGATTGCAAGGAGTATAGGCTACAGAGGGAGGGGGATCATAAACGGAAGTTTCAGCAACAGGTGGTAAGAAGTGATCTGGGTAGGTTTACATTTGTTGAGAGAACAGTCAGGGACTGGAATGAGTTACCCGAGGAGGTTGTTGAGTGCAAATCAGTAAAGGAATTTAGAAATAGAATGAGGGATACGAAGTGATGAGGGAGGGTGTGGGGGGGGAGGTTTAGACAGGTTGCCACCAGCCAGTTATGGCCCATTTGCAGCCTTGAAGTGTTTAATCTAATTAAATCTAATCTATTTTACTTTTTTCCTAACTTCAAAAATAATTTGTTTCACTCAAAATAATAATACCTATATGGCCTTTCATATTTTTACAGCCCTGTACCCTGTATGTACGTGCAGAACTCGTGATGTCTGGATGGGTTAAACAAAGCTACAATTTCATCATCCAATGCAAGGGATCCTAAAATACAAACACCCAATTTGAACTGAGTTGGAATGAACGGGGGATAACTATGCTACGATAAGATGGGTGGACGTCGACGAGTCATCTAAATGTTTACACTTTTAAGTAAATGTTTCATCACGACATATCTACCATATAATACGTCTTTTTTCTAGCGTTGTGAGGTTTTAGATGCAAAATCGGTGTAGGCCTAAATATATAGTTTTGAAATCGCTACAAATTGCTAATTTTACAAAAATTAAAGAGTTCCCATTCCTATTGAGCATTATGTAGTTAACAACTGCATTAAACTATTATTATTATTACTGTATTATTATTATTAAATAGGCTATCTCCACATAATTTTTGATTAGAAGAGCAAGAAACCCTCTCATATCCAAGGTTTTGAACTTTTGATGTTATAGGCCTACAAAAAAATAGATACGTTAAATTTAGAGAAAATTGATGCTAAAAACATATCTCTAGTAGGCTATAACGCTCAAGGTCGTACTTCCTAAGTTTCCGAGTGATGCCAGAATAAGCTCCGTTTGCCTCTACGATGCAGGGTTTACAAATACAAATACAAATATTACAAATAAATATAATACAAATAGGCCTAAACAGGGGTCGAAATTAACTTTTTTGGCCACTAGCCCTCCGGGCTAGTTGCATCAATAGTTCTCTAGCCCGAGTGCATTTTTACTGGCCCGTAATGAAATAGGTTATATTGATGTAAAACGATCATTATTCATACATGGAAGTTTTGGGTCACAACTCACAATATTCGCCAGGTTTGACATGTTTTTATGGGGGACTAGGGAGTGAGTGGGAACTATTGTTTACCATAATAAACCTGTTGGCCTAAATGAAAAGGTTTTTATTTTTTATATGTTCTACTGTAAATGGAAAATTATATGATTATGTGATATTAAAAAAGATGCATTGTGACTTAGCGTGAGATATATACTGCTGTAGTCTGTATCTACCTGTAAACACATATGAAAATAACTATATTTTTTACTTGAATACACATTACACACCTCTGGCCCCCACATATAATAAAATAACTGCCAAGTGTGAGCTGTTTTCCAACTTTCTTGGAATGTTCTAACCCTATTTTTGTCGTAGTCACTTGGTTGTTTAGCTTCTGCAACTTTAGATTTAGGTTGAGGCACTCCTTGAATATAACGCCACATATTACAATACCACGATTTTAGGAAGATAACCAAGTGACACTGATAGTTATTGATATTTGCAAACGAAATACGTAAAAAGCTAGCTACAAGGCACTGTAGGCCTAGGCTTCACGCTCACGGCACAGAACGAACAGCTGGTGCTAGTGCGTGTATCAGTCGTCAGTGAACTTCGCAGCGCTAGTTCCAGGGTTGTAATTTATAAAAGTATTAATTTTCAATAATAGGTAGCCCACAAGTACTGGAAACTCGCAAGGTGATCGGCGCGAAATATTATGATTTTTTGAACGGCAATTGTAAGCTATGGAAAACGTACTCGCCCGTCGGGCTAGTGAAATAAGATTTTTACTAGCCCGAGCAAAGTTTTACTAGCCTCGGGCGAGCGGGCGAGCGTTAATTTCGACCCCTGGGCCTAAATATGCCTCCCAGACACTAAAAAGTATTGTAAGGGAGTCTATGGAGGGTCCCTGTGGGATGCCATGGTAGGTAGACGGGCTACAGGACTTAACTAATTGTTGGTTTACGTCGGCAGGTATTCACTAACTACCACACAAAGGTGTTGGCAGAGCCCTGTTTTTATGGTGATTTTAAAAAAGCCCAATTTCGTTTTTAAATTCCCAAAAAGTGGTGAATAAGCGGTGACTAACAAAATTACCTATTTTAGCGAGGAAATTGTCTATTTTTTGCGAAAGCGGTGAAAAAGCGACGATTAGCAAAATTTCTACTGATCTACAACTGTAGCTTAATATGTCAACTTGTTAAGGAAAACCTAAAGTTAAAAAAGCCCTATGAAGTAAATAAATCATTATTATATGTTGTTGCGGAACCACATGTTTTTACTGTCAATATAATGTACACAAATTCACAATGTATTGGCCTACGTTAACGACATTACAGATATTCAGTCAACATCACCGAACTGCAACATGCAGCTGGTAACTATGTTTGTAACTTTCATTGTAGTCCTATGATCTGTCGCAACTAAGCTGTATCTTGAAAAATATCTTTTGGAGTCTGCGTTAGATATTGGAAGCCACGTGGCTTGCAGACATTTCTTCGCAAAATTCAAGCGTGACCCAAAAAGACACATCCGAAAATCAAAAAAATTATTTATTTTAATTAAAATTTTAATTTATTTTTAATTTAAATAAAATTTAATTTTAAATTTTCTAAAATAGGCCTACTTGCTGAATATCGCTAATAAATCGTGAATATCGCAGAAATCGTTGAAAATCGCGAATATCTCGAAAACACGCCGATTTCGCGAAAATTCTAAGCATATGGCTGTCATCAGGATGAGCCGAAATGTGAACATCTGAAAAAAAATATGACTTTTTCAACAATTCGCGTTTATCGCGAAAACCATAAACGCAGGGCTCTGGGTGTTGGTATAGAAAATATCCTAACTACCCTTTAAGAGCTAACTAGCAAGACGGTGAGGGGCAAGACGCCCATAAGCACTTTCTATGAAAATAGGTTCTAATGACTTTCGTGATTCTGTGCTTCGATAAAATAGTATGTAGCCATGAACCATCTTTAGAATGATGAAAATCACGAAGAAAAACGTTACCATAACTTAATATTTATGAAAGTGGATTAGGCTTATAAATACCAGTGTCATTAGCCTACTCTCTTGTGAACTGTGGAGTAGGACTAGTGTGCACCACATAGTATCAACTACTATGACATACTTTGTCATAACTCTGAACTCTATAAAATCATCAATCACAGACTTGAAACAGGCGCAGTCTAAATGTGGAGCTTGACTCGATGTGAACGATCACCACTCAAAAATGATATGATTAAATAAAAACTTCGACAGAAGTTTGTGTAGGCGGTAGGCCTATGACAGAATTTTAGCAGAGGTTTTAAATTAACACATTGTACATTTACTACTTATTATCTTGCCTCCAGAAAAGCAACTTTTGGATTAAAGTTAAAAAATAAATTAAATTAAAACTAAAATTAAATTAAAATTAAATTTGGATTAAATTCTTAAGTACCTACTGGAAGTTGTTTGTTTTCATTGTTGACAATTTCACAGAGTTAAAAGTTGCCTTGTCCACTCTGTTATCCTACCCAGCATGCAATAACGGAGCGGGCTCAGGTCTTTTCTACACCCCATAATATGATGTGGTCCCACGACCGGCTCACACGTTTCCTCAGTCTATGTCCAACGCCGGCAGTCGATGTCGATGCTCGCGGTCTCGAATACACGCAGAGTCGACTGAAGTTGATGTCGGTGTACGAAACTTGCAGACGGTCTTGCAGTGTTACTGAAATATGACGCACAGTTTTGAATGTGAAATACAACGCAGAGAGTATTATAGATATTTACCTAGACCTAAGTAAACATAACTTAAAAAACCAATGTAAATTGACTGGATTAAGTATCGGAATCACCTAGACAAAATGCAATGCATTAAGCCAATTCTTTGTGTAGAATTTTGATGAAGGATAACCTTTAAAAAAAATATAAAGGCCTAGGGCTACTATAACTGTCCAGTTAATAAGAAATTGTGAAATAATAATTTAGAAATTTACTGGACATGAAAAATGAAATGAATCAGGCCTAACACACTGAAAATAATCTAGCTTTTAGATGCCTGATGAGTAGGGGTCCGTGAAAACGGTTTTATTTTTCATTAAATTTCGTTTCTGAAGTAACAAATTTCGGTGTTATTCAAGAAAAGCTGTATTTTGACGTTTTTATCCATATTCCCTATATTTTCACGCATGTAGCGTTTCATTTACAACTTACACGTGGGTGCTTTTTCTGCGAGAAGTTTGAATATGCATTTATACAGTGTTACTTGAGACACTATTTTTTCCAGATTGTCGCCTACCTGCCAAAAAAAAAGGAAAAAATAGGCTTATAATTAAAAATCTCTGAGTTTTCATCTTTTTCGTCATTAAAAACATGAATAATACGAATTTCGGTGTTATTCACCGATTTATACTAATTTCGGTGTTTGGCGGTGATTCAATTTTGACATTTTCATGTTTAAAATCGATCAATTCATCCTCATTTTGTGAAATAAAATGATTCTTACACATTTCGGTGTTATCGTTATTCGCGAAATACACGGACCTCTACTGATGAGCAAGGCACTACTTGTTGGCAGGCTTGTTACTAATTAATTTCGTTTCAAAACTCAAAAGTAACTTACCACTTGCACATGCTGGCTCATACAGAAATCCCACGACGACACCAGGCCAGGCCTTGAGTGGCCTACGAACCTTACCTGCTAGGAGAGAAAATACAAACATGCACAGATATAACACGTAAAACATGAGCTTAGAGTTCATGTGGATCAGAAGAATATTATCAGTCCATTTCTGCCACAGTTCTTGAGGTCTTGATGTTTAGTCTTGATGTCGATTATAAATATTATGTTTCAAACACGATTTGGTTTACAATTTGATTAAACATACAGTAGGGCTACTATATCAATTTCAATTCATGTGGATCAGAAGAATATTATCAGTCCATTTCTGCCACAGTTCTTGAGGAATTATCTACAAGTTTAAAATATAAATAAATATTTTTTCAGGATTTACTTTTAGAACACTGAAGTTAGTCTTGATCCGATATCAAAACCTATCCTATGATCTTAGCTTCTTGATGACAGACCAGAAATGAGTGACCAGGGTCTAAGAAAATCTTGATGTTTCTGAAACAAAAGAAATATCTGAATTTAGTAAGGCTACCTGCAAAAAATGAAAGCTGAACAAATAAGCATTTTGACTTTTATGTTAGCAGTAGGCTAGGCCTACACAGTAGGGCCTAAGCATGCATATCATAGTCCCTGTAGGGCTAAGCCCTAGCCTAGAGCATCTACACCAAACAGTTTTTATGATTTAGGTCTAGACTAGCTACATTCTGCTTAGGGTAAATCAGTAATTGCAAGAATCAATTTTCATAAACGTACCAGCTTGAAAGTTCATGACCCCGTCCCGTCCATGAAGTGTCCCCGTGGGGTGGCCGTACTGCAAGGCTCTGTTCTTGGTCCAGTCCTCTTCGTGGGGTTCGTCAAGGACCAGGGCTAGCGCAGCATTAGGTCACGATCTGACATTTCGCTGGCGACTCCATCCTCCACCTGTCAACAGATGATATCAATGGTCAAGAGGCTCGTCAGACACCTGTGACCATCCAAACCTGACCAGGGCACACCTGTGCTCCACTGCCTAGAATTAGGTAAGCGCACAATATGGATCTCACCCACGAAGTGTTATCACTTTGCAGTCAGTGGTGGAAGCGTATGCTTTTGGTAGGGACACGGTAGGCATAGTCGGTAAAACATTTCACCAGCGGCTACCAATGAACGCCACACGTAAACAAACCGCACATTGGTTGAAACAGTTTATTATTTTCGAAGCCAATTATTTGGAGCTTGAGACAGTGAACTGTGCATCACAGTTGGAGCACAAGAGATCTAGATTTGAGACTAGGCCCGTACTAGCTTCACACTTTATAGTGACACATCCTCTTTGTTTACAATGCATGCAAGATTAGGTTGGAATTCATAGTCGTCCCCTACACCTAGGGGCGCCCATTGTTACCAAGGTAACAGTTGTTTCCATGTTATTTCCCATAAACAAAACAAAACCATAGCAACAATGGGTGCCCCTAGGTGTAGGGGCCGACTATGAATTCCAACCTTGTCTGAGTCCCAAATTCCTGTGACAGATCTAGCTACAATGTTTTCTCAGTCCACACTGTCACTTGAGAGATGATTATACTGTTCAAATGAACTCTGCATTTTAACAGTGATGCACTTACAGGAGGTACAAATGTAGAATCATCCTGCGATGGACAGGATGGTGTAGGCTAGATAAAAGTTGTTTACTTTGTAGGCCTAGGCTAGTGCCAGCCCTTACTTGGTGTTACACATTTGCAGTAAGTTTACAAGAGAAAATGTATCTTGCGATAGACGCATAGTGTTCATTCTAGCAGAAGTCCTTTTTATAAACACTTTAGGTGATCTACCTATCTTGAAATAACGAAAATTACCACTTCAAATGAGAGATGTGAGAGATGTTTAAAATGAGAGATGTTTAAAAAAAAAGATTATAAACTGACAATTTAAGAGTGACCAACTTACTTCAATCATAAAACGAAAGTTACTAGATTTAAAACCTAGGCGGGAAGCAGTACGAAAGTGAAAAACATCCACATACAGCCACACCGACCGCAAAAGAGTGAAAATACGGGAAAATCAAGCATAGCGCTTCACTAAGAATAATAAATAAATAAGTTATAAATTAAGTACATGAAATATGGTTATATCATCTAATTAGAGAAAAAAAAATGATACCCTAAAATTTTCTCGCATACGAGTGGCCAGTTTCATTGTTTTTCATGGTAGAGTTTCGCCTCAAAACGCGTTTTAGACTACTGAGTACTAAGCATCACGCAGGGACGAAAATTGTTTCGAGTTTGGCGACATTGCCTCCGGCGGCAGGGGCTTCGCTACATACACGCCCTCGTTGCGTGTAAAAATTACACGATTCGAATGGACAGTAGGCTAGTCGATATTTGTAGAGGGTTGGGAAACAATATAGTTTGAAATATACAACTGCCAGTGTTGGGAAAGTTTCTTCTTCAATTTCCTTTTTTAAAGTGGTGTTCACAGTTCAACACGTTGTTCGATATCATCATTTATCGATTTTTAAACGTGTTTATATGAAAGTTGAAAGTTGAAAGTTGAAAGTTTTTTTTTTATTGTTGTCAAACAGGTTATACAATTACAAATTAAATATATAGTTTATTGAATAGGCTGAAAAATCTTCGCCTCCGGCGGCTGGGGCTCCGCCCCAGACTCCTTAAAACTTCGACAAGTCCCGGGGCCCCTAAGATCCTTTTCCGTACGAGGCCCTTACCCCCCCCCCCCCCCCTAGTCCGCCTCTGCATGGATGCCATGTGGCGTTCTTTCATCCTCATATAATCACCCACTCAACGTCTCGATTAGCCTCGTTGCCAAAATATGGGACGTAAAACCCCAAATATCATCATCTTTCTGTTTTCTCGCGTTTTACCGTATTTTCCAGCAATTTCGTGTTTTACCTATTTTCCAGCGTTTTCGTGTTTTATCGTGTTCTACAGTGATGTTTTACCGGGCTTTTCAGATATTTTCGGGTTTTACCGGGTTTTCCCTGCGTGTTAGTGTTTTACCGAGTGTTTTATACACTGTATTTTACCGTATTTTCCTGTTTTCCCCGCGTTTTACCATATTTTTCAGCGTTTTCGTGTATTCCCGTATCTTCCTCGCGCGCAGGGGCGTCGGAAGTCTATTTTTCCAGGGGGGGCGAACTTTCCAGCTGACTTTGCAACATTTTGTAAAAAAAAAAAAAAATTCCGTAAGTTACCATGCAATACTCTCGCCCCCCCTGTGCAAGCACAGGGGGGTCGACTGACCCCCCTGCCCCCCCGGTTCCGACGCCCCTGCTCGCGCGTTACCATATTTTCCCGTGTTTTACTGTGATATTTGAGAATTGACCCTATTCCATGCTCTCACTCAGCAAATATCACCGATGACCGACGTATTCAACGTCATATCGATGTAGAAGACTGTGGAACAACAACTCCAGACTCATAAAATAATTTGGCCGCGGTGTGTATTAACATGTAACTGTAAAACTCGAAGCCAGTTCTGCTCGCTGTAGCGGTGACTAAGTTACTTCACTGATCCACAGCTCACAGCTGAACATGGAACTTAGCAGAGCGTTGTTTGTTGCTTTCCTCTGCCTGGCTGCAGTCAGTAGCGTTCAGTCAGCCTCAGCCAAAGCTGGTAAGTGGCAGCACACCTTAGTCCTTAGCATACCTACAAACACATATCGTGGCTTCCAATCTATTCCTAGACGAACTAAGGACTTCTGATAAAACAACTTAACATATTAAAATGTTTAATAAACGGGAAATAGACGGTATATTTTAAAAAACTGTAAGCTTGGGAATGCAAAAGTATTCAATACAGATTACAGAGTTTCGCATGTACTAGTTCTTAGAGGATCGGGGTATAATTTGGACCAGTGGTGACTCTGCCTTCCGTACGAGGGAACAAATGAGGTCCTTCCACTTCCGCACTCATCCAATTTAGCTACCCTCCAATCTCCTCACGCTTGGTCTTGGGGTGGAATCGGTTCAGGGTAGCTCTGCGTACAAGTGCTAAATCCCATGGTGACTGAGCGTATTTTTCTTACGTTTTACTATGAATCATAACATTGTTGCGAATGTTTGGCATGGGTTGTATTGATTGATGACTATGATTAGCAAAACCTATTCTCACCTTCTGTTTGTCTCTTGTCTATAGAAAGAAAAACAAGTAATTGTCTAATTGACTATCAAAGAAAACTATTTTGTATGACGACGTACAGGAAATGAATTTGTAGTACTAAAAGAAGAACTATCAAAGGTCGTTGGAGGCCATAGAGCGATCAATGTACGCGTGAAAAATGAAATAAATAAATTACTCCAAGAATCCAAAATTGAAATAAACTATACATATTAGCAGAGTGAAATGGAGAAAGTTATCAGGAATTGCGTGTTTTGAGCCGAATCAAGTGTTGCGTCAGGTACGTGAGGTCGCGTAGAGGTCAGCGTCCTAGCGTAGCCTACAACCTACGTACCGGTGCCTCGGACGCAACGACCTTCGTAGGCCAGCTGTCAAGATCGACGACACGTGACATTATACGGGATTCGAACTGTCGACCGTTGGTCTCGTACGGCTCAGACCTGCGTGGGTCGCCTGTGGCTGTGTTATGCCAGCGTAGGCCTGTCATCACCGCCGGTTATCATGTGTAGACGCACACAAGACCGTAACTAGGGTATAAAGTCACCCGGGTATGATAGGGGTAAAGTACAATAGAGGGGCTGGGCCCTTTTGTCGGCGTAGCGAAAACAAATTAATTTTAGTGCATTTGAGTTGCGGTTTAATAGCATTAACAGGGGTATTAGCAATTAAAAACGGTCTACTCCAGATGTTTTTACCCGGGTTACCAACCCCTAGTTACGGCCCTGACCCTGATCATCATCATTATCGCCGAGGGGGCAAATGAAAGCTTGAGTTTACAAAACCCTATAGCCTGTGAAACTATATAGAATACAAATATCATAGATAACAAAGTAGACCTCCTATATAATAAGTTATCTGTGCAAATATGTTTTATATTTGTACATTTGTCGAAGCTGCTTATAAGAACATCACATCACACAATTTCCGGCTCGGGGTAGCTGTGCTTGTCGTACGAGGCAAGTGGGACAGTTTCATATCGAACCACAAGTTCTTCGCCCTTCACTCTGAAGAATGAAGATGAAGGTATAAAGCGTTGCGCATAGACTGTATGCCGACATTACACGGTTCAATACTTTCGTCAAACTTATTGAATTCAAGAACAAAAGCGAATCAAAAACAGTTTTTTTTAAACTGCAACAATATAGCTTCAATTAATTGATGCTTTTTTGTCCTTGAATTCAATAAGTTTGACGAAAGTATTGAACCGTGTAATGTGGGTATAGGCTACGTAGCGTTGAGCTGCCTACTATAACCTGTTATCATATTGTGCGAGCGAGTGGGATGAGTTCAGGTCGAAAGTGCAATCCAGGCCTACTCGTTTCTGCGCTTAGTACTCCCACTAGGGTTGCCAACCTGGAAGTGGAATTGACGAGTGGTGATAGGCGGAGCTTGCGCCGAGTACTATGTCACGTGACTATCAGTGGGTTCCTACTGTCCGAACAGATCCACGCACAACACATCCGCACTTATCACGTTGTAGCAGTTATAATATTCATTTCTAAGCATCTATAGGAAAGCATATTTAGTTCACATACCAGGGGTCAATATAAAGGTTATTTCAAAATTATAGCCGCAGTAGTTAACTCGCTATAACAATTCACGCATCAAAGAGGATCAAATGAGCAAGGTGTTTTCTTCTTTCAACTTCAATTGGCGAAAAACTAATGATCGGATTTTGACGAGAGTTTCTTAAGGATGTGTACCAATAATGTGAGACAATAAGCAAATAAACTTTCCAGATAGAAAATGCCCAGAACGAAAATTCATAGCATGCACTAATATGCAAGGTGCGTAGTTTCACGGTCCAAATCACTACTTTTGAGGACCAGCTGATCCAGCTAGATCATTATTATTATAATTACAGCGACATTGTTCAGCTATTTACATTTCACTTCAATAACTTAGGCTACAGTTCTCGCTGGTTTATTCCTGCTTTGAATCAGAAGGTCCAGGGTTCGATTCCCGGTTCGAGCTGGATTTTTTAACTTCGGTAATTGACTTTAATCTAATGATACGATACTGGTTTACAGTCATGTAACAGGTAAATTCAGAGCCGTCATAGCAGTGTTACATCAGTTCCGTGTTCTTCTCTACAGGACTGGAGGCTCGCCGGAGGTACCACTGTCCGCTCTGTGACTCCTCAGTCTTCAGCTACTGTAGTGACAAACTGTTGCATGATGCCTGCTGCTGCCTCAGTCCTCACGGTGAGTTCATTGAATTGCTTTTCAATTCAATTTCGATATGAAATAGCATATTTGTTTTTTTAATTCCTGTGATCCTGATAGGTAAATTTAAAGATAATATGCGTTATACGGCGCTTAAAGGAGACTGTGCATTCTGGTAGCAACAAAATAAACGGAAGTAAGGGTGATGTTTAGCTTAAAATTTGAATTGTTCGGCATAGACACTAAGTAGGCCTACCACTAGCCTGTGTATGCTAATAAATCTGTCAAGAGATACCACTGCTAAGCTGTAACATCTTAGATTCAACCAAGAGTCTATACCATCACCTGTGCATTGGTTCATTTGGTTGCCACGAGGCGTACAATACACCTCTTCTTAATACTGTGTAATGGTAGTGTATGGAAAACATAAGACAGAAGTTTAATTTTTCTATTAACTAATTCCTACTATAAAAATCACCAAAATAATGCAAATGAAATAGAAATCATTCACCATACAAATAAAAGTAAATAATTAATGGATAAGAGGGGGTAACTTAAAAAGGGGTTGATAGGTGTGCCGACATTACACGACGCAATACTTTCGCCAAACTTATTGAATTCAAGAACAAAAAGGAATCAAAAAGTGTTTGGTAAAAACTGCAACAATATAGCTTCTATTATTGATGCTTTTTTGGCCTTGAATTCAATAAGTTTGACGAAAGTATTGAACCGTGTAATGTTCAATCAATAACAAGTGTTTGTCTTTCTGTCTAGAACAAGCTCTGCCACTCGAGTGCCAGCTAGCAGACTGCTCCTTCCTGCACTCAAACTCATGTGACGAACACCAGCTAATCACTCAGTGCTGTTGCAACAGAGTTAAATGAAAACAGTTATCAGTTTGGAACTCTCGCAATCATTTTATGAGCTTAGAAGAACACAAATTATATGATTGATGAAAATTGTTTATTTTTGTGACAAGTTGCAGGTAAATGATCATAGGTTGTTGTAATCACATGTTCAGCACTCACTTGTCAAGAAATATCACTTCTCAAAGTTTCTTTATTTCATAACTACAGAGAGCATGAACACTTGGCCATTACTTACACGTGGTTATACTGTACATGTATAGGCCTACCAAACCGTACAGTAATGGTATTGTTGTTGATTTTAATAGTTTTCTAACTTTTAATTAGTGTATAAATGAAAAGTAATTTAAATTGCTGTGTGTCTTTGTAGTTAGTCTAAGTTTATTCTTTAAACCATTTATTTGTAATACTCAATATAAAACCCATTTCATATATCTCCTATATAGTGTTTCCCAAACTATTTGTGCTTGTGACCTCCTTGAAGAGGTGTTTACAAGCTGCCCCCCCCCCCCCCTTTCCTCAAATGTGTAGTTATTTTATTAGCTTAAATATAAACTGAATAATTATTGAATGACATCATTTAACTGTAGACGGTATAATCAAGATGATGACAAGTGATATGAAAATGATGCAGTACTTAATTATTTCAAGAATAAGTTAAAACATTCTTTACTTATTTAATACGTATCTTTATTCACTTAACAAAAAGAAAGAAACAGTTTACCTGAATTACAGCTTAGAATCATGTCAGTAATTAAACTATTACAATGGCTGTGAAATACCTGAGACGCTTGAGGTGTACTATGGTACAATCTCTCTAGCAATTACTGTATAACCTACCTTCAAAGTACTGTAGTTGTCATGCTAATTCAATTTTGTAGATGTTAAAACTTCAATAATTTCCGTTCTAGTACGATTCCATGAAGCTGTAAGCTCTCTAGAACTTGACAAACAACTCGGAGGGGCTGCAAAATGCAATCTCTCTTACGAGGGTTCCAGTAGTGTCAAGGCACGTGCACACAAAACAAATAATAATATGCCAACATTTTAAATAATTTCAAATGTGTATTTGAAAACCAGTGGTAAAAATAATCTAGGTTGAAGTCAATAGTAAAATAATCATTAGCTACACTTTGAAATTGCATTAGTAATTAGTATTTGAGGAAGATGTACAACAGTTAACATAATAGGTGTGTCGTCTGCATGAACCCTATTCAGAAATGAAAGGTCACATTGAAGTCACAACCAAATAATGATCATCAATTTACTACAGTTGGTTTGGTACAAAATCTAGCCACTAGTTATAGAATACAATCACAACAAGGAACATACCAAATTCACACTTTCGTTGTAAGTAGCAGATAACGAAAAACATATCATGTACATTAACTTTACACGTCAAAGTTCTATGTGTAAGATAATTGCAGCACCAATAATCGCTTCCATGTCATTTTCAGACTTAAGTAAGAAGCAGGCTCTGCTACCAACGAGACACAACTCAATTATTCTATTTATTACATACTTATAACCTAGAAATGTATAGTATAGCAGCAGTGAAGAAATTAACTTAAAATCACTTTTTTGAATAACTCAAAAAACAAGGAACAAATAAGAAATTGATAAGATTAGAAACTGCATACTGTATTCTAAAGAAACTATAACCTTGTTACAGCATTTATACAGAACCCAGCTCATGTTGTGATAACAAACATGAGGCCATTGCAGTATACTGAGCAATTGTTCATGAATAATTACAATACGAGTGCAGCCTATTTCATGTACTCTAACTACTAACAAACAAGATTTCAAGTGTATTTTTTCCACATTTCCACACGAAGTACACTGCCGAAGAGTAGTAGGCCTATACTGCATGTGAAAACATTGTTTGCCAGTGCTACATGTACTGAGTTGATAAATGCTGGTCAACATGTAATTGTTCAGAGTGTTTTCTTCCCGTACAGTACATCATGTTCTGCTTAAACCGTAGACATTCCATATCTAACAATGTCATTTAACAGCTGAGATTGAGATACAGTAGGCCTACTACCACAGTATACATAGCTCTGAAATTAATGATTAGAGGCATTTGAAAATGATGGTTTCATTTTTATTTCATTTTAAAAAACCCATAGGCCTATAGGGACATACGGTAATGCTTTTTTTTAAATTCCTGAATTTTCAAACTAAGACGGAAGAAGATATTCATGTCATTCCAGCAAAAAGATGCATTTTGCTGTCATTTAAAAACAGGGAAGACTACACCATCATAATACCGAGAACACATAATTTTGACAGTCTTACTTAGAATTTTGCGTTATCACGAGATTCGAAAAACAAATGCCTCTACTAATGATTCATGATCCTAAAAACTACTTAATCCCAGGATGTTATACCAACAAGTAAAACAACAGTGCTTGGCTAAACAATAAAATCACAATGTGCTCAATACAATACTGCATACATGAATAAGTCACTGAGTTCACTGCATAACAATGTTACATTTTAAACTATTGCAATTAAATTCAATTAAATTCAAAAAGTGTGCACCATTATGACAAGCTTATTAATAAGCTTAACCCTAAAGCTATTAGTATAACTGTAATAAGCTAGAGGTAACATTTTTTATGATAAATGCCGAAAGAAAATTGAAATCTACAACATCAATCAACATCAATGAACATATTTTTGATACTGGCTTGCCCATTGATTATTATTATCATCGATGTTATATTATGGACGGTATACTATTCTATTAGGGAAAACAAAAACATTCTGTTAATATCATTCCGAGTCCCACTCTGGTGGAATTTGGATTAATCATATTATTTACATCCTTTGCAAGGTGCTTAGATTTGTTTGTTGATAAAATGGATGAAGCTATGAATGATACCTTGTCAATCAGTGTGCAGTAATCACGCCACATTAAGCTATTATTTTACCATAGTTAGTATGTTTCAATTCAATACTACTAAATGGTATCGGTTATGATTAAATGATGAAATAAATGTTAAACAAATCAATGCAAATGTTTTGATTTTTCATGTTGTAAGCTGTTCACGAAAGATCGCGACAGAAGTTCGGAGTAGGTTCGTTGTTCCTAAATGAATATGGCCTCCTTAAAAAAAAAATGCTGAGTTCGAATCATAAGTTAATATTATGTAATGACTTAATTTTATAAAGATAACATAAGATAGGGGCCTACCCAGTTCCCAGATATTACTTGGAGCCGGTTTAAGATCCAGGTGTTGATTTCAAGTCCATATTTAGACTAAATTTACAGCTCAATGTACGTGGTGGCAATATTGCTGCAGTCAACTCCCACAAGCCTGCCAGCTGGTTAAGAATGTCCCACCCCCTAGCTCACTGCTGTTTGAGCGATGTCGGGCGAATGTTGATTTTATCCAGCAGCCAGACAACCACGTCGCTTCCTGGCCTTTTGATTTCAAACATGTGAAACATGTTCAGGATTCCCGTTACAATTATGGCTACCGCAGGTTTCAAACGTACGAAACCATTGCTTGGAGGGAACGTCAATCACCATTTGACCAGTTCTTACGATGAACAATATTATAGATTTATGTTAAGAGACAAGATAATTCGTAAAAGCTGATAAAAGTCGATAAAGTTTGTGCTGAATATAATCATTCAAGCGGGGGCACGTAGATAAGAAGGTACAAGTGCTTGGGGGAAGCTTCATGGAAACTATGGGTTACTAAAAACTGGCAATAAAATACCAATCGTCATCGATCAATATCGATAATGGACTTAGAAATCAATGGGCATCGTTTTGAAAACACCTAGTGTTTTCAAAACTAGGGCCTAGTACACAAATATGATAATTTGAAGCTGATATTAAACACTTGCCTACATCTTGGTGCTAACATAAACTTAACAATGGTTCAGATTTATGGAGATACTCTTAAACTCTATCTAGGCTACAATGTACATTTCACATGTTGACGACGATTGAAGAAAACATAATACTTCACTTTGAAGATAAGTGTAAAGTTTTAACACAATGAATGATATACCCTACGAAAATAAAACCTGTTGCAAGTTTTGGTAACATTCAGGTAATCTTGGAAGTAGGAACTGCTCACCCACCACGCACGCATTCAATGGCAATGCTTCAGTCTTCTAGCTCCAGGAGCGTTCTGATATGGCGCTCTTTGTCTCGATGTTGAGACGTCGCCAGATGGGCACGAATGACGTTCCTCTTTTCTAGATCCAGATTACACATGATGCAGTGAGAAGGTCTAGACTCAACCAGGCTGTTAAAAGAGAACATGTAATCAATTACTGGTACCAAGGCTATACCAATATGCGTACTGTGGTGACGCACTGTGCAAGCCTCCACCGTAAGTCTACTTGAAGACAACACACATAATTGTAAACCCGTACCAAAACCTGCTAAGGGTTTTAGTTTGCAAACTATGTGGTCAACTCTTGACATTCTGTGAAAGGCTGAATGAACACTTGCAGTTTGAAGGAAACAAAACACGTCACAGACAAAAAAAATAGCTATTAAATAATTTAAATACTTTATTATTAAATCTTTATTTTTATTTTTTAATAGAGAAGATAGCACCATTCAGGTTAAAGGGTTAGTCAGATGAAAAACTAAAACACTATTATTTGTATATGTCCACCCTCAAATATGGAAAACATGACTAAAAGATACCATACTTTAAAAGCAGGTGGTTAAAAAATTAAAGAAAACGCGATTTTTTGGCTTGTTGCTACCAAGTAGCACCGAGCAACTCTTCTCATGGTAATTCCCATATACAAAAAATGTTGCCTCGAGATAGTAAAACCACTGCTAAAATAGGGCACTTATCAAAAATCAATCAGGAGGTTTAATGTGCATCGTTTCTCTACTGATAACATGCTTCTTAGTACGAACTTGTACTTCTACAAAATGCCCTGCAATTAATTTTCTTGTGACTTGATGTGAAGAAAAGTTGCAATCTGTTTTGAGCGGTACTGTCCGCAGTCGCCGAGTGTTTCGCGGAGCGCTGGCTGGACTCGTATTACACAATGAGTGCTCTGTCTATCAGGCAGGCGTTAGCGACCTCAGAACCGATACAGCTGTACTACGCTTAAAAAGAAAATTGCAGCAGAGCTTGCGAAGTGAATCTTATAGAATAGCTAAATGTTCACTGTTTTTTTTCTTGCATTGAAGCAACCTATGTCAATTTCATTTTACACATAACTGAATTTCATGCACTTATGACTCATTGGTGATTTTTTAGTTTATCATCTGACTAATCCTTTAAGTACACAACATGACCCTTAGAGAAACACCTGTACCATATGGGAATATCCAGGACTAGTACTTGACAGTTAGTGGTGTGGAGAAGACCCAACAAACAATAGACATGATGCATTGCCTAGTACCTTGAAGAGAGAAGAGAAGGTAGCCTGTCTAATGGTTGACCATATCTGTCATGATCGCCCGACAGGCAAAATAAAGTTTCCTCAAAAACATACCCAGCAGCCAGCTTTCGTAGTTCTTGAGCTCTCTCCAGCATCTCCTTATGCTTGATAGTGTCAGCTTTATTCATTCTCAGGTGGACACCCCAGTGCAGGCAGTACACAGCACGCATTTGCTTGGCCAGTGTGATGTTGCAATCGGACGGTTTCATCATGTACTTGGGATCCACTATACCCCAGACCCACGGTTTCGGATTCATACTCAGCTCGCATGACACCTGCTTGCGCTGAATTAACCTGAAACAATAAGCAACATTATGTGGTTTGATTAGAATAGCCTCAGCTAACTACTGCTAGCGGTGAATGTCCCAAAATGTAATTCCTGAATAATAGAAAACTGTCATTCTTTTCCAATATCGGTGCAAGTACGCAGTGGCGGCTTGAAGGTTAAAATATAACTGGTGCCAGTACTCCCCCCCCCCCCCAATATGGGTGGAGGGCTACATTATAGCCTACGGTAGACGGCCCAAACTGAAAATGGGGGGTCGGGGGGCTTGACCCCATGTATTTTGTACCTATACTAACCTATGGAACAGTATTTTGATTGAGCCCAATGACAGGGGTACTCACTTGAAGAGACTGACTTTTGCATTGATTTGCGCATTCAGTATGGTAGCGTCGGCAATGACGTTGGTTTCCGGGTCGTCCGAGACGAGACACTCGTTCATCCACAAGCGCAGCCGGTTGATGTCCTCCATGTCCGTGGGCGTTATCTCCGTGTCGAAGTTCACCTCCATATCGTGGTCGGGAAACATCGACTTACCGGTCGTCGGGTTTATCCCCAGGCCGCAGATGGCGCCGGTGTACCTCGTTCGTTCTAGGTCCGTCCTGCAAACAGGACACTGGCACTTCAAGTAGGGACTACACACAATAATCGGTATCCGGTCTCAAACCGGTTATGTGTGAAACGCTTAAGAGCTACAATAATGAAAACTGGGATCTGGGATGAAATGGTCAATTTTTACAAAATTATTGTTACGATATACAACTTGTATTTCAATTATTGAATTAATCTAAATTAATTACACGGATTCACCATTGATTTAGAGCTTCCAATTCCAAATTTAACCGATAGCAAACGCATTGATTAGGTGATATAGTGACACATATTTCTTCTGACAGATTTTCAATCAAAAGTGTTCTCATCCCATGTATTATTCTCAATTTTGAAAATGAGCGTTCTGAACATGAAACAGTAACTGTTATTGTTAGGAGCTTACCATCAATGCCGTTCAGAGAACAAACATCAAGAGAGTGGAAAATGCAGTACCTACGTACACTGTATGTTGAAACTTCTTTTATTGACGCAAAATTTACAATCTCGCTTTTTGAAACGACCGAAATGAGACGATCTGCACCGGCCATTATTAATTTAATAATTTTTGTAGGAATTTCATACGAGTTTATTGAAGGTTATAAAAATGCCGTTCTCTAGTTACTATATCTATAACTAAATATGTAGTTACATTATTTTGAGAGGTTATGGAGTTATTTGACTATCGTTTCAGATATTGCTTTTATTTTGTCTTGTTTGCACAAACTTACATATCAATTGCTACTTCTGATTGGCTTCTGATTGGCTATGGACTAGCACCATGGTTAAGTTAGCAAATATACAGGAGCGAGGCCACTGCAGGTATCATACAAAGTGCTACTTTTTAGTAACATGCTACATAGTTTTCTTAGGAATTTTTCTTGTTTTTCTATCCACTCAATTCTATTTTTCCGCATTTTAAATTTAAACATAAATAAATTATTAGGCCTATACAAGAACGTTATAATTTATCAAAATTTGAAACCATAGCTTTTACGACATGACCACAAAGGGAAAAGCATACAGCCTATTATTAACAGGAAAGAAATCAGCGTATTGTATTCCAAAGGGCTGGGGGGTTGGGAGAAGCGTGGAACGCTAGGTTAATTTTGGTGAACAATACAGTTTTTTCATAAATGTAAAAGTGGCCCCAAAGGGTAGGAAAAGGGGGGAAATATCTTGCATTTGAGTGAGAAATATATCTTGCAATTCTACACCAAATCACATTATTGTAATCTTTCTATTTGAAGTACTTTATATTTATATTTTTCTTATATGTACCTACTTAGTAATTGGTTTCTAACTCAGGCCAGTCTAGAAACTGGGCCCCTCTAGACCCCGGGCGGTTCCTACACCACTGACTGTATTAATAAGTACCGGTACAGTGTATTTAAAATTGTTCAGTTTGCCATTAAGAATATATCTAAACAAAACTAATAAGGTAAGTAAACATGCGTACCTGAGCTCAATGGCAGGTGCAAAGATGAGGCAGACGAGCGCTGCAAGGCCGTGTATGTTGGGCATGAGCGTGGTGTGGCGGAGACTGATGCGGTTCTGTGTTTTGTTCTCTCCGATGCACGCGGCCACCAGTAGCCTCTCGTGGGGATCCTGTGGGTCGGTGTCCAGCAGAACAGAGTTGACCGAGTCCCGGTTGATGCCAACGTCGCGGCGCTGACCCAGACGTGACAGGCTGCACACAGGACAAACATTCACACACTAGACTATAGACTATAACAAGAGGTGCTGACCCAGACGTGACAGGCTGCACACAGGACAAACATTCACACACTAGACTATAGACTATAACAAGAGGTGCTGACCCAGACGTGACAGGCTGCACACAGGACAAACATTCACACACTAGACTATAGACTATAACAAGAGGTGCTGACCCAGACGTGACAGGCTGCACACAGGACAAACATTCACACACTAGACTATAGACTATAACAAGAGGTGCTGACCCAGACGTGACAGGCTGCACACAGGACAAACATTCACACACTAGACTATAGACTATAACAAGAGGTGCTGACCCAGACGTGACAGGCTGCACACAGGACAAACATTCACACACTAGACTATAGACTAGGCTATAACAACACTGGAAACATCTTTTTCAATGTACATGTCTGAAGGATGAATGGGACAAATTGCCAAATGGCATGGATCAAAGGGAACAGGAGTCATATCTCTACTGGCTAACAAATTGCAAAATTTGAGAACAAACTGTTTGCAAAAATCAAGAGCCCTGATTTACTAGTATGGTACTAGGGCTACACCTAAACTGTGCTTAACTGTAGTTAGAGTACGATCCTGAAACACATTTACGTTAGATAGGTACTCTAGAATCTATCATTTACATTTAACTTAATACTCAAGATGTAAAAACCAGAAAATCTCTCTATAGTGGACATCATAATCTCCACGAAACGTCCGACATTTGTGAGCTTTTTTATGTAGGCCTATATTTGTTTACCTTAAAGCCCACCTTGTTGAATCGGAACCGGCAATAATTTCTAGTTCAGCAAGACGGTGAAGTTTAACACAGGCGCTGGGAATAGAATGAGGAGATTACCTGTAGACTTGCATCTCCAGTGGGCTGGTGGGGCCTCTCAGCCTCTGTTTTATGGGGCAGATACCTTCTGGGGGCGGCTCTATATCGTCGTCAAGCACAGTTTCACCCGTGTGGATGTTCTGATGGACATCGTAGCGCTTTATCTCAAACGGCTGCAAGTTCTGCACACGCAGCTTGTGGTTCTCCTGAAAACAGACAACAAACGACCACACTTAATACGCGAGGTCTGGATCGATCAAGAGATGTGCCATTTGGCTTCGTTCCCATCAGTCACGCTGATGTATTCGGGTAGTTGACACATCGTCCAGCGCCCCACCACACGCAGGCATATCGTGCTTTGGTGTGGCAATGAATTAACAGCCCTGCTACATTGATAGACCTATAGGATCTGGGTTAACTGGATAGTACCAGGAGAAAATTGGAACTGGTTTAGAATTTTACTATCTGATGAGTGATAACATTGAGTGATGTCTGATAAAAATCACTGAAGGATTTGTTGTTTGTCAACTAGCTTTAAGTTACGACTGAACTGGCCATCCGCAAACTATGTATTTTTGAACCCCAAGACAGAGCACACCTTTTAAGGTGTGCCACACCTCAGAGTGACATTGACGCCCTGCCCAATGATATGGGCAGGTCAGAAAAAGAAGCCATTTTATATTGGATAGCGAGGAAGAAGAATGAGGAAGCCAGCACGGCATAGGAAAAAAAAAAGCTTATAATTTTTAATTATCTGTACTCTCTTTCCCACTGGAGAAGCCATATCCCAATTCACAACTATGTATACATCAAGGTGAGCAAAGAACATACAATATAATTACATTATACATGATAAAATAGACCTACTTGACGAATGGGATGTTCAACGTTTTAAATAAAAATCAAACCGAGACACGAAGTTGTCGATTTTCAGTACTTTCAACAAGATTGAAGCGAATCTTAACTCACCTGAGAGAGGAAGCTCTCGTCGGCAGGTACCGCATATTCCTCCTTGACGAGCCAATTGTTGATGCTCATGTTCTTGTTGGTCAGCAGTTCCAAGTGGATAACACCGTTGACCACGGAGTAGACGTTACCATAGCAGACCTTGTTGGCGGTAATCTCTTTGAACGCCGCGGTTGCCTCGTCAGACCACAGGCCCGTGTCGTTGCGGGCGGCAGACGGCTGAACGTTGGCCAACATGCACTCGAACGCCTGGGCCGGTATCTGGAGCATTCCGTCCGCCAGCAGTGACGGCCCAAAGTCTCGTAGGTCCTCCTCCTTGACGGTGGCGCTGTTGCCGTAGTCCAGGTAGAATATCTGAAACAAGTAATGGTCCATTCACGTCCACGCGTGTAGGGTTTCAGATTTAATGCTTAATTAAATGGGGTTTCAAAGTTTTCTAAGGTCAAATAACTTCATCTACAAGTTAGGCCTACATTCACGTTGAATATGCACCTTGGAGTAGATTGCTTTCAAACTAGGCCTACTTTATATTATGGTCATGCAAGAAATCAAGAAAACAAAAGATTCCAGTTTCATTGGCTAGAAAAATAATGAATAGGCCTAGATGATCTTCATTGAAAGTATTTAAACTCTAGAACAGGCATGTCAAACTCAAATGATGTGCAATGGCTATCATACTTCGAAATGAAATGGGTCGCACCCTCGTAATCGCATAAATAATTGATCCTGTTTCTGGATGGGAAGGGTGTTTTGAGGCTTGCGCTGACACTGATCAAGGAATTTAAACTTATGGCATGTTCCATTGGGTGCACTGGTACGCACCGAGTAAGGCTGTCGCATTCCACTGGGGTTTCGAGTGCCCACTCGGGCAACCGTCGGCTATTCCACTGGCCGCACTGCACTGGGCAAGTGCATAAAATTCCGCACTGAGTTGCACTGACTTCAGCAGTCAGTGCAAAGAATCGAGTGCAGTTTCGAGGCACGTATTTTGATAACGACTAGACCAATATTTATGATGTACTAAATGGTAATATCTTTGTAGTGGGCTGTAATAATCGTAGGCCTAGATCTATATTATGCAAATAATTGGGAGAAGCCACACAAAATAGGTTATTTTCATGGAATTTTAGAAATCTTTTGAAATACATGACCTAGGCCTACATTATTACTTCGAGAACAGATAAGATAAAAATTAAGGTGAAAATTAAAGGATATGTTTTGGGCATTGTATAGGCCTACAAGATCCGTAAAATATATAACGTGCGTTGTGATTGAGGTTATGTTGTTGCACTGGTGTGTTCCATTGGTAACTGCACTCAATGCAACACTCGGGGAGTGCATGACGTCACACTGACATTTCAGTGTACATTGAGTGGATACGGAATTATACGCCATTAGGTAGGCCTATGTATCAAGATTAGTAGTCAGTAATGAAGTTAGTTTTATTGCAGTGCTATGTATTATTGAAATGAAAAGGGTGTGCGATAACTCAAGTAATTATATTTTATTAACAAAATCTTTTGAAATGAAACTGGATGACAGATCACATGTTGTGTTTCCCGGAGAGCTGGCATCGCTTACGCAAAATAAGTTTATCGATATTTGTGCTGTAATTTTGAGCGATTGCAATTTTGGAAACCGATGACAAATGTTTGTCAGTTATCCTTGACCTTTGGACGGTTTTATTGGCCACCATGAGTGAGAATAGGTGTTCACAGACGTATGTGCTTCCAAACATGGCCAAAATTCTCATCGTAAACTTACGCATGCCACTGTGTTGCTTTGATAAATAAGAGTAAACATAAGTGAAACTAACTTTGTTGTACTTTTCCTTCAGTATCGAGTCACACTGAATTTTAATTAATTCCGTCTGTATGCTCCTATTTGCGTTATTAACTTCAAACGAGAAAGGATAGGCAAATAAGTGAAAGTCCTCTTCACATTCTTTGGAATCTTCAAATCTGTCTGGAAGCTTCAAATGTTAAATACTAAACACTAAACAATCATTGTGGTCTATACATACCTGCGCCACAGGGTTCCTGGGATTAGAATTGATGGCTTCCACACGAGCACGGTAATACTGCACTTGGTGCGTTTCGTCCATGTACCTAGCAGCGTACACGTTTCCAACGATCGGCCTGCCGACGAGCCGCACTAGCTGCTTATCGTTGACCAGCACTTGAAACATCCACCTCTGCTGCTCTGTCGACAGGGGGTCTACGGTCTGCGCCCAGAAGTGACCAGCATCCACAACCTGAGCACAAAATATATACATGCACTCATCATCATCAAAGCTTAATAATTTTCCAAGTTTAGGCTTACTTGAAACACAAATTTACATGCAGCAGGTAAAAAAAATAATTTTATTCCTCATACCTACAGCTAAGCTAAATAGGCTACTGTAAAAGCCATAATATGCATTATTATATCAGATAGTGAACATATGAAGTCACAGCACAGTACAGTAGAACCGCTTGTTGTGCGTTTTGCTTTTCTACATTTTTTTCATCATCTCTATGGTGAGTTGGTTTTTTATTTGGCTAGTGACATTTTGAGCTCTGCTAGTAAGAAATGTATGTATGTACGGGTTCAAATCCTGCTTCAGGCTTAAGTTTTTTAACTTTTAATATGGATTCAATTCTATCACTTCTTGGCTTAGGAATAAGTAAACGGTGACTTTGGAGCCGTCCTAGCAACGAACCACTCAATAAATTCAAAGTTATTCTGAATTGGCCTTGTTGATTCTGACATTTGTTCGCAGGTGTTCGCACTGTCCAATTACTGATTCATATGTTTCATATTTGAAAAATAGATCTTTGATTGGTTATCGCTCACTCGTCGATGGTGTTTGGAGCCTACAGGGTTGGTTTAGTTCCTTTCAATTTAAGTCCCCCACTGAAAATAAGTCTTGTTACTCAGTGGGTACTCTATAAATATGAATTTATTTATTTTATTTATTCATGTTGGCCACCATCAAGAAAAACTTACATATGCTACGACGAGTTTAATGTATGATGTATCGATACCAGGCAATGGGATTTTCTTTGCAATTTCTACATCTTCTTTTTGTTCATCATCATATTCATCTTTTTCTTCTTTAACTTCCTCTATCTTCTCTTTCTCCATAGGCTTCGGTGCAAACAGGAACTCTGACTCGGAAGTTGGCAATCCCAATTCCTCAGCGCGTTTTTTTGCATCGTGAGGCCTGTAAAGTGTAAACATATTTATGGTGAATTCACGACCTTGCGTTGCGCTACGCAACTTTGAACTTCGAAGTCCTAGCAGCCAATCATGAACATCATCTGTGCGCGACTGTGCGATGCTGCAAACATTGTTCTAGTTCAACTTTCCAACGCAATAACACAAAGCAAAGCCTTCTTGATCCTCGCGGCATGTATGATCCGGGATACTCGGTTTAAAGCACAGCCTTCTCGAACGTCGGTTCAATCTGCGCAAGGTCCACTTGATCGGAGATCAAGTAGACCTTGAATCCGCGGTTTGACCCGTCGAGAAGGCTGTAGCTTAAAGCAAAGTCGTGAACAGATGATGAAGTCAACGCAACAAAGTCCAACGCTCAGCTCAGCGCAACGCAAGGTCGTGAATTCACCATAACATAAAAATACGTTCCAAATTTTTAAGCATTAGGCCTTCTACTTACTAGTATACACATATTGTTGATAGGGTGGGTGAGCATTTGATTTTTTGAACTTTAACCACAACCACACTTAAAGAAGTTCGAATGGAGTTCGAAAATTGAAGTTTGTTAATTCAAAACGTGCATACTACCCGATTTTGTATCCAATGAATTCCCTTACTTCCCTCAAGATTGTCCCAGCCAGGTACGTATCAAAGTACATATCAAAATGAATGTTCTGGTCTAGTATTAATCAATATATCGAATTAATGCACCAATCGTATTCTTTACTCAACTAACAGCTAATCAATCGGTGTCTACATTGGCCAGTGTACTTCAGTTATTTACTATTTAGTTAGGCCTATGATCTAGGCCAAACATGGGCAACCTTTTCTATCCGCAGGGGCGAATTCTGATTTTCTGTAGCCTATGTGCAATGGTTGGGCCAAAGGGTGCCTATATTTTAAAAGTGAATAAACGGGACCTATCAGCTATCAGCCAGCAAACTTTGAGGCATGTAGTTGCGTGGGCTGCAAGATTTCTGGGGCAGAGCCCTAATCGCCAGAGGCGAATCATTTTTGCACTATATTTTTATCCTCAAGACAGCATTTACAACAATCTGAGCAAGCAGTAGGTTAAAGTCTCCATTCATAGTGGAAACAAAATGTTTAGAGCTAATGACCAATGTTTGCCTAATAGACCATGAAATAGGGCTTAAAGGGCCAACAGGTAGCATGCTGTTGTCATTTCCTTGCAATTCTTTTTCTTTCAAAGGGGACATTTTTTGACTTCCGTTATTATTAAATTGGCAACCGTATTTTTTCTAGTAGGCCTACATCTTGCTTTACAAGCCGATTATAATGATTCAATACACAAACGTGGGCCATTAGCTCTAAATGTTTCGTTTCTACTATGAGCTTGACTCTAATTTTGGGTGAATTATCAAATTCAAATTTTAATTATTTTTTTGTGACTAGGCCTATGATTCGGTACATTTACAAAAACGGGAAGTGTCAACGTGAACTGTTGTGGGGACATCGGGACAGATCCCTAAAAAACCGGACTGTCCCGTTAAAAGCGGGATGAATGGACACCCTATAGCCAAATTAGATTTGAATTTAATTATTGATGTTCTTTTGATGCTATTTTAGAACACACCATGCACAGCAAAAGACAAACGGTGACTGGACACACAGGCGTGAATAAGGCACACGTAGGCGAGTAGAGCCGGGAACAGCCGAAAGTTGTAGATATGTACCGTTAATTCCAGGAAAGGGATGGTCGCAGAGGGTGGTTATGTACTACATAATAGTGAAACCGCCTTGCCCTTGTGGCAGGGCATACTACTGTCGATAGTTCACACCCAACATTTTCAAGATTGATACATAAAATTTCAAAACCAAACTGCGGGCTATTTATAATGGTGTCTTCACACAGGTTTCGCAGGCCGACTAGGCCAGACATTGCTAGACCTTCAATGAGCGAGACGACGAGAACACTGAGGAAGATGATGCATCAAGATTGGCCGACTGGTGCCGATTCTGTATGCCTAAGTATTTGGTGCCAACAACACCCCCATACCTGATAATGTTGGAACAAGGTGTACAGATGGATTGCTGTAATTTTAATGTAGGCCTATGTACAGTTTTTCATCTACCACCCATAATTGCCACATTTATTTACTAATTTGCGATTTCTGCTACTTTTTTTAACCGTACATCTGTGTCTTGACATGTTATTAGGTTCAAGAAATTAAAAATGTAGGCCTAGGCTACATGTAAATGTGAAAATCCAGAAATTAAAGGGGTTATGGCGCCCACCCGGCAAGTGGGAGACCTGGGTTCGATTCCCAGTCGGGGTTGGTTTTTAATTTCTGGATTTTCACATAACAACTACGACAAGAAGTGTTCTTGAAAGAATATCCATAGCTACATGTAAATGTTTGAAAATAACCACTCATGTTCACTATGCTATGCAACTTTTACTACAATGGAAAAGCTCAAGTTTGAACATAGAAACCCCGAGTTTGCCCATCACTACCTATTGGTTTTACAGTCAGATATCCCAGTAATGGGAAAAAACATTTCTTACCTTAGGAGAGGTACTATGACCGGAATACTAAGTTGCCGGAACTTGACTGCCCTGTAGACGCCCATTGCCACCTTCCCTGGGATCGTGGCCACATACTTGTGGTTGTGCATCACCATGCCTGGATACTGATGTTGACCAAACTGCACGTACACTTTGCTATATAACAAAACAAAATCGGTAAACAAATTGCATGGTTTGCTTGTACAGTAGAACCTCCTTAAACCTTAGCATGTTTTCTCAGAGGGGTGGGTTGGAAAAACAGGTGAAGGTGAAAAACAGGTTACAGAAACAAAGTTTGAAAAACCAAATTTGTACTTATACAATACACTGTGGGTGACATTACAGTTATAGATGTGAAAATCTTAAATTACAAGCCCTGAATACAGCTTTTATTGATAATTTAGCACTCGTCATGATCGTGATCTGATGGGTAGAGACAAGGAAGCTAATGACAAAAAAGGTTCCTTCCAATAACAGCCCCCTACCCCCTACCGCCCCCCCCCCCCTTTCCCCATTACTGACAGATTAGCCGTGCGCCTACAGGCTATGTCGTGGTGGCAGTAAAATCCATTATGTTAAGAGTCCCTATAGCCGGCAAGATGTGGCACAGTGACATTATAATACGTGGAGAATCGATTACAGTAAAAGCCTTTATTGTACATTTTCCAGGGACCCGAGAAAAACCAGATGGTATGGTCTAATGGTAAGAACACATTATTGAAATACTTCAAATTTGCCTTTTTATACCTTCCTAACACTTAGGCCTGACCCTATGCTATGAAAGAGGAATGAAGTATCTAAAAAGTTGCAAAAGCTCGTATTATGGTGTTTAAATTCAGCCTACCAGTAAGAATGATTCAAACTTCAAGGTACAAGCCACTTTTATGCACATAAAATCCCCCCCCCCTTCCCCAGCACACCATGAAATCGATATCTGAGAAGGGTAAATAAAATGAATAAAATGAATGAATGAATGAAAAGGGTTGTAAGCGAAGCCTGGCAACCAAGGTCACACAACAGCTGGGCTAGGCTGTGATGACGTAGCTCGACATTTTTACGACCTGGGTACTAGAAAAATCTAGTGGGTAGCCTATCTAATCTAATTGATTGCTAAATATTGCTTTCTTGGGTTACTTATGACAATAAAGGTAGTTCAAGCACATTGGCAACAGGGTTGGCAAAAACCCTGCCCAGTGGGTTTTATCGTTATTTTTTCCGGACTTTTTCGGGTTTTACACCAAAACATGTTAAATGAGTAGGTATGTGTGCCTTGTTGTGCCTTCAGCTTGTTCTTTTTATGATTTATGAATATTTTGACCATATACTGCACGAATAACCTTGACCGTTCTTAAATAGCCAATGCTATTTATCTTGTCAGCCGTGCTTTGTAACGGGGGGACGTAAATACCTGGAGGTGTCGTAGGACACCTGGATCTCCGGACAACAATCGCGCAGGTAATCCTTGATGGTCTTGGTGTAGAGCCGGCCAGGCTGTTCGGGGGGGAAGTTCTGAAAGTAGACGGTAGAGAACGGATCACGGCCGTCCAGAAGCTTCACGGCCTCGCGTTCGTTGACTTGACCTCCTGCACAACCACGCACGTAGTAGTGGGGATAGAATGCACCTGCCAGAACGATCTGTAAGGCAAACAATATTACATATAGTACACATGGGCTTAATGGCTCGAAACAAGTTAATCTGCTTAGTGCCTCAGAGTGCACAGTAGCGTTTTTCAAAGTGCCAAGAACGAAGCCGGGTATTATCAATATCATTTAGACAAATTTAAAGTAAATAATTAATACAGTAGTACAACCTTGATATAGGCCTAGCGTCCCTGAAGGGACTGTTGATTTTCATTGTTATATCAAGGGGGAAGTTGTATCAAATTAACTAAAAAAAAAACTAATTTATGGCCTAGTTTGAAGTAAGTGTACTCTTTGAGGCAACATCAATAATGAAGGGACTGAAATAGTGACCGATTAGATTTGTTGCAACATGACCTGCAGGGCGATTCTCTAAGGTCTATGGTAAATTTAACGCCTGTTTTGGACGTTACGAGCCATACCGCATTGAGTTAGCGATTCTCTACCATGTTTTATCGACAAAGATCGTTACCACCTACGTTAAAAGTAGCGCGCTCCATACCCCTGCCTTTAGACGGGTGATAAGAAAACATGGCGGACTTTTTAAGCCGTCTCATGTTCACTTCAGCTTTTAAACTAAATGATTATAGAAATTTGTTGTGTGTATCGATTAGGGATGTTCAACGATATTTTTTTCAATATCGATATCGGCGCCATTTTACCGATATCGTATCGCGATATCGTTATTAAAAAATTGACATCGATATCGCGATATCGAATTTTTTCGGCGGTAATAAAACAATACATAAGAAATCGTAGTCAATTTAAAGTGTTTTCGCCGTGGCCAGCAGTATGCGTTGGTGCAGTTAGTGTTTTCATGTCTTCCCCCCCCCCCCCACCCTTCCCCCGTGGATATCATTATCAACTTGAAAATTTTCCGCCCGTGGCCTGCAGTACCAGTTGCTGCACAGCGATAAAGGCTTGAATTTGCGTGATGATGTCTAGTCACGTGTCGGGCATCGGCTATTGACAGTCGTAAAAGTATCAAGCAATACTGAACAACAACATTCTTCTCGGAAAGAATTCGGGGTTCCAGGTACAAATAGTTGAATGGATCCAATGTCTCGACGCAAACAAAGGGAACCCGCTGGCCAGTGCGGCCATCTGTGTGGAGGGGGTAGATGTCCAGTTACAAACTGCAGCAACGCGGACTGCAAACCACGGGAGAAATACTTCAAGTTGACAATGATATCGCGATATCCTCGAGGGCTGGGGGGGGGGGGGGGGGGGTAGGCACTCGGTGACAAGCTGCAGCAACGCATACTGCAGCAATGCATACTGCAGACCATAGCGGAAATATTTTAATATTTTAAGTTGACCACGATATCGCGATATTTTCGATATGACACTACCATATCAATATCGAAATTAACGACGATTTTCCCGCGATATCGATATCGTATCGAATTATCGATATCGTTGAACATCCCTAGTATCGATACAAAAATACGATATTTATATTTAAAAATATGTGTGTAAGTAAGAAAATATAATTTGTAGTTGTGTAACAAAAGTCTAGAAGTAATTTCGTATCATAACCCTACTTTCCTAGTTTGGCCGTGCCGTCACGACAAGTCGGGTAGGCCTAGAACCCTAGGCCTAGTTCTAAGTTCAAACACTAGGTTGGTTTGATTTGGCTACACCTATTATACTCTTTGCACTCACTCCATGTTATTTCATGGGATACATGGCATAAAGTACAAAAGGTGCCGGTAAATCAAACGAACCCTCATGCTGCAATAAATGCAAGTAGTGCAGGTGTCCGGAAATCAAACGCACCCAATGGCAAACGTTCCATTTATTCACGCGTTGTCATTGGTTAACTTTCTATAGTGTACACAGCCGTCTCGAAAACATACACGAACTAATATATAACAGGCGCTGCTCTGCTGCAACGGCTACGTCCTTTCGATACGGTTATCGAACGTTATGAAATGGTAGTTGGGAATCGCGCGGTAGCTTATCGTGTGGTAGGTTTAACACAAGTGTCGTTAAAGTTAAATTTACCGCGCATCTTAGAGAATCGCCCTGCTGCAGTATTCTATAGTAGCATTAAAGAAAAGATAACAAAATTAAATTACCCATTATTATTATGGGGGGGGGGGGGGGGTAGCGTTTGTATGGCTCACTATCTTAGGTATAGGCCTACATACTTTTAATTTGGCCAGCCCTATTGTACAGTCTGCTGTCACCACTCTTATCAAGGAGGAGATAACATGACCATCCAGTGCTTTTAAGATTATGCCTATCTCACAGAGTGATTAAGCGAGCGAAGCGAGCGTTTCTACTTGACTCTTATGGCACTTCGTTCTGTTTTTTTGTTTGTTTGTTTTTTTTTTTTTTTTATGTCCGTCGATAGCGGTCGAACGGAAAGTCCGATCAACTTGAAATTTGGACCATCTACAAGCCTCGATGTGGATTGAAGGTGTATAGATTTGAGGCAAAATCGTTCGAAAAGTTACAAAGTTACACCATAGTTACTGCAAAATATTTTTCTGCAACAAAATGGCGGCAAAATGTGAGATAGCCAGATTTTGTTACATATTTTTCCGGTCACGAATATGTTCATGTTATGGCGATCTGATAAATATTGGCAAAGTTACACAAAAGTTACTCAAAAATATATTTTTGAAACACAGTTAGGGCCTACGGCAAAATGTGAGGTGGCTATGTTATAGTAAATTTTTGTCCGGTTAAGAATATACTAATGTAAACGCGATCCGATACGTATAAGAGGCAGAAATTACATTTCTATTGCTGTCAATAACTGTTAGTAACGGTGGCGGACCGCGGCGAAAACATGACAGCGAAAATTCTTAGCAACGCACATTGCACTGCATCCAACAATGTCGGGAAGTATAATAGCTATGGAAATTAGAAACATTTTTTCAATGCGCATTCTTGAATTGTTGTTAATTGTTGTTTGTATTAGCATTGAAATCTTTTCGCCAGAAAGTTCGTAGATATTGACGTGCTCGCTTATCAACGCGTCAAACAGAGCGTTTTCCTAGTAAATTGGTTTATTTCCCATTTGGGTCTTTGTCCAGACGATCTATTAGACACAGATAAAGGGCAACAAAGCGCTGGCCAGCAGGCTGGCTGTGAGTCACCCGCCCCAGGCCCGCTACCTGAGTCCAGTTTCGTGTAGGGTTGGTGAGGGGGGGGGGGGGGAGGATTAAACTGGCAGCTAAATTCCATTGTAAAAACAGGAATTTTAACTGAAACGACAACATTATATCAATTGTTTTACTGATGTAGGGATGTTAATTTAGGGACATACTATCGCATTCGATATTATATTAGGCCACGTTATATCAGGCAACCTATTATCAAGAGAAAATCAACATTGGGTCTTATGGGGTTTCGCTGGGACTTTATCAAAACGACGTGATAATGCGAACGACCTAATAACAAGGTTGTACTGTATTTAGTCTCTATTAGAAAAACAGAAAATGCATGATGGCCCAGTAAGCCAAAAATGCAGGCATAGGAAAAGAAGAAGTTTGTTAAAAGTGGGTCGTAGGCTTGTGAAATTCAAAGTAGTAAATTGATTTAGGTGGGCTTAGTATTAATTAAATAAACAATACAAGTGACAATCCTTTGACCAGTATAACTACACAATTTCAATTTGGTATTTCCATAATTTTCTTGTAACTTCTACCTACATCAGAGTTGTTGTTGAACACAAATCACTCAGACTCACAATAATTGTAATGTGTGCATGTTAATTAAACATAGTAGCCTAGTGATTTCTTGCTAGTCTCATCCAACTCATCTCATGCCTCCGCCATTTCATAGACAATAACTGGCATTTATTGTGCCTTCTTCAGTCGCTTACCACTGCACGCTTAAGTGTGGGTGGCAACTTCATATCTATCTAGTAGTCTTATCTACTACAGTACAATACAGAGTGATTTCCTTTACTTTATTATATGCAGTATGCACCTATACCGTATTGACCCGAATATAATACGAGGTTTTTTCCCCTAAAAAAATAATCTAGAATCGTATTCGTATTATATTCGCGGTCTAAGGTTTTCGAAGCGTGAATTCAAATTTCCCGCGCGCGTATACATGCGTACTATCGCAGATTGACGAATCACGGCTCCGTGGCGAGTGCTCGTGCATATCGCACTCTACGTGAGAGTTTATACACCACTCCAGCGCTCCGCTGCGCAATGTCTCCGCTAGAATGCGTTGTCGTGTTCTGTGCGAGACTGCTAGCACGAGCTCAGGCGGGGCGGACATCGTTCCATGTGTGCTAGGCGGCCCCGATCGAGCGTTCGTAACAGGTTTACTGTGGCGCGGGGCTGCCTACCTCACGGGCGCTGGCCATCTGGCTCGCAGCGCCGGCAAGGCGGCAGTAGCTGACGTGCTATATTGTTGTTTTTCACGATCGTATTATATTCGAGACATATGATATTTTCCCCACTGGCTGCTCCAAAATCCACACTCGTATTATATTCGAGGCCGTATTATATTCGGGTCAATACGGTAAATTGGAAAACTTAAATAAAAGTAGAAGGGCATAACTGAAACGGTTTGTACATGAGACGAATGTGAGTAGAACACTGCCAAGAAAAATATATGACAAGAATAGTAGGAAGGGGGCACAGAGGAAGGCCAAGGAAGAGATGGGAAGGAGACAGTACGCAGAGATCTGTATAAAATTGGAGAGCAGATGAGGGATGTGGAAGAGAGAAGAGCATACATCTAATGGAGCCAAACCGACCCTGCCACAGAATGATGATATTGCACCTTCTGTTATTTATCCCAGAGGTCAACTAGAAGTGGATATGACGTGGTTAGAATTAGTTCCGAGGCTCGCTTCATCATTGTCATTTGAGAGAATGTTGCTGCAAGAGCACGAAATAGATAATTTAAAGAATGATGTTGTGACAACGTACACGCATTTTGCCTTAACGACCTCGGGAAACTGCCTTCTCAAGTCACGACTCATTGGCCGTATCGACTGACCTTCAGAACTAACGGCTTCTCCACACTTGTCCACTGCACTCGGCCTTCCGCTGTCGGTATTTCTATTTTCAAGTTCTTGAGACGCATCTGGAGATCCTGTACCAGTTGGTGGACCTCGTGCATTGTCTGCAACTGTATGTGGTAGCGCTGAGCCCACTCTGCCTCGCCGCCACCCACTGACCGCTTGAAGTAGCCAATTTCCTTGTTCTTCTCCCAAACCTAACACACACACACAAACAGTAAACTATTGAGTAACAGTGTTGATGTTAGTGCAGTACAATGGAGCATCGATTATACGTCTTCCAACGGTCCAAATGGGAAAAAATGTATAAGCACAAAAAACATATAGCTAAAAAAAAGCCCTAATTTTTTGTGTTTACAATGCAGGGATCGTAACGTGCGGCAGTAGCACGATTCTGCAGTATACATTGTTCCTCGTCATATTGTTACACAGCATCGATCATTTTACTTTTCAATCCCATATCAATATTTACCTTGATTCATCGTTTTTCGGTTATAAATACTGTATCAACTAGGGATGTCAACGATTACGATTAAATCGATTCGATTAATCGATTATTAATCGAAAACGATTAATCGATTATTTAAAAAAAAAATCGATTTTAAATTTTCGCGCTTTTTTAAATTTAGTTCTCAAGATCTGCCGCCTATTCGAGCGCGAGCGCTAGCACTAGCATCGCTATTGCTCAGTTTCATTTACAGTAGGCCTAGGCCTAGGCCTAAGAACAGCAACAGCATAACTTTGGTCATAATTAGAGCCGAATTTCCAGTCATATTTTGAATAGCTGTGTCTAGTCGCCTACCCTAGACCCAGCATTCGACGCCTACGATCTATAAAAATACGAGTTGTTATGTTTGTTCACAAATAACAAGAGAAGTAAGGTTAGAAAAGTCGCTACGATTTTTAGTTCACATCACGTAAATTTTAATTACGCTGCACATGAAAATAATGATATTACGACGCATATTCAGCATACTTAATTACTTATTGGTTAAAAAAAAACGGGAAGGGAATAACTATTCGCGATCGCAAAACTTCGATACGCCCCTAGCGGACAAAATTATCCCTAAGCTGAAGGGTCTAGCGCTCTAACTGTCTGCGGATTCTCGCACAAACCACGCGGTATTAATCTCGTTCTAGCTGTTATACTATTCATTTTGAAGAAAAAACTTATAAGAAAACGTATTTAGTTTACAAGCCAATAGTCATAATAAAGGTTACTTCAAAATTATAAACCCAGTAGTTTACTTGTTATAACAATTCACGCAAAAAATCGGAAAATGAGCAACATTTTTCATTGTTTTCTCAACTTAAATTGTTGAAAAACTAATGATCGGATTTTGACGAGAGTTCCTTTGGAACATTAACCAACAATCTGAGAAACTAAACAAATAAACTTTCTAGATAGAAAGATGCCCCGAACGAAAATTCATAGCATGCACTAACATGCAGGGTGCGTAGTTTAACGGCCCAAACCGCCGCTTTTGAGGTCCAACCGCTGCACCCTTCATGTTAGTGCATGCTATGAATTTTCGTTTGGGGCACTTTCTATCTAGAAAGTTTATTTGTTTATTTTCTCACATTGTTGGTACATGTTCCAAAGGAACTCTCGTCAAAATCCGATCATTAGTTTTTCAACAATTTAAGATGAGAAAACAATAAGAAATTTTGCTCATTTTCCGATTTTTTGCGTGAATTGTTATAACAAGTAAACTACTGGGTTTATAATTTTGAAATAACCTTTATGATGACTATTGGCATGTAAATTAAATACGCTTTCCTATAAGTTTTTCCTTCAAAATGAATAGTATAACAGCTAGAAGGAGATAAGTGATCAACGTTCCAGCGATTCCGTTAATGTCTCGCAGAGAAGTTAACCCGGCACGGCCGCCACATTGGCCAGTGACGTCACTTTCAAACGACCTTGAGAGGGCGAATAGCCCTTCAGGCCTAACTAGGACAGAAATTACCGTCGAAATCTTGGACAGAACATAACAAAAATACTCCGTGACGTAAAATATATTGATAGTCGAAAAGAAGTCGAATTGCGAACTCGTGGCTTGCGCGGGCAATTCAAACTAGGCCTAACCGAAACCAGACCGAAGTTTGGAAGAAACTTGCTACTATACCGACATTTAACAAAACGATTAAAATCGATTAATAATCGATTATGGAGGTGAAAGTAAATTCGATTATCGATTATAATAATTTAATCGTTTGACATCCCTAGTATCAACAAAGAAACATGCTTCAGCTACTGCTATCGCTATGTAAGTGTATTTTGGAATCGACAGTACGCGAGACGGCGAGCCGTCTGCGCGTTACCGGGAGACTGTATCTCACGCTGGCAGCAGCTGTCGACTCAGTGCCCGTGCTCGGCCCGACGGCTTATGAACATCGGCACGGTCGGGGGCACTTTCTAACAAAACGTTAGCTGGGCCAACCAGTTCTTGTACCATATATAATTATTGCCTGCTAATGCTGTCACTGCCCCTGTACGAGCTCTCTCTGCCCAGGTGAGCTTACCGTGTACGCGTTGAGGAAGCTGATGCTGTCAATGCACGAGCTGTCTGCCCAGATGAGCTTACCGTGTATGCGTTGAGGAAGCTGATGCTGTCACTGCACGAACTGTCTGCCCAGGTGAGCTTACCGTGTATGCGTTGAGGAAGCTGATGCTGTCACTGCACGAGCTGTCTGCCCAGATGAGCTTACCGTGTATGCGTTGAGGAAGCTGATGCTGTCACTGCACGAACTGTCTGCCCAGGTGAGCTTACCGTGTATGCGTTGAGGAAGCTGATGCTGTCACTGCACAAGCTCTCTGCCCAGGTGAGCTTACCGTGTATGCGTTGAGGAAGCTGATGCTGTCACTGCACGAGCTGTCTGCCCAGATGAGCTTACCGTGTATGCGTTGAGGAAGCTGATGCTGTCACTGCACGAACTGTCTACCCAGGTGAGCTTACCGTGTATGCGTTGAGGAAGCTGATGCTGTCACTGCACGAATTGTCTGCCAAGGTGAGCTTACCGTGTATGCGTTGAGGAAGCTGATGCTGTCACTGCACGAGCTGTCTGCCCAGGTGAGCTTACCGTGTATGCGTTGAGGAAGCTGATGCTGTCACTGCACGAACTGTCTGCCCAGGTGAGCTTACTGTGTATGCGTTGAGGAAGCTGATGCTGTCACTGCACGAGCTGTCTGCCCAGGTGAGCTTACCGTGTATGCGTTGAGGAAGCTGATGCTGTCACTGCACGAGCTGTCTGCCAAGGTGAGCTTACCGTGTATGCGTTGAGGAAGCTGATGCTGTCACTGCATGAGCTGTCTGCCCAGGTGAGCTTACCGTGTATGCGTTGAGGAAGCTGATGCTGTCACTGCACGAGCTGTCTGCCCAGGTGAGCTTACCGTGTATGCGTTGAGGAAGCTGATGCTGTCACTGCACGAGCTGTCTGCCAAGGTGAGCTTACCGTGTATGCGTTGAGGAAGCTGATGCTGTCACTGCATGAGCTGTCTGCCCAGGTGAGCTTACCGTGTATGCGTTGAGGAAGCTGATGCTGTCACTGCACGAGCTGTCTGCCCAGGTGAGCTTACCGTGTACGCGTTGAGGAAGCTGATGCTGTCACTGCACGAGCTGTCTGCCCAGGTGAGCTTACCGTGTACGCGTTGAGGAAGCTGATGCTGTCACTGCACGAACTGTCTGCCCAGGTGAGCTTCGAGTGGTACGCCTTGAGTCTCTCCTGGAAGGGCGTACTGAAGACACTCTTCAGCGACATCGCGGCACCCATGATGATGCACTCGCGCAGCACGGAGAAGATGTGGCCGAGCACGATGAGCTTGGAGATGATCGGATCGACAGGAAGCTTGGCCATCACGACACCCAGGTAGGTAATGTCGCCGTCTGTCGCGCTCTCTCTGCGGTTGCTGGTGCGGAGCAGCGCTCCTTTCTGCAACACGTCACTCTCTTGTACAAATCCACTACATGTCCACTCGCATTGTGTAATTTGTACTCAAAACGTGGGTACGCGTTTTGAGGCGATTTCTTGTCATTAAAAAATAATAAAATGGAAGTCAATAGGCTATTGCTTTGATAATACAAATTTGGATAGCTTGGACCTGTAAATGAATGTTAAGACTATATCAGTGGAACACATTCCCAGCATTTGTTTTCTGTCTGGATTAAAAAACTCCAGTAAAGAGCCTTCAGTCACTCAGAATAATGCCGGTGACTTATTTTATTAACATTCTTGAGGGTTTCCACTGAGCCACCTCAATCATATAATGTGATAAGACTAAGCAAAATGTGAATACTATTTTGAACTATTAGTAGGCCCACCTACATACTTAACATTATATAATGTGTTGTAAAATTCCAAGAAACCTACTTCCTTGAGCGTCAGAATGGTCTGCTCGATGCGTGTCAAGTCGGGCGGATCCAGAGCCAAGGCGAGGATTGACTTGGGCGGTCCCATGTCAAGCAGCTTCGTCAGCAGAACCGTCTGCTCCAGCGACCCACGCTGCAGCTCTGGGACGTTGTCGTTGGCAAGACCCTACGAGAGGGAGAACACACGCTTTACAGGGACATTAGGGACAACACTCAATAGTACTTTCACACAATCATTCAGAAACAATCGTTCAGAAAACCGGTTTTATACCCAAGGATCCGGCCCGGCTTGGCTTGGCCCGGCTTGGTTGTATAAAGCCCGTTTTTTTACGCCGGCTGGCTAGCTTGGTTTAGCGCGGCTCGCTTTCTGAGCCCAGCTGGCTAGCTTGCTTTGGCTCGGCTCACTTTTCAAGCCCAGCCCGGAAGCTTGGCTTAGCCCGGCTCGCTTTCTGAGCCCAGCTTGCTAGCTTGCATTGGCTCGGCTCACTTTGCAAGCCCGGCTCGGTAGCTTGGCTTGGCCCGGCTCACTTTCTGAGCCGAGCTTGCTAGCTTGTTTTGGCCCGGCTTGCTTGCCCAGCTTGCTTTGGCCCGACTCACTTTTTAAGCCCAGCTCGATTTGACGCGGCTTACTTTTCAAGCTGAGCTTGCTAGCTTGATTTAGCCCAGCTTGGTTTGACCCAGCTCACTTTTGACTTAAAGCTGAGTTGGGGAATGCAGATTTGCTACCTTCACCATCAACATTTTGACTAGGCCAAGCAAATGTTTGTTTAATTAATCTGTAATTGGTAAGTAAGAGGAACAGTTCTGCTTTCTATGTTCACTAGTATATACAAGTAAGCGTACTTCTCAAAATGCATAGATGATAGCGACATAAAATGAGCAATTGTTATCATCATAATTACCGTGGCCATGCGCTGCGATATGCCATTACGCCAACTCTGTTTCACTGGCGCCAAGTTGCATTCTGTCTGGGCTCTACCGCGCGCACGGCATCATCAACGGTATGTTATCAGGGGGAGGGGGGCGTGGGCGAACAGTGACAAGCGAACAGTTACTAGAGGGTGCAAGACAACCAAAGTGACTAGCTCACAGCACCGATAGAGGTGGCTTAGCGGTAAGACGCGAGACTCTAATTCTGGAGGTCGCCGGTTCGATTCCGGCCACCGGCAGTCCTGACTGAAGGTTTTTTCCGAGGTTTTCCTCAGTCGTAAAGGCGAATGCTGGGATTGAGTCCTACTACGAATAGCTATCGGAAATTCCTTTCCTACTATCCAAACACCCTAATAACCTAGTTAGTCACCTGAAGAAGGGCACATCAGGTTAAGCTAGTGTGCACGATATAACAGGTTTTCCTACGAACAATTATTATTTATTATCTCACAGCGAGAAGCGAGCGTGAGACTTGGCAAAATGGTCTTGCAGACGGGTATTGGCGGGTATTCGGCCCGGCTTGGTTTGGCTTGGCTTAGTTAAGCTCGCTTTTGGCCCGGCTTGGATTGGCCTGGCTTAGTTCGGCTTGCTTTCGGCCCGGCTCAGTTGAGCTCAGTTTTGGCCCGGCTTGGTTTGGCTTGGCTTGGTTAGGCTCGCTTTCGGCCCGGCTCAGTTGAGCTCAGTTTCGGCCCGGCTTGGTTTGGCTTGGTTTAGCTGGGCTCCATTACGGCCCGGCTTGCTTTAGCCCAGCTTGGATTTTGTGAGCTTGCTTTCGGCTGGGCTTGCTTTGGCGTTGTGTCGAAGCCACGGCCCAGCTTGAAGCCCGGCTTACTTTACTCAGTGCTGGCTTGGCTTGGCTTGGGCTTGGTTTAAAATAAAAGTGAGTCGGATCCTTGTTTAAACCAAATAAACGTAAAATAATTATTTGTTAAATTTCCTTTGCCGTGAAAGTCAACACACAATAATGATGAAGTATTACCCCCCTTGTAACTCCGGCTGCTGCAGGAACGGTATTTAGTCGTTATGTGGGATATCTGGACAATTCGACGCATGCTCATATTATGGTATTTAAATTTAACCTCTGCCTACCAGTAAGAATGCATTCAAAGTAGTACACCGGTACACAAGTAGCCATTCTTCTCTCGAGTGAGCAAGACCTCGGTCGAAACGTCTCGTTATATTTTGTATTATGTCTTTATGTGTACTTCAAACTCGCAAATCCGAAGGTAAGCTGTTGAATCCTTTCCTCACTTAATATACCAAAGTAAACTTTATCTTTTTAAAGTTCCTTTTACAATAGATGAACTGAACCTTATAAAAGTTCCTTTTAAAAAAGGACTTCCCCAAGTAGGTCATTTTACCTACGATCTCGGTTGCCCGCTCTGAGATTCTTGAGCTGCTTTTCATAAATAACACACACCCTCCTCCAATGGTCATCTTTACAACAGGCTTTTGTCAAACTGTTGAGTTAATTAAACGTACAATTGCAATGCATTTGGACTACTTTAGTGTCATAAGTAACCCAAGAAAGCAATATTTAGTGATCAATAGATTTGTTTACTACCCAGCTGTAAAAATGTTGGGTTACGTCATCACAGCCCAGCCTAGCTGTTGTCGTGGTAGCCAGCCTCGGTTATGACCCGTCTCAGATAAGCATGGTGTCGGAGGGGGAGGGGGATATGTCAACAACAGTGGTTTGTACTTTGAATACATTTGTACTTGTAGGCTGAATATATGTTATATACCACTACCCATAATAATATGTTTTATAGCTGCCACATGCTGTTTTTGGAAGTACACCCTAAACATAAATAATGATCTGTTAAATACGATGTTTTGGATTACCTACGATGGCACAAGGCAAGCCCTCGAAGATCGAATACTGTAACTGGTAGTTTACTGTATATTAAAAAGAAAAAGTGTGATTGTATTGCGATTTTTAATAAAAAATAGCACTGCGATTTTAGTTTGGTTTCGTTTTCATCTTACGATTATCGATATAAATTTTTAATCGCCCCTTGGTAGTAAAAGAGAGTAGGTATTCTTACGTCGTAGAAGACCTTGGGTATGAGTCGGAAGACCCGACCGGCCGCCACTCGACCTGCTCGGCCGCTGCGCTGGATGCAGTTGCTCTTAGATGCCCAAGCCAGTTGCAAGCTCTGGAAGTTGGTGTTCGGATCGCACACCATCGTCTTGGTCAGTGCATAGTCCACCACTAAAATATCACAATATCTTGTCACAATCGGCACGAAAATGATGAAACCATCAAAATGGAGGGAAAAACTTAAATGTAGCAAAGAAATCTACTCCCTACCCCACAAAAGTTGCGAGTAGAGTGGAGTACAGTAAAATCCTTGTTAATTTTAAATCTCGTAATTCAAATTTGTGTAATTCAAAGTACAGTAGTGATGTTAAGTGATTTTATATCATACCATTCCTAATAACACGATTGTATTGTAACTTGACAATGTATACTGCCAATAAATTGAATCTTGAATCTTGAATCTTGATCAAGCTGTCAAAGGTTAGAGCATAAGGCTTAATGTTAAATGTTAATTAATTAGAAATTGGGCACTTTAAATTGGAGGTTTTACTGTAGTAGGTATACTTCTTCATAGCAGTAGGTAAAATACTCCATAGTAGAACTTGTAATAGTACTGTAATAACATGAGTTACTCTAATATTAGTAGGGAGTCTAATCTACAAGTAGTAAAAAGTTAAAAGAAACAAAGCAAACAGTTTCAAACTCACCACATTTTATCAATCTTAACGACAAAACTGTCTCCAACTGGAAGAAGCAAGCATTTTACATGTTATTCTAACTTACCAAACGTTATATCTGGGACAGTGATTGAACTCTCTGCTATGTTAGTTGACAGAATGACCTTTCGGTAGCCCTCGGGGGGTCTCTTAAAGACGAGCTCTTGTTCCGCAGATGTGATCGTAGAGTGTAGAGGCTTGACCCACCATTTGTATTTTCTGGAACAAGACATGGTTCTTACTCTAGGTATCAGGTCTACTAAGGCCCGGTATTATGAACTTCCGATAAATATTTAGGAGGCGTTTAACCTTTTTTCATCATGGCAACAACCAATAGGAAGCCTGGTTGCCATGGTGAAAACAAGCTAGTAGCCTTCTAAATATTTATCCGAAGTTCATCGGTCTACTTGATCTCTGCCTAGCGGAGGCTCGTCGAACTCCCAAGTTAGGTCGTCGCAAGGGAACCAAAATCGCCATTTTGTATCTCACTAAAGAAACTGTTATAAATCTTATAATAATTAAATATCCATTGTAGATCATGTAATACAATACTTAAAAGTTAAAACACCTAAAAGAGACATTTTGATAGAATACAATGATTGGAGATTATAAAATATGATTTTTTTCCTTTTCAGGAGGTAATTCTATTTGACAGATCACTTAATTTGTTTTCTTTCTAGTTTCTCCCATTTGAATAAAATGTGATTTTTAAGATTGTGGAACGGACTGCGATGACCTAAGTTGGGAGTTCGACGAGCCTCTGCCAGGCGGAGATCAAGTAGACCTTGAAGTTCATAATACCGAGCCTAAGAACACCATTTCCAGGTGCTGGACTTGCTGCATCCAAAAGGTGAGTTTTCAGACCGAGCTATTCAAACAAAACATCGTAAAAAGATAGTAACTTAAACCTTATTTATAGGCCTAGCAATGTAAATGTCATTTCTACCTCGCAATACTAATGGTAATGGATCGCATTGAAATTAGTAGGCCTATATTCATAACTGAACAAAAATGTACTATAATAATTATGATTTATGGGTCACATTTTGCTGCGATTTTCCTTCAGAAAAATATTTTCCAGTAACTGTGGTTACTGGTTAGGGATGTGCAGACAGTGATTTTTGAACTCGGGTCGGGCACTTCAAGTACCCTCGAACTCAAGTCAGGCAGTGTAAAAATTAATATCAAGTTAGTGATTATACAAAATGTGTTACGTAAAATATAGTGGTGTACAAATCTACAAAATTTGAATCCGAATATTCATAATAGGCTACATTCAAATATTCGAAGCATTTGAAATTTTTGAATTTCCTGCCATAGGCCTATTTCACACCATTTTTGCCAAGAAGGCAGTGGATTTCTGGCATATGGTCACCATCATTTTTATATGAAGAGTTGTCATCATGGTCAGAATACATTGCAAACTACTGTTATTCACCTAGACTGCCCCATTGTATGTAAAATAAATTACAAGAAGTAGGCCTATATTCAGGATACTAATGAAGTGAGATAGGGGTAAGTTCATATGATTTTTTTAAGTATAGCATCCTCATATAAATATGTATCAGTTCCTCCTAAGCTTCCCAGTCTTGTAGCTTGAAACAGTTGGCTGCCATACATGATCTTGAAATTCACAATTTTGACCAATAACAACCTCGACAGTGTGTTGTAAATTGTAATTGTAATGCACTATGTCGTAAACTTCGCGCAACACTGCAATAAAGCAAACCCAATCACTCAATCAGCTGTTAGAATTTAGGCCTAGAACTGTCGGCGCATCGCGTATTTTTACCCGACCCGATTTTTTCGGGTATAATGTATCGTCCGGTCTCGGGTAAATATTGTTACCCGAAAAATAGGCATTTTTTGGGTACCCGCATATCTCTAACTGCGGTGTAACTTTGCTTTGGTGTTACCAGAATAAAATAATTTAGATTTTAGGATTCGGGTAATCTGATTCCTGGAAAGTTGATGAAACACCTAAAACCTGGAAATAAAACGTTCACATGAGAACGGTTGACGATGACAACACCGTAGACACTCACTTCTATAGGCTTAATAGTAGGTGCCACCTTTATTTGTCAGCTAATTGGCGGCTGGTTCCCGGATTCCAAATGACGCTGCCACTCATGGAATGCGAAAATTGAAAAACTTCCGAATAATCTAACCTGTATTAAAGTCGATCGATGATAACTGCACATGTAATATAAATCATTCAAATTGTATGTACTACAAGTTTAGATTAAGCTTGTGAATATTGTAGAAAAAAATATGCACCTACCGCTATTAGTTTTTTATTAATTTTATTGAGTGTTGAAATGCGTTGGAATTCCCTATGTTATACATTGCAACTGAACAAAAACCTACATTTTCAATCGTATTACTTTGCGTAGCACCTTCAAAAAGTAATATTTTGTAACAAATTTTCGTCTTAAATGTAGATAACTTCATGACTAACATGAATACGTTTGAAAAAGATGATCGAACGCGATCCGTTTTCGAGATTTTCGCGTTGGTGTGTCAATTTTACGTCAAATCTACTCAAATTAGAAACTATAAATATACTTTATTAATAAAAAAAAATATATGATTTCAAGAAGTTCAGTATTAAATGCTACTCGCATGTAATAATTCTTGAAATTCATAATTTAGAATAAAAAAAAGTATTTTTTCATGTCCATTTAATTTGAATAGTTTAGTTGTTGTATTGAATGGTTAGTTCACTTCATCGATCGACTTTAAAGACTACTCTGTTTTACCGGTCTTGGGTAGAAGGCCCTACTTACGCTTCCTCGGCCATCAGCATGTTAAAGAGCTCTTCTATCTCGTGGATGCCTGGTAGGAATACAAGCACAGCGCCTCGTTGCTTCTTTGTTTTGCTCGATGCTTTTTCAAGATCGTCAAAACTTTTTATCAGCTTCACGGCAACCAAATAGCCTTCCAACGAAATCCCAGGCTCATCATAACGAATGTTGGGTAGCACCTGAAAATCAATTATGCCATTATTACGAGATTTTAGCTACCAGCAGGCCTATACTTCAATGTGCTGTAGGCCTACATAACTTAAGGAATGGTACACATCAACCAATATTGACAAGTTACATACCTTTACAATGGTCTGAAGTGAACACAGGTAAAATATCTCAATTTGAAATGGGTTCTCCACATTATCTAAGTCAACAATTGGTGAAGGATAGAACTCCATGTCAACCCCAGTTGGAGTAAGAAAATACTGTGAAAACTGGCGTACGTCAAATGTTGCAGACATCAAAATGACCTGGAACATAGCAATTGCTATTATTATTTATTTATCCGAGCACAGTTTATATAAAACTAGAAATACATAAAAAGTAAAAACACACAACAAAGAGCAATACGAAATAAATAAAAAGGTGGGATTATACACTACGTAGGCCTATATCATGGGCTTAAACTTGAATTCGAACTAGCTTTAAATTCGATTTACGTTAGTCCTAGTCGTATATCAACATGGCCAACTTGCACACTAACTCAAACCAAATTGAAAGTGAACTCACAGCCTGCTGCATAGGCACGTTTACATGGCGGTGGAACCTCACCCCCCAATTCGCTATGTTTACCTTTTTCTAACCTTAACTTGGACGAAGATTGCCTTGGAGTAGCGTGCGACGGTGCGAGCAACGACGAGCATAGTATTTTGTGACATGTCATCACTCATCAGGTATTTTAGTACCTAGGTACGTATTAAATTATGAATCCTGTGCAACCTGCTTTTTTTGTTCCCCATCCATACAAAGCTGCATTATATTGTTTTCATCTATTAGCTTGATGAAGTAGGCCTATACCATTTCTTCATATGTCAATATACATTTTTTGGCTTCATTACTCATTATGAAATATGTCATATTAATAATACTCGAAGTAAGTACACAAACAAATGGAATTAAGGCACCTAGTTTTTAGTGTCGTCGCCACGAGGGGAAAGCGCTAGTGTGCACTATTGATGTTGGATTCTCAGATACGAATCTGAAACCGAATTCGCCTGTATACCACTAGTTTGACTTCGCATAAATGCTAATTTGGATACAGTTAGTTCGAATTAAACCCCATGATATACATAGTGATACAGTGATACTACAGATAAAATATTACTTTTTTTTTTACTGAAGGTTCATAATTTGGTTGCTTTACAAATATCACATTGAAACAAATGACACTTGTTTCAGTAAAAGCTGAGCCATTTAACACATCAATATCAACTGGTTATCAAGGTAAGCCTGGCCAATATCAGTCAATAAAAAAGTTCTCCTTATGAGAGAGGTCTTCCAACTCCCTATACGACCCCATGTTAAAAAAAAGCACCAGTCTTCCTAGTTCCTACTACAATTTTTTCGTTCAAAGCTGGAAGACCTCCCCAAAGGGAAAACTTCTTTATCGACTCTGCCTGTATTGACAACACAGACATTATGACATTGACAATAAAATTAAACATTTTGGAAAAAATCATAATTACAGGTAGGCTACCTAGTTTAAATTGTTTTGTTACTAAACATAACACAAATTTTATTTTTTAAACAGGTATCCAACAATCAACATTAATGAAAAGTTGGCTTAAATTTTACTTCCTACTGAAATCTGCATTCAAAGATATGGCCAGATCTACTCAGATGTCGAGGATAGTGTTAAGAAGCAACATCTGTTACTTTATTTTTAGTTGAAAATTAATTACTAGTAATTACGGTTAATAATTGTATACAACAAAACAAAATACTGTACCTTGACATTTCTGGAATTCAGAAACAACAACCTTTTAATAATAATGATCAGGAAGTCCATATCTTTGCTACGCTCATGGACTTCGTCAAGGATGATGTGAGAGTATTTGGTCAAAGTCTTTTCAGCAACCACCGTCTGTAGCAGCACGCCTGTAGTACAGTAGGTCAGGCGAGTGTCTTCGGACCTGTGTAGATGGTCCAGACCAACCTGGCAATAAAAAATAATGTCATAACTAGGTACGAAGCCTAGGGCTGAGCCTTTGAGCAACTGGCACTTTATTTGTTACACTGTTCTTTTGATTAGCCTATATATGGTCATATGGAATAGATACTGTAATTGTAATTGCAATTTATTTGCAGCTTTATCATTAGATTGTGATGGCGCAACAAGTACGACCATCGTAATATAAGATACAGTATAACATAACATGTACTGTACATTTTACTTACAAACTAGGTACCGGTAGGGTGTACTATTTAAGCAGTAGACTTGCATAGCCTCTGCCTATATCATTTAAGATGTATGCACGTCATACAAAAAGTTGTTAGTTGTATGATGAAAATAAAATAAATAGCATGTTCTTCCTTATGTGCATGTCACAAATGTATTTACAAGTTTACATGTAGGTATTAGGTAGGTCTAATCGATTATGGACGGTAGCTATTTGTTGTAATAAGTCATCTATTTTGTATAGACACTTTTCCAACAGATGGCATAATAGTTTAGGCCTACGTACACTTCGGTAAAATTTCTCTGCTAATACAATTCTCCTTGATATTTCTGCATCTACTTTTGCGTCTTTTGTCAGCATATTTCGGAGGTATATGAAATATGTTTGATATAGCCTAGGCCTATACTATATATATTCTTAACAAATCTTATTAACTTATTAGGTTTCACTAGCGAGTATTCCCATCACTTGATGCTTCTCGTCCAACCTTCAGATCGCGTGTAATAGCCATAGCTCTCACTACGTTTTTGCTCAACACACATTTTACAAAATTGATTGAGATCCTGAACTCTAGATGGCCAACGAAATGACATTTTTTCAAACATGAAATTCAATCCAATTTCAAACAGCTTTTAAAGGGATAGTCGGGTGAAAAACTAAAGAACTACCATTTGTAGATGTCCACCTTTAAATATAAAAAACATGACTAAAAGATACCATACTTTAAAAGCAGGCGGTTAAAAAATTAAAGAAAACGCGATTTTTTGGTTTGTTGCTACCAAGTAGCACCGAGCAACTTTTCTCATGGTAATTCCCATATAAAAAAATGTTGCCTTGAGAAAGTAAAACCACCGCTAAAATAGGGCACTGATCAAAAATCGATCAGGAGGTTTAATGTGCATCGTTTCTCTACCGATAACATGCTTCTTAGTACGAACGTGTACTTCTACAAAATACCCTGCAATTACATTTTTTGTGACATGATGTGTAGAAAAGTTGCAATCTGTTTTGAGCGGTACTGTCCGCAGTCGCCGAGTGTTTCGCGGAGCGCTGGCTGGACTCGTATAACACAATGAGTCCTCTGTCTATCGGGAAGGCGCCAGCGACCTCAGAACCGATACAGTTGCACTACGCTTTAGAAGAAAAATGCAGCAAGAGCTGCCGAAGGGAATCTAGTAGAATAGCTAATTGTTCACTATTTTTTTTCTTGCATTGAAGCAACCTATATCAATTGTATTTTACACATAACTGAATTTCATGGACTAATGACTAATTGGTGATTTTTTAGTTCTTCATCTGACTATCCCTTTAAGTATGATGACGGTAAAGCAGAATTGGCGAATGAAGGTGATAAGGCCTATTATAAGCCATTTTGTATGATGCTACAATCAAAGCAAGCTCTCAAGCCACCTCAAGGACATGACCAGGCGCAGCCTCAAGTTTCATCTTAAAAATTACCTAGTCCAGATGTGCCCATATACTGTCAAAGACTACATGGACTTTTAGTTTAAATTTAGTTTTAATTGACGCATTCTGTAACAAATGTATTTATCTATGTATAAATGCCATACGTTCTATTGAATAAAGATTATTATTATTATTATTATTATTATTATTATTATTATTATTATTATTATTATTATTATTATTATTATTATTATTAAAGAAGCCTTCCATAATATACTGTACAATTCACATGACATTGAAGATGTTGCAGGCACATACCTGATATCCAACCAGCGATCCCAATGGCCAGTCACGTTCTGCACAAACACGTTTAGCAAGGCTAATTGCAGCGATACGGCGTGGCTGGGTAACAATTATATTACAAGGAAGTTTCTTCTCTCGGCATGAATCCAATATGAATTGCGGGACCTGAGTTGATTTACCGCAACCGGTTTTTCCTTGTATGATTGATGTTTGAGTACACTCTACTATTTTCATTATCTGAAAGAACAAACAATGACCAGCGTTATTGGCGTTCAAAGGTGGTAGGCTTACATATTATTTTTAATGATGCCGTGAAAGAATTATCTTCTTCTTCTCAAATGCCCACATTTGGCTATTATGCCATCATGCTGGATCTGGTCAACCAGTAGAGACACGCTTCTTTCTCCACCCTCTTCATGCCGCTCGGCATTGCGTCACGTTCACCTGCCAGTTTTGGACATACAAACAGGTGGCTCCTATCCTGCTCCCCATTTCCACACAGCTTGCAGGTACTCTTCTTAAACACCCCTATTCAGTGGAGATGCTTCCCTAGAAGATCGTGCTGTGTTTTTAGCCTGAACTAATGAATTATTGATGCAAGCAAACTGGGTCTATGTGGCCTGTCTGGCCCTAACATTCAACAATTGAAATCTCTTTCCTCCAATCACCCCCAGACGTCATGTGACCGAGTTGTTAAGTATGTCATTAAACACCAAATGATAATAATAGCCGAGTGAGTGCGACTGTGTCAACTGTCAAGTGTCTCTGTGTCGGCAGTCCTGGGCGGCAAGCAAGTCGGGTACGCGCACATGCACTTCTGATACTGTATCTCTTCCTCTCATTTCGGTAGTTCACTGTTGTACAGAAAGATCTCGAAAAATGGAACCGGTTCGTTACTGAACCGGTTTCCAGGTACACGATCTCATCACTATTGTCAATCATAGCATGAATCTTAATAGTCGGATTTAGTAAATTGCATCATCAGTGCTCCTGTTCGCCCGAAGTCCGAGTTGATCAGGGGATATTAATTTATTTATTTCTAAGTAATTATAAAGCATGTTTTATTTTCAAATAAATTCTGTATTTTTTTTTAAGATTACTGATTAGATAAACAAGAGATAGACTAGGTATGTAGTTACTGGTTAATGTTTCATTTCCCTTTTTTTAATAGACATAGGCTAGTGATTTTACTTGAGCAATTTTGAAAACATCAGGTTACATTTCAGTTACAAAGCTTTCATTTATAATGTGTTGTAGGCTACAAGAGAGCTATGAGATCCATACTTTGAAATTTTAATAGTGAAAACTGAAAACTGAGAATACTAAGTTGCCAAAAAATGGTTTAATTTAGGCCTACTTAAAGGCCCACTAAACCCTCACATTTCGTTTAAAACGTGTAATTGTAAGCCTAATCTGTAACGGTTAGTGCAAGTGTCAAGTTGCCTAGTGTAACCCAGCACTTGAAATCCAAGAAAAAATGTTTCGCCCCAGGCGTTGTGACGTCTACAAAACCCCACGCTGCTCGCTGCATATGGAGCATCTTCTGTGTTTCGACGCCCGCGCAAATATATCTCGTCGTCCAGATCCATCTAATTCACTTGAGCACAAATTAAACAGACCACTGAATTCGTCTTACTTCGGTGTACACGATGAATGTTTATGCAACCTTCTACCATTTATGCAACTTATTCTATAAAATGTTAAACATGAAGCAATTACCACATAATTTAGATGGAAACACAACCAATTTCAAGCTTGTGTAATGAAGAGTTAGCTTTAAAAATCAGAATTCCAACCAGCCTATCATGTTAACTGAAAGCAGAAAACCAGCAAGAAATGTATGAAAATGTAGCCGATTATCGTATGTATATAATAATGCGTGTTGTCCGTTCATTGCCGCGGAGTACAACTCGGTGAGCGCAAGCAAAGCCGCATGGCCTGTCAAGCTTTTAATAGCTTGGCTGAAAACATCGACGCATTTGTACATTGTACAAAATAAAATGTTTCAATTATAAACTTTTTAGTCGTATGTCTCAATCTATTGCTATCGATACTTAAATAAAAAAAGTACATAATATATAATAACTTAGAATAACTGAACAAACTATATTTTAAATTTGAAATACAAAATAATACTACAGTTATTAAGAAGAAACAAAACAGCTTGAACCTGATATAATTAATATTAGTATTGCGGTCATCACGATTTGTAATTTTAGTTTCCGGCAATTTTTAGTTACAGAATTTCTATTGATGCCAATAATAAAATAAAGTCGATATATTAATAATAATATAATATAATAATAATAATAATAAAAGTAATAATACCACCAATAATAACAATAATAATAATAATGATGATGATGCAAACACAAATAATATGTAAACACGCACACGCACACAACCAACCCATGACACACACGACTTAATTGTAGTTTTGACGTGTTTTTAGGCCTATGTAATATATTTGTATCAGTTATTATTATTATTTCCAGGTCTGACTGGTAGAAATCCCACGTAGTTTCCTGATTCCTCGGGAAATTGGTTGAGTTTGAGAACACTCATTGAGATACGACACACTGACTCCTCTTTACATAATACAACGCAAGAGAAATCAATACAATGTTTTTATAGTCGATAGTAAAGACTAGTAGTTGGACTGATCTTGATCTACGCCGCTCACTGGATATATTCGCGGACGTATCAGGCAATAGGCCGCAACACGCGTTGTTATATACACACGATAATCGGCTCAATTTCCATCAATTTCTTGCTGGTTTTCTGTTAGTAATATCTTAACATATCAGTTAACATGATAGGCTGGTTGGAATTCTGATTTTTAAAGCTAGCTCCTCATTAAACAAGCTTGAAATTGGTTGTGTTTCCATCTAAATTATGTGGTAATTGCTTCATGTTTAACATTATATAGAATAAGTTGTATAAATGGTAGAAGGTTGTTCAAGCATTCATCGTGTAGACCGAGGTAAGACAAATTCAGTGGTATGTTTGATTTGTGCTCAAGTGAATTAGGTTGATCTGGACGACGAGATATATTTGTGCGGGCCTCGAAACACAGAAGATGCTCCATATGCAGCGAGCAGCGTGGGGTTTTGTAGACGTCACAACGCCTGGGGCGAAACACTTTTTCTTGGATTTCAAGAGCTTGGATACACTATGCAACTTGACACATGCACTAACTGTTACAGATTTGGCTTACAATTACACATTTTAAAGGAAATGTGAGGGTTTAGTGGGCCTTTAAAGCCTAATGCAGGCCTAACCTATAATTTCATGTAAAGGGACTGGTTCTAGAAAAATAGAATTTGGATGAATGATAATATCAGCAGTTTACATTCGTAATCAGTGGGGTCATTAGCTAACCTCTGTACAAGACCTAGCAAATTGATCTCCCTATAGCCCTACTGTACTGTATCACTAAAGTAGGCCTAGTTCACAAAGGTGTCTGTGATTTCTAGTGAATGATCTGTCAACATCCCTTTACATGCACTCGTTATATTCGTTATCATATCAGGCTGGTAACGGGTACCTGTTGACATGCTTAATTATGATTAAACACGCCACTGTGAACTCGTAATCATCCAGGTTTGATGCAACTAAGACTGTCATGGTTAAACTCGTTTCCGACCCATCACGCACAAAAATCTCAGCTAAAACATCACTTTCATTCAATTGCAAACCACTAGGCCTACAATTTCTTAGATTTGCAATGCATTTAATTGTAGCGTACATACTAGGCTACCTGATTTGGGAAATTAAATTCATGGGAAAATTGAAGTGGAGATTCTAAAAACTAAGGATAGGCCTACTCACCTTTGATTTGGAACTGGTAATAGGCAGTGTCACGTTTAACTTCTTTGTAAAATCATACTGCGCGAATATTCTTGCAGTCTCTTCTGCATTCAATACAATTTCTTGGGCAGGAATCATGCTACCGCCAATAGACGTCTGATCGTCGACATCACCCAAACCACAAGCGGTAGATGCTACCTCTTCCCTGGCCACCTACAAAGCATCGACAATATGTTTAAGCATAATTAAAACCAACAATTAAATTATTCACTTGAGTAGCTCATCTTGCTTTATAAACAAATACTAGGCCTACTGTAATCCCAGCTCTCAACTTCTCTTGTCAATTGGCAATATCGACATAACCTAAAGAAGCTATTTATTACTAGTGGTGTTCAACGATATTTTTTCCAACATCGATATCGGCGCCATTTTGGCGATATCGTTTCACGATATCGTTTCGTCGGTATTGATATCGATATCGCGATATCGAAATATTTTATATTATGTGGGATTAGGAAGGAAGGACAAATTATGATACCGCCTACAGGCAACGTAGTCAAGTCTCGTTGACGCACTCCAGCGAGCCTGCAGCTAGCGATCTCCCGGCTGCCGGTACTACACCCCCCCCCCCATACAGTCCTCACTTGGTCGGCCGAACCGAACACATCGCCGCGACTATCTCTCTCCCACTCACACGCTGGGAGCTTGCACGTGCATTCTCTCGCACGCAAGCAACAATCAGCAAGCAACAATCACTGACGCTCAGCGGCTCACCAGTCACGACGATAATAATTAACAAGTTGCATTGTTGTAACAAAGTGATTTTACCTTAGGCCTAAACATGACAATGAAGGCATGAATCACACAGCTACACACAAAGAAGATTATATGACCACAATGATGCCTTCTATTTGGAAATGCTTTGTTGACTTCTATTGTTGTAAGTTAAGGTGTCTGGTTCTTAACACTGTTGCTTACCTAGAAGAAGACATATAGGTGGAGGTGCAAAATACTACAAATTAAAATAATTGCATTGAGTCTGTAGCATTTCTTATTTTAAACATTAATGAAAAAAATAAAATACACAGGATGCATAGTGTGAAGAGCTCAAAAGTATAGGCCTACACCTGAGTAATTATTAATAATAATGCATATTGCGTGGTGCAAAGTAGACATCAATAACAATAAAATGAAAAAGTAAAAATACGAATTTACTATAGGTTAAGTTTAAAAGTAATGTCACATTTCTCTGTGTTATGTTATTTCTTGCGATGGACTTTTGTGCGTTGCCGTTTTCACTTTTCATCTGGACCCCAAGCACCATCCTAAAAGAGAAAGCCCACTATTACTGGCAAAATAATTTATGTTTTAAAACTTTTAAGTGAATAATAATAAACAACTTTAAATCAACAGAAACCCCTTTACATAGTAATACCATGAAATAATAATATGAGTGACTCACCATAGCATGGTTATCCTTTCCAGTAGTCTTGAAGTAAGAATTGAGGAACAGAAGGTCATTGACTCGTTCAGGTAGAAGACGAGATCTTTTTTTTGAGATAACAGCCCCAGCCTCGCTGAACAAACGTTCGCAGGGTACACTGGTTGCGACGACTCCGAGGTATTTTCTTGCCAAATGCGCCACTGCCGAATATTTTGAACAGTTTGTTTTCCACCACACTAGTGGGTCCAAGTCTTTCGGAATTTTCTCTTTCATGGCCTTAAATTGTCGTAACTGAACGGCAGCCGACGCGTTTTCTTGAATCACCTCCGGAATTTCGTCTTCGTCGTCACTGTCTGCGAGAAGTGATCAAGTTTTTTACGCGGCGGTTCAGCAATGTTGTCAGGTGTGTCTGCCACTTCCTCCTCCAATGGTGTGGGACTAGAAGCCATCGGCCGTAAGCTCAAACCCTCTTCTACCTCATGTTCCAGCAGTTCCCAAACAACAGTTCGGTGCTCCCCTCCAAGAAACTTTAATTCACGATATCGTGGGTCCAAGGCTGAAGCCTTTGACAAGATGTTTCCCATATTTTGTTGTCGATGTGTTAAGTCATCAAAAATTGCAGTCTTAATTACTTTAATGAATGCAGAGTCTTCGGGTTTAAGTGTGACGCTATTAATTAGACTCTTAACGAGCCTGGGTGCAACTGATGATGTCACATATGAATGGCCCCCCAACACTTCCGTACATGCCTTAAATGGCTCCAAGACCTCCACTAAATCTTTGAGTTTATTGTTTTCCATGGAGCTAATGAACAAATGATCTGTTTTGCTATCATTTGACAGGCAGTTGTTGATGGAGGTACGATAGTTAATAATGCTGATCATCATATCATGGGTGGAATTCCACCTTGTTACGCAATCTTGCACAAGTTTATTTTTCTTCTCACCATTCCGCTCTTGGGCCTGCTCGAGCTCGCGTTGGGCTGGCGCACTCTTGTTAAAATGCCCGACAATCTTGCGCATCTTCATCGTCAACTCTTTAACACTGTTGGTCTGCAGCCCCGCGTTGACAGATAGTTGTATTGAGTGCGCAGTGCACCGCACAAGATTGTCAGCACCCATGTCGGTAACTGCCTTGGTCATGTTGTGAGCATTATCAGATACATAGGCAGTTACTTTGCCCTGAAGCAGCCAGTCAGCCTCAACGGCCCGGAGGTTGCTGGTAATGTTTTGGGATGTATGCCTCTCTGCAACTTCTTTTGTTTCCAACACTCTTGACATGAGGTTCCATTGTTCGTCAATGTAGTGACAAGTCACTCCTAAGTAACTGTTATTCGATATGGAGGTCCAGAAGTCGATTGTAAGAGAAACGTAGGGCACTTCTTTCAGTTCTTTGCGGAGGTTGTTCCGTTGAGCCAGTGAAAGTTGGTCATCATTCGCGTAACTGTTGCCCTGCTTGGTACAACAAATTCTGGCACTGCAGTTTGCATTAGCTCCCGAAATCCTTCACCTTCTACTACACCCAAGGGGCGTAAATCCTTGACGATAAACTTAACTAATCCGTTGGTCAAATCCTTGGCCCGCTTACTGGATACGGGCAATTTTGTCGTTGATTGATTAAAAAAAGACTCGATTTTCTTCGTACCTGATTTGGTTGACATTTTAGAACACTGATGCAAATGTGAATTTAGATTGGTCGTGTTGCCACAGTAAGGAAGAGATGTATTGCACAAACGACATGTCACCTGTTTATTGTTCACAATAACTCCACTGGCATTGATCTTGAAGCCAAAATGTTTCCACACTTCACTTCTCGCTCCTTGCAAGGGCACTAGCTTGCTGTCACTCATCGCACTCGTAAAACACACGCACTTTTGACGAAAAAACCTTACCCGAAATTCACACGGCAACGAAAGGCAACTGACTGCGACTGTCTCCAACCGAACTCCAACTAGTACTAACTAAACATCAAACCAAAAGTATTTGCCTGAAGCGATATACAAGCATTGTTGTCAGCGATGAGTGTCAGGTTTAGGGGCGGGGGAGGGAGTCCGGAGTTGGCGAAGTAATCTAGCGGGCAGCTGTAGCCAATCACGCGCATCGGATAAGCCGAGCCTCTCCAAGAAGAAAGATGGTTCTATCTGTCGCGCTAGCCGTAAGGGTGGGGGGGGGGAGGGGGAAGACCTGCGCCACATTCCAGAAGCGCAGTGGCGAACTGCAGCAACGCGCATACTGCAGACCGCCGCGGAGATATGTGAACGTTATCGTTCACAATCAATATCGCGATATTTCCGATATGTTGCAAGCATATCGATATCGGAATTTTCCCTCGTTTTCCCACGATATCGATATCGTATCGAATTATCGATATCGTTGAACACCACTATTTATTACACTACCGGGTAGTTAATTAAAGAACGAAACTGCATCCTAATGCTAACCTGTTGCTGCAGCAAGTTTTCTCGAGCTATGTACTTATGTACGTAATTCAAACCCTTAGAAGGGCGCGCCATTTCGAAAGGATCAGGAATCATATCTTCTTCCCTGACTTCCGCACAGCCCTGTGTTTGACCACCAGGAATCTGTATACGTTTTAGCTCCTTCGAAAAATCGAAGAAGTTCATGAGATCATCCATCGTCTTTCTCCTGCTGAATACAAACCTGCAATAAAACAAGACATCAATTAGTAAGTTCCACTACTGAACCTAAAGAGTAACTTCTTTTTCTTCTTCCTCTCAAATGCCCACATTTGGCTATTATGCCATCATGCTGGATCTGGTCAACCAGTAGAGACACGCTTCTTTCTCCACCCTCTTCATGCCGCTCGGCATTGCCGTTCACCTGCCAGTTTTGGACATAGCCTACAAACAGTAACTTGGCCAACTAGTAATTTAAATTGTGTTTAGCTAGTAGACTAATTTTACAAGTAAGCTCCCCATCCAACTAATTAAGTCTTCCCAATGAAAGCACCAATATAATGTGTGGTGCCAGAGTTGATGAAGGGCACTGACTGACCGATCTAAAGAAGATGACGAACATTCAGATGAGAAAGGGTTGGTCGTGTAGTAGGGCTGAGGCGTGTTAACATTTAAACATGTAAACGCCCGTGCAAAATATACGTGTAGAAATATTCAGTTTCGTTACCGAGTGGGTAGACTCTAAATGTGAATCTATTTATTTTATTTATATACGTTTAACCGTGTCCAACCAATCCCCATCCCCTGTAACCCAACGTCATCGGTGATAACGACATCAGGCAAATCTGCGAGTTTGGGTTTTGGGTGGGGGTCACCCAAAACCCAAACTCGCATGAATGTTGTAGGGCTAGCAGACACCAAACCTTGGTTGGGTTCATTTTAAACATTGATTTGTCAATTAGTAAGTGTTTTAAGTACCCTCTGGGGCTGCACTTGTGCAAATAAGTCGAGGACCCAATGGGGAGAATTACCCATAGTAGGCCCTAGGCCTAGGCTAGGCTAGGCTAGGCCTATTGCAGATGGGCCCTAAGCCCTAGCTTGTAGAGCAATCTCTTCTAGGCCCCGTTAAAATCGAATAGGCCTAAAGGAGAGTCTGACAATCGCCCGGGAAGGAGCTCCGGGAACGGGAAAGTTAGCTATAAATTAACATTAATCCCGTCGTGTTATAATCTTAGCATTAGGCCTAGGCCTAGTCTTAAGCGGGGTCCACAATAGCCCGGGAAGGAGCTTCCCTATATCGGGCAATGTTAAATCATAGCCAACTTTCCCGTTACCGGAGCTCCTTCCCGGGCAATTGTAGGCCTAGGCCTAGGCTAGGTAGGGCCTAGGCCCTAGGCCTACCTAAGCTGGCTCTAGCCCTAGGCCTAGCCTAGCCCTAGGCCTAGTCAAATGAACAACAGAGACTAGGTTCTAGTCATGCATGAAGTTTGTAGAAAGTAAACACTAAACAATCCGCTAAAAGTAAATATAGGCCTAGGCCCTAGGCTAGGCCTAGGCCTAGGCCTAGGCTTATGTACTGGGCCTAGGGCCTACGCTTTGGCCTAGTGTCTTCGATTCTCCTTTGGAATTACTGATTTATCCCGCTAGAATAATTTGGGAAGGTGTTCTTTCTATCTGGGTGAAATGCAAGCTAGGTCTATCGATACAGGGGAGGGTAGGCCTAGGCCTTCTTCGACTTACTTTGAAAATGAGAAACCACTAGAATTGCTTATCACAAAGACATGGCAATGCCAAACTTCTACAAACGATGACTGCGAAATGCTACGGCAAGATGTACAATTTTAAATCTTCAACTTTTAACAACTTTAAAAACCAGCGCACATCCAACGAAGAACACGCTTCCTTATCAGCTGCTGATCACACCACTGCGACCCACGGACCACTCACTGCGACTGCGCCTGCGTATGCCGCGCGATCTACGCAGTTCAGCTAACAGCTCGGTGCAGGGAACCAAAGTGGGCGTTGACTGGTTCACTCGCGTCTCCCGTTCCTGTTTCCCGAACTCACATCCTTGCGCTTCCAAGCGCAAGCGCCGTTTACAGCCAATCACGAAACAGCGCTCCCGAGCGCGAAGCGCGAGCGCCGAATTCGCCCGATGTTGGATTTTCAGCGCTGGAAGCGCGCGCTTGTGTGACAGAGAGAGATATATAAATGAGGTTATGTGGCTACTGTTTTGTTTATTTTCGTGACATTTGGGTACCTACAACACTACAAACGATGGCAGAAAGGAACACAAGCCGAAGATGTATCATCATGCAATTGCTTTTAATAAACTACAAAAACAAAGGATTTTCGTAGACGATACTCGGCGCTGGCTGGGGTGTTGCCTACCGAGGCTAGGGCCTTTGAGGTTAGGGACATCCATGAATTTTACTCATCATCTAAATGTAGGTATCTTGATACCTGAATCCAGGCGTTATCCCGCATTGATCTACTTTTGTAACTGGGACACGTTACACCCCACAAACACGGATAACACTGAAGCGCTTCGAGCTGACCCCAGTTCTCGGCATCCATGATGAGCGCGATGTTATGACACCCATAGACCATGCCCATAGAGAAAAGATGACACCTCCGTGACGCTAGCGCCGCGCTCTACAGGCGCTCTAGAAGCGCTGGCGCAAGGACGTGACGCTACCGCCTGTACCAGAGAACGTACAAGAAGCACATGCACATTCTAAAAACTGTGAAGTTTCCTCTTTACAACGATATATAACAATTTTATTAATCTCAAGTTTATATAGGTATACTTTCGAGTTGAAGTGAACGCTGCTTGTACAGTGCAGTGTTGACAAATCTCAAGTAAAAAACTTATGCATATTTTTAAAACCTACGCCCGTGACAACAACTTGCACTTACATAAGCAATGTGTCTGCTGTTGCCATGAATTGTAAGTTACAATAATGTTTCATGGAAATGCCAAAAATATGTTTAAAATTGTATGTTATTGCAACCCGTGAATACAATGTGGCTACCGCGCTCGGTCGGCAGCCGCCGAGTCCGCCTAATTTGGTTGTATTCTCGACACGTTTACACACATATCTCGTACTCATTTAAATTTGGGCTGTGTTCAGTAACCAACTGATAGGTCATATTGAGCAGTATGGACTGTCGAATAATGTGATGTTATTTGTTTTCATAACTTTTGAGTGTAACAAAAGACAGCGAGTTACATTTTCGTTCCATGCTTTCTCTTAAAGCGCTCGTTACACGGGGAAGTGAAAAGAGTGAAAAGCAAACACATAACTGACTAGTGACTAACAATTAGCGACTAAGCGAGCCCGTGACTAAGCCACGAGCTTCTTTCATTGGCTACGAATGAGAATACTGCTCTCCGATTGGCTGTGACTAAGGTTTGTCTTGACTTGACTAAGAAGTTGAACATAGCTCAACTCCTTGGTCAAGTCCTTAGTCACGGCCAATCAGCACGCAGTATTCCCACTGTCGGCCAATGAGAGAAGCCTGTTGCGGCTAGTCAGTTTCATGAACGCGCTCTTAGTCGCTAGTCGTTAGTCACTAGTCAGTCTTAAAAAGAGCATTCGAGACAATAGATCGATCTATTCTAATAAAAAAACTAGAAAAATATGGAATAGTAGGTAAGGCTTTACAATGGGTAATCTCATATCTGAAGACAAGAGTACAAAAGGTAAAAATAGGAAACAATTCATCAGATTACAAAGAAAATACTCAGGGAGTCCCTCAAGGGACTGTGTTGGGTCCCTTACTATTTATAATTTATATAAATGACATTGGAAACATACTAAAATATTGTAAAATCTTCCTTTATGCAGATGATGCACTAATTGTATGTACAGGAACCACATTACAAGAAGTAATAAATAACCTAAAGTATGATCTAAAACTAATTGAACAATGGTTACGAATTAACAGGCTAAAAATAAACGTCTCGAAAACCAAAGCAATGGTTTTGTGCTTAAATAAAATCAGAAATAAAATAAAAGAAGAATTATTAGAACTTCGGATTACACTGGACAAAGAAAGAGTAGAAATTGTTAATGATATACAATACTTAGGGGCAATTTTAGATGAAAACTTAAATTTTAAAGCACACGGAAATTACATTGCAAAAAAAATGGCAAGAAAGGTAGGACTATTTTGTCGCATACATAATAATGTGCCCCTAAAGTCAAAAATCCAGATCTATCTAGCAATTGTTGCTCCTATCATAGATTATTGCAGTTCCATACTATTTATGTTAAATAAAAATGAGATAGCGATACTTCAGAAAATTCAAAACAAAGCTATGAGAAGTATTCTGCGAGTAAACAGAGAAACATCTATAACCAAGATGTGTGAAGCACTATGTTGGCAAACAATAAAGGAGCGAATACTGCTAAATACATTATGCCTCATAAATAAAATATCTCATGGAAAGGCACCAAATTACTTAAGTAAGAAATTGATTTTGAACTCTGAAATACAAAAATATAACCTACGAAATAAAACAAATATTTTTGTAAAAAGAATAAACAGTGGATTTGGAGAAAAATCAATTTTTATAAGAGGTATAAATATATTTAATCGTGTACCACAAAACATAAGGGATATTAAGGATAGTTATAAATTTAGAAGAGAATGTTGGACCTGGATTAAAGAATGTAAATGTAAAATAATGTAACTATGTCTGTTCTTGTATATTTATGTACTTATGTAAATGAAAAATAGCATTTATGCTAATAATAAAGATACTACTACTACTTATGTAAACCCGCCAAAGACTTTCCGAAGTTGTTACACGGGACACTTCTCGAGGAAAAGAAACAGTGTGCGTGTGGCGCCATCTCCCGACCTACGTGCAACACTATCGGGCGCTGTGCGGCAAGAGTGGTAACTAACTAGGTATGGCGATTGATTTCTCCCGTCTTGTACGTACGCGTAACACCACCGCCTTGTTTACACACATCTCTGGGAAAGTTAACAGGACGTCCCAAATGACTGTCGACTTATTCCCGAAGTTGTAGTCCATGGCAACATTACCAGCCAATCACGACCAACTGTTCAAGGTTATTTCGCTTTTCGCTTTCCAGTTGTTGAACCGAGCTCGACTAGTGCGGAAAGTTTTTACTTTTTGCTTTTCGACTTCCCCGTGTAACAGCGACCGGAAAGTCCCATAAGGAACATGCTATCTCTACTTTAGAAAAGTGACTTTTTCTTTTCACTTTTTCGTTTCACTTCCCCGTGTAACGAGCGCTTTATGGACGCGCGGGGACCTGTGAGCCAAAAACCTTCCCGCCTTCGAAACTTTGGTTCCCTATGGAAATCGATCTTATGTTACTTTGACAAAAAAAAAAACATGAGTGACAACAACAACAACAACAACAACAACAACAACAACAACAACAATAATAATAATAATAATAATAAAAATAATAATAATAATAATAATAATAATAATAATAATAATAATAATAATAATAATAATAATAATAATACTCATCATCATCATCTGTTGCCACGTCCAACTCTGCGTTGGGTCGGCATTGAGGATAAGTCTGCCTCTCCATCATCAATACTAATAATAATAATATTAATAATAATAATAATAATAATAATAATAATAATAATAATAATAATAATAATAATAATAATAATAATAATAATAATAATAATAATAATAATAATAATAATAATAGAAATAGTGATGATAAAGGAGATTGGAAGACGCACGGGGACTGCTGAAATTTTTTTCCAGTTAGTGAGGAAACTGATTTGGAAAAAAAGAGATACCAAGGCAATGCAAATTGTTAATATTATATAAAGTGTATTTTGTACCAGTACTCGGTGACTTGGCCAGTTGGGGGGAAAGAAGAAAAAGCAATACAAGCAGCAGAAATGAAGTTCCTAAGGAGTGTGGCAGGAGTTACCAAGATTGATAAGATAACGAGCTCAAAGATAAGGAAGAAACTTGGAGTGGAGAGTCTAAACTTTAAGCTGGGAAAAGAAATATTGCGGTGGTTTTGCCACATGGAAAGAATGCAGGAAGACAGGATCCCGAAAATTGAGTTTGAGAAAGAAGCAGGGAAAAAGAAAAGAAAGGGGGGAAGACCAAGACTGAGGGGGAAAGAAGTGATAGCAATAGACGTGGAAAGAAGAAATGCAACTTGGGAAGAGGTCAATCAGGAACGATGGTGGGAAGGTAGAAAAGTATGGACAGAATTTGTAGGAAGAGCAGAGGAAGAAGAAAGTGAAGAGGAGCCAGAGGAAGTTAACATGAGGGAAGCGTCAGGCAGGCATGGCCAGCCGGCTTCGATGTACCTAGGGGCCAGAATATGATGGGATTAATTTCCTATCCCTTACCCGACTTCATTGTTGGACACAGGGAGCAGATAAAAAAAAAAAAAAATAATAATAATAATAATAATGATCTTTAACTCAGTTTCAACAATTTAATAAGGTAAGTATAGGCCACTACTGTCCGCGCCATTTACTCGCGGTTTATAACAAATCTCGAGAAGCTTTAGATGTTATCCAGGCATTATAGTGATATATCTATGTTTTATTTGTCCCAAAATTTATTTTAAATATGATGAGGTATAAATAACCATTAACCATGGAGTTGTATAGCTGGTGCTATTATAAATCCATGATGGTATAACCATGGATTTATAATGGTGTAACCATGAAATATTTTTACTCTGAAATGGGCGGAATGCACAGTCGAGTTAAGTATTTGATTTGTTGATGGTTGCTTTGGCCGCGAAAGCCTACAAGTTTTAATAATTGTCTTTATTTATCAAAAAAATACACAATCACAACCCTAAATTGAAACATTTTTGTATCATCTATATTCTATATCAACGCGCATGCGGCCATACTGGAGGCTCCAAGGGCTCCAAAACATTGTTGAGCATTGTTGAAACGGCCTGTTGGCCGCGACTCGTGCAGATTGAAATTTGTCCACCCACGGAGCACTGGATCGCCGCCGATTAGTTTGCTCCGTAGGCCTCAATGATCCAGTTCCTCTAGGCTTACCGTCTTGGGGTCTAGGCAGTGCCTAATTGGCAGTGCTTAATTTCAGGGCGGGCGTGGGCGGACGCGTCCGCCCACTTATTTTTGGAAAAGTCCTAATTGATGTCAATACGGTGAATTGTAATATACTGTAACCTGCTTGTAGTTAATTCAGTTTGCTTCGTAGGCCTCAATGATCTGGATCCTATTTATTGATAAAGAGATATAGGCCCTAGACTAGGCCTACCATAAGTCTTGGGGTCTAGGCAGTGCTTAATTTCAGGGCGGAAGTGGGAGGACGCGTCTATACCTACTTTTTTCGAGGGCGGACGCGTCAGCCCACTTATTTTTGGAAGAGTCCTATTGACAAGTCAATACGGTGTTGTAATAGACTGTAGCCTGTCTGTGGTCACTCTACTAATGTGTCAACTGGACTCTCCCTGCTACTTGCTTGATTGGCGGGGTTGGGGTAGGTAGGCCTATTGTGTTTTATTTTTTCCCCCTTAAAGTCAAGTAGAAGACAAGAAAAGATTATTTTTATTATAGAAAACGTGAAACCGCAAAAAAACCCTCGACCCTCCCCCCCCCCCCCCCCCTAGGGATGCTATGCGTTCCGCTTTCTGCGGGACAGTCCTGATATTCAATTTCAGATCAATGTTGCGACATTTAGTTTACATTATAAGAATCTTATGTAGCAGATATCTTATACTGCAGATATCTTATAATAATTGATATCTACAGTCCAACGTGCTCATCGCAGTTATCAAGAGTCATAAAGTTCTTGTCAAGGTTCCAATTTATTTTGGTGGTTTTCTGGGTTTTGCACTACATAAATGACAGTATTTTATGATTTTGTCTTTGTCTCAAAACGCACTCTAAAACACCAATTTAAAGAAATTCCGCCTGCTGCGCTATTGTTTGGTTCATTTGGCGCTGTTTTTACAGTGAGACTTCCCTGCAGCCTTTTAAGTCCATATTCATAATTGTCCCCTACCCCTAAAGGCGCCCGGGAAATAACATGCATGAAACTGTTATCTGGCAACAATGGGGCACCTAGGGGTAGAGGATTACTATGAATTCCAGCCATCGCAAGAGGCCAAGTTTTTATGTAGCCATTATGTAGCTATTATGTAAATGCATGAATTTGTAGGTTAAAGGCCATGAGTGAATAATGATGGAAGAATTCTTGATGATGATGATATGATGTAATATGATGTTCTTGATGATTGATGACGTTGATAAAGAACACTGTATAATTTATATCGTCATAAGCTTTTATTTGAGTATTTAACATTAAAATAATTATCTTAATTAACAGGTACATTCAACCCCTGCGCAAAAGAAACCGTCTGTATGTTTTATCACCATGGTTGGAACGGGTGATAATATTTCCTGTTGCTCTTGTACGTCACAACTTCAGATGTCTCTGCTGTGAAGCGACTCAGTTTCGAGAACGAGTCGTACACTTTACAATACCACGTGTTGCTGTTTCTTGATACCCCGTAGAACGTTCGTCGGTAAGTGCAGTTCACATAGCACATTGACCAGAACAGGTAGAACAACGCGAAGCAGGCACAGTACAACGCAATTGGGTAATTACGAGCAGGAATACCCAGACTACTATCCATGGGAGTCTTGTCTGCTTTGTCCCTGAAATGCAAGATCGAAACATACATTTCAAAGAGTACTTTCTGGCCATTCCATATATTATCTAATGTTTGATGTCTGATGATAAAGATAAGTGGATAGTTTAATTGCCCAATATTAGGGATTTGAAAGCTCGATGAGTAGTTAGTCTAGTCACCAAGTGGGTTTATTAATGCTTCCATGCCGAAGGTCCAGGGTTCGGTTCCCGGGACTAAAATTATCAACGTACCGGCCAAACGAGTGTTCGTCATTCTCTGAATCAGAATCTAGCGAGCTGGATGATTCTTGAGTAGTGCCAGACGCCGTTTCCGTTTCCGAGTCGAGATCACTAGGCCTATCAGAGACCGATGAGTCATCACCGAGCGAAGTTTCCGAACGAGACGAACCCGCGCCAGCTGATCTTGCTGGAGTCAGATGAAATCCAGGACTGAATGTATCGATCGCTGAAAACAATTTGTTTAGAAACGAAATATTTTGAACCGTATAGCATTTTTTATGTTTATTTCTTCTTCTTCTTTTCTTTACAATTTTTGTTGGTACATTATTGCCACTCGGTGTAAGATTCGGGTCTTTTGAAATCGTTCTAAAAATATTTTCGCCACGTTTTATTGCAAGATTTGTTCCTTCGTGTCCCTCTGTGTCTCCTACCTGGGCACACACGTCTTCACTGGTGACCCCTTGAAAGGTGTCCCTCTCAGCATCGGTCCCTTGTTCGGAAAAATCTGTCATTAAATGATCACCATTCATTTTCTGCGACCGCAGTTTTTTATGCTCTAACTGTTTTTTAAGTTCACTTCTAACTTTGTTTATGTACGAAAGTTCCATCTTGTCGAGAACTTCGGAGATTTCGTGTAAAATGTGACCAGTTAAAGCTTTCTTGTCTTTAGTTGGTGGTGTTGGTTTCGTTTCGTTTTCGGTTGGCATCGCTGACATTGTTCCTACGCCATTGATGGAAATATATGAATTTTCTTGTTTTATAGAGTTGGACAAACTGTTCATGTTCAGACTTGTCGGCGAGATTGATATCACTGTCTTCTCTACAAAAGTGACCTTAAAGGCGGGAACTGAATCTCCTACGTCACACATGGAACTGTTTGTGGTACCTTTCGTTGACGCGTCATCATTCAGTTCTTCCCTTTCTGCCATCCGGTCATGTCTTCCCAACCCTTCAGTTTTAACTTGACCTCCTTCTCCGTTTTCCCGCGATAAAACTTGGTCATTTCTCGCGAGATTCGTTCCACGAAGGTCGTTTTCCGAATAATCTAGGTAATCGTTCATTTTTTCTACACACCCAATGAAGAATTGTGGTAGTTTTATTTAATGGCTCCACAGTTTCAATTTCATGATCTATGCATTCAGCAAAATACATTTTTTCTCAATTTCTTGTTCGCAAATAATCATATAGCTCGTTTCCATGGAAATTACAACCATGCAACACCTAAAGCTTGGAAATTGTGACGTGTGGAATTTCCACCTAAGTTTTTGAATGTGAATCTTTTCTGAAATTTGAAATTTCAATATTTTGTATTTAGAATTAGAAGCCTCGAACTTATTAGAATCTAAATCTATAAGAAGTAGTTTTCCCTATTTCGACAGTCTTAGGTGGACCCGGTTGACCCTCATGCTTGTTCACTATACTTGGACGAGAGTGAGCGCTGACGACAGACGCTGGCACCGACATACACATTGATTCAGGAATACATGGCGGACATGAACAAATTGAGAAAAAGCTGATTCAAAAATAAACACAACATATCCAGCCATGTATTTATAGCCCTACCTACGATATTGTGACGTAGCAAGAACTCACCGTGTCTCCAGTCCAACAGCGTCAGCGAGGTCTCGAACCCACGGACTGCAGATGACGTACCCGAAGATGTACAGGTACAATGTAACGTGTAAAAAAATGATATGTACAAAATATGAAAATAAATACAAAATATGTACAATGCAACTCTAGGGTTGGTTCTCACTCACACCACAGGGATCTCTATAGGACGTACCAGAGTACGGGCAGTTACGTTATGTGAAATGATAACATCACGTAGGTTTATTTATTGTTACTAGACATTTATCCTAACGTGGCTGAGACGTGGCGAATCTGTCTATGGGCTTTTCTATGGTACGAGGTACAACATTTTAGTCGCAATCAAGGTAGGGCCTATCTATCCACAAATCAAGAAGAAGGAAGACAACTTTTACTTGGCAATATAAAGTAGATCCTAAATAAATATCATGATCATGGGTCACATTTATACGAACATTTGCTAGTCTATAAGCGTTGAGCAATATTTACAAAAATGCCTTAAAAATAATTTACAAGTATTTAAAATAATGCTATTTACTTACTAGAAACAATAGTTGATCCAAATGAAGTGTCGTGAGAGAAATGATCTACAAAGGGGTGGGATTTCAGTACCATTTGTATGATACAAAATTATTGTTTAATAGTTATGATGTTAGAGCCTGCTAAGCACAAACAAGATGCCACAAGTCCATTTTTGAGTGTGAGTTGACAGCACAATATTTGACTTTCTGCTGAAGCATTCTTAACGTATTTTTTGAGCCGAAACCAAAATTGGTTATGTTTATTTTATTTGGGTAACTGCTATAGGCCCTATAATAATAACACCATTTCTAAATAACAAGAATACGAGGCTGTTGCCTTGTTGTAAAATACTCTCATTACCAAAACGATGAAAACAAGGATATACCCAAAATAAAATAACGGGATGTAGGCACAAGTTTTTCCAATATGTACATACTTTTATTTCTTACAATCACAAACAGGTCAATTTAACATATTATTTACGAATCAGATACATATTTGATAAGAACCAATGACGATGGGTAAATTGTTTTGTTTATTTCTTTGAGAACGATCGCAAATGTACCAACATTAATCATAATATCAATTTGTTTTTTCATGTTGATCCTAAGTGAACCTCTTTCTTCTCTTCTACTCTTTCTTCTGTGATGATGATGATGCTAATGATGATGATGATGATAGTGATGATGATGATGGTGATGATGATGATGATGATGATGATTTGTGTTGTTTTACGTCTCTATTATTGCTTTTATACTAATACTATGCGAGGAGACGATAAGGGATCATAGATGAAGGACAAATTACAAGAAAACATGATTGCCATATACGGGATTTCAACCCACGTGCACCTAGGCACGTGACACACGTTTTTTTCCTATACCAGTGTACCAATCTCATCAGTCACCGCGGACGACCTATACAGAATTCTTAAAATTCTTATAAGTAAAATTATCTAATTTACAATCTTAATGGCACATTAATTCATAAAACATAAAGCTTGGTGACGTTAATGTAATCGTGATAATCCTGAGCATAAACGAATTCAAGATCCATCATCTAATGTCATTATTTAGTGTCATGTTTAGCTCCAGTTGATACATTGTGGTAGCTTTATTACAAATGTATGGACAGCAAAGCATCAAGGTGCAAACTATTCACTCATTTATGAGCAGGCATTAATTGATTGACAGTGTATTCCACGTTGAGATTACAGTAAGTATTTACATTTCTCTGCTAACCTTACCCACCCCTTGTGGCGAGTGCAAAAGTTTGTATGTGAAATATACTGTCAAGATGTCCCTTATAGTCTTTTGCACTCGTCACAAGGGGTGGGTGAGTGAGTGTAGCCTGTAGACAGTGGCAAAGAAATGCGCTACTTACTGCAATACACTTGTAGCATTGCGTAACTCCCCGAAGTGTTTCCCTATCCTTGAGTGCAGAGTGTATAGGGTAGAGCCACAACACCACAACACCACAACAACACAACACAACAACAACAACAACACCAGCTGTTTGTCTACCGTTTCGTACAGTCAATATACGTTAGTCGGCTAATAGCAGAATGTAGACGCATGCGCGGTGACACCGAATCATCGTTGATCGGACGCATATGTTGTGGTGTCACTGCGTATGCGCATTATGCTACTAGCCGCCTAGCTTGTATGTTGTTATTGTCGATACGGGATTGCGAATTTGCGACGAAGCTTGTCGGTAGAGTCTGGGCGTTTAGATCCAGGCATGCTACTCTAAGGTGGGAGATGAATCTAGGCTGTAGACGGAAATATACCCAGATAAACGCTCAACTCGAAGTCGTTGTGCAAAATCCAGCAACATTGTCTGTAAAAAGAAAAAAATAATTAATTATTAATGTAGCTCTTTTATAATACTCTGTTGGTAGAATTTTATGAGTTTCGGATTTAGGATTTAAGACACATCGTCACCACAAGTTATAACCAGCCATCATTGATTGGCATTTGGGCGTACACCGTACAGGTTTAATATAGACAACAATAGTTGGATAACAATATTAATAATAGAACAAATAATCATACCACAAAATTAAGGAAGGATGGACACATTGTCGTAATGCCCTATAGGGCATATTATAGTTTTTTTCAAGCAGTTTTATAACAAATTACAACAATACAACAAATAACAAATTTTATAACACAGCATTTCAGAATTGGACAATGATGTAGCAAAATATGATTGAGATAATATTTGAATGGTTAAAAATTAAATATCTCAGTCACGGCTCACTGCTCACGGACCACACATACACCACTGACGATAGAACTGGAGGTGTCTCATTCTCGATATGATTATCCCTAGTGAGATACGATCACGAAGCTGTGTTGTCCGTAACAATGCACAACTACCGAACATTTAATTTATTTACAGATAACGATCTAACCTTCATGTAAAGCGTCCTGGTTCATTACAAATTACTTGTCTGGGTAAAACCGGATTTGGAAGTGGTTCGATTTATAAGCGCGGTCTTTAGGTGTGTTCCTTGGCCGGACCGTACTCACAATTTACTCCAATTTACTCTCATGTCATCTCACTGCATGTAGAACCCCTAATAGGCCTTAATTAAAAATAGCTCAAGGAATTGGAGAACCCGAGTACGCGCTGACAAAAAGACGATTTTATTTATAGATCGGAGTTGAGCAGGATTGGGAAATATTATGGCAGCAAACTTAGATTTTCTTAAAGGACGAAATTTAGGAAATTTTGAATTTCGTTTATTCTCAAGATAAGAATCTACAGTGGAATCAGCCTTGGAAAACATAATAGATGAATGGAGCCTCGATCTGTTGATTCCTCTCGAGTCTCGACCCTTGCTCTTTCCACCCCACTCAAACGGCATCTAGAAAATATTGACCCTCACCATTGTAACATTTCAGTGCATTTCGACTTCCGTAGGCAAATGTTTTCGAGATTTCTATAGCCGTTTCTAGTCCGACTTCATTCATCTACTGCCAAGGCTGATAGAACTTTAACTCCATCAACGATATGGAAACAATAACTGAAGTTGTTGAAATAATATTGCAATGCAATACCTTGATCTAATTTACTCCTCCAATTCGGTTCGAGTAAGAAAATCAAGACGGGCATTGCCCCCTTCCCCCAACCCCTCAGAGTTTTCAAGCAACTCATACCGCCCCTTCTAACCACTGCAGGGGCGCATCTATTTAGTATGAAGTGGTCCAGGGTTCGATTCTCACATAGTCTCGTTTTCATGTTGGCGATCCACCCGCGCGACGCGAGCGAATGCTTGTTTCTTTATTTGCAGCTTATCAACCTTTGTATGCATTTAATTGGTAGGTTATAATAGCTACCATAGCCGGTCAAACGAATGCAACGAGACAGTTCGCGATCCCAGCCTTCTGATTGGCCCAGTAAATATTCGATCGTCTCATTTGCCTGAATGAGACGACTATTTTATTGGCTTCCCACTCAGTTAACATTTTCAGTGGGGATCACTGAAAATGTTAACTGAGTGGGTAGCCAATAAAATTAATACAAAATATGTATTTTCTATATTTTATATTTATTTATTTATTCATTTATTCATTTAATCATTTAATCATTTATTCATTTATTCATTTATTCATTTATTCATTTATTCATTTATTCATTTATTCATTTATTCATTCATTCATTTATTCATTTATTCATTTATTCATTTATTCATTTATTCATTTATTCATTTACGATGATTATTTATTTATTTATGTATTTATTCTATTTGTTTTACATTACCTGTGACATTACTTTATTTACTTACTTGCTGCCGACTAGAGGTAATGCTCCTGCATTCTACCAGGACAATGTACATGAAGAGTGATAAGCTCTCTGGCGCCTCTCGGAGGTATAAACTGATTCTCGACAAGCCCAGCTCGTCGGGTAGATACATGTAGATGTATCGCGCGCTAGTCCAGTCTTTCCAGGTGTCCACCATCATCTGACTGAAGGTTCTGTCCTGGCCCTTGAACCCTAGCAGCATGTAGCTCGTGGTGTGGCTGTCCAGCTGGGCCAGAGACAGCTCGGGAAGAATACTCTTCACCTCTCTGTACACCCCTGGAACCAACGTGCAACTTTTGTTATTATAATGTTTCATAGAAAACCTTTCCAGAGACAAAACACTTCTCGTCACTTCAATCAAATCAGTTCAGGGGACCATCTATAAAGTATTTGGAATAGTTTTGAAGGAATTTCCGATGGATGCTACTCGTTGTACTCGTGATTCCTCCCACTAACAGAATGTTTGTACTCGTGACTCCTCCCACTAACAGTAGTTGCACTCGTGACTCCTCCCACTGACAGAACAGTTGTACTCGTGACTCCTCCCACTAACAGTAGTTGCACTCGTGACTCCTCCCACTGACAGAATAGTTGTACTCGTGACTCCTCCCACTAACAGTAGTTGCACTCGTGACTCCTCCCACTGACAGAACAGTTGCACTCGTGACTCCTCCCACTGACATAATAGTTGTACTCGTGACTCCTCCCACTGACCTTGATGTAGGATCGAGCTACTGCCCGGGGTGTTACCCTCGCGAAACTCTCCTGTTTGAAGACATTCCCTCAACGTATCGGCGTCGTCGGTGAAGTGGACAACCGGAAAGTTTACTGAAACAATAAGATGTTATTTACAATCATAATCACTATCGGAAGATATTGATAAGAAATAAGAGTTAAATTTAAAGATTTTGGCAGCTGAATGATTGTTGAAGAAACACACAAATATTTTCAACAACCCCATCTAGGTTTAGAAAGCAAAGCTGTCACCTTTTTTCGTAAAGCAAATAATTTATTAGTTTCTTCCACACTCAAGTATAATTTCCAAAATGTTTAAGGTATGATATTCGTTCCTATAAATTTTCCCAGGAGCCATGCCTTTATAGGCCCTCTTTGAACTACAACAATTCTAAATAATTTGACATTTCATTGGGGGGAGAATATGGGTCGCAACAGCTTATCTGGAGAGTGTTCGTCGGGAACTGAAGCCTGTATACACACAAAATATATAAATATATACAACGAACAAAAAAACAACAACCACACAACTGTTTTGGCTTTTCTTTGCAACCGGCGCGTGAACAATGGCGTGCTAGGCCGAAACGGTTTTGACATCCCTCCCCCCCCCCCCCCCCCCCCCGTTGTATTATATATATTTTGTATCTATACTCCTATAATTACCGACGAACATCTTAAGGTAACTGTTGGCATTGGGAATGCTATTTTTCCCCCTTCAAACTACCACGTCGTTTGGTCTACGTAATTCATTGAGATATTAATAATATGTGTTGTTTTCTTAAAATTCAAAAGGTCATTAACGGGGCCGTTAGCTAACGGTCCGTTATTTGGATAGGGTTTGTTGGGTTACAGATTACGTACCGTCAGCTGACGGCCACTCTAACGACCGATTGAAAAACCGGGCCTAAATCGCATTGTTGCTTAAAATAAGAACATGGTCAGTAACCGAGGAAACAACCTGAAAAATCTTCGAAAATCTAAAAAAAAAAAATGTTTTCAAAATTATCACCATAAAAATAAATAAGTTCGGCTCGCGAAAATGCATCCAGCATGTGCGTGCGTTGTTCGTCAACCATAGCACATACAATGTGTAGAGATGTACCATGGCACCATGAACACCGGCATCAGCTGCCACCGGAGCGGGTGCGACTGCAGTAACAACAACGGTGTGGAGCTGACGAGAGTACTCACGTGTTATGCCTACGAGGAGGAGATGATAGTCGACGTCAACTCCGACATGGTGGGATACACCTCACTCAACAACAGCGGACACACTGGGAAATGTTGCAGGTAAACAAACGTAGAATTTGGCACAGGGTGACTCTGCCGATCGTGAGGAGACTAAATGAGTCCTCCAATCCAATCCCTTTAAATCTTTTTCTTTTTTACTTCCTACATGTTACTTATCTCCAGTCTCCTCTGACGACATGTGATCGAGTACGTCGTTGAACGCCAAATAACCAAATCAATTTAATGTACTCACAGAACTTTATTTGAGATGTATAGTTATCTCCTCGGTCTTTAAGACGACCCAGCGTCGTATGACTTAACGGTTGAGTAACGAGTATGTAACAATGACGATAATAATATTCAGGTCGACGAAGATAACCATAGCTAGGCTACGACGGAAATAAGACAAGTTGAATTAAGTGTAGTTGAATTAAATGAAGAGTTGAATTAAATGTATTTGTGTATCTAGCCACACTCAATTACAGTTACTGATATATTAATTGGATTACATTATATATTGTGTGCTCCGTTAAAACGACTTTTCTAAAGACGTATTGTTAGATTGAATTCAAGTCCAGTAGTTGAGATACCGACAGCTCAAACAAGTTTGCAAGCATGAATACATCTAGGGGACTAATGAACCACGTAAAAAGAAAAATGCTTGAAAGCAAAAAGTTTGTAAAATATATCATACCATTTATTGTTTGAAAAAAAAAAAACGGAAAAAGAAGACGAAGAAGGTGGAATAATGTACGCCCTAAACGTATAATCATTCTAAAAGCTATTATAACATATAGTAACGAGTCTTGCTAGATGTGGATATAGGTAAATATGTATGAATATCTCCTATACAGCTTCTAAAACGTATAAGTAATAGGCCTAGATGTTTTGGTACACAAATTTAATTTCTGTTGTAATCAGTTCACAGGCAGTGGCAGACCCGCGTGGCAGCATGACTTGTGAACGGACACATACAGATACAGAACACAAGTCAATGCACAAGCATTGTACCAACCACCACTCCGAGCGAAATGAACATACCAGAACCTGCATGAGACCAACCTCTAGAGAACACCATCATTGCCACAGTCACAGAAAACATGGCAGTGAGTCACACCACAGAAGAACACACGGTTCTGAAAGATCGGTTGTCAGGCACAGGCACCACAGATCAGGCTCTGTCGAGAGGCATAGCAAGGAGTCATCAAAATATTCTGCAGGACACAAAACTTGCCGATACCATCCAAAAAGAACCATGGACTGTGATGACTCAACAGGTAAACTGCAAGTAAACGTTGAAGTGGAAGTCGACTCTGGTTCTTCGACATGTGAGGCACTCAAACACGTGGATATTGAGGGAACTCTTGCGGTTAATACAACCGTACAACCGTCACACGGGAACATTAGAGGTAACAAAAGTAAGACAACCGATATGAATGACCTTGATGTGTGTGTCGACAGTAATTTAACGGTGGCTTACAAGAAAGTCGATGATAATACTAAATGTGTGACACCACATACAAATAAATATGATCGGAACAAACCGTCGAAAGACGTAATAAAACGTGGCTCCGTACAACCTGTTGGAACAAGTGTTGATACGTCATTGGAGCTGAATTCAGAAGTACAGTTATCTTTTAAATTAGTCAGAGATAGGAGCAGTGAGTTTTTAGGCATGACAGATTGTTGTGGATCAATTAAAGATGAAATCATAACATTTAAAGAAGATGGCCACTTTCAGAAGGTGGTCGAAGATAAAGTTGGAAAACTTTATTTCAAGATGGACAAATGTAATTGTTACAACAAGAAGACCCTGCCTAAGATTGTACAAAGTTATGAAAAGACTGTTATTGTTAATACTAAATGCGATTGTGCAGGAAACTGTCACAAATGCAAATCGTGCTGTCAAAATTTTACCAAGGAGAAGAATTCGTTGCTAGATAAAAATTATTTTAGCGAGCCAGCTGTGAAAAAACAATCTTTATTCAATCATGATAAAGTTTCTAATAGTGAAAATGACACACATATAAAGAAGGTCAGGCTATCTCCAAATGTATCGCATGACTGGAATAGAGAGGAAGCTATTCCGGACCGTGACGTTAGTACGAGAGGCTCCAATTCAAGTGGTTGGGTTAGAAGAGAATATATGTCAGAAAGAGAAGGAGGGGTAGTAGAATCTGCTTCGAGTGACTGGGAAAGAAAAGAGCCTATGTCAGAAAGAGAAGTAGGGGTAGTAGATTCTAATTCGAGTGATTGGGAGAGAAGAGGGTATATGTCAGAAAGAGACGACGGGGTAGTAGATTCTAATTCGAGTGATTGGGAGAGAAAAAGATATACGTCAGAACAAAAAGCCGGCAAAGAAGGTTTTGCTGAAAGTGGCTGGGATAAAGAGGACTTGGTCCCAGTAGATCAAGACTTCGGTAAAATAGATGGTCGTGTTTCGACTGAAGCAGCAAGAGAGTCGTTACCAAATCTAGGAGCTGGATTACACGCTGCTGATTCAAAAGGCTTAGTCCTGGACGAAACAGACTTCAAACAAATAGATCCTAGTTCGGAGGACTTGAATAAAGTAGGATCTGTATCAGATACAGATCTAGGGAGAAAACATTCCTCTTCAACCTCCTGGGGTCGACGGGACACTTCCCCAGATAGACATAATATAACTGAGAATGGCTGGAATATCGATGAGACCATCCCAGAGCAAGAAGAACGGATCAGTACAGTGGATCCTCTTCCAGACAAGTGGGATGGACGAGACTCTATCGTAGATCAGCAAGAGTTTGTTCCAGATGATTTGAATATAGAGGAATCTACCCAATATATAAGAGAGTATGAGACAGTGGACCCTACTATTGATGAGTACGTTAAAAGTAATAACAAAGACACACTAGATGGGACGGAGAAGTTAATTACGCATGCTGAAAGAGTTGATAGTAATGGTGATGTACTGCTGACCAACACAAAAGAAAATGTTGAACCAAAAGTTAATAATCGTGTTAAGATAGTGGACTCTGTAGTAGATTACTTGAAAAGAGGTATATTGTTTTCGAGTGAGGACGAGAACGTGTACAGGCGAAGGAACCTTTTTTCAAGACGTATTGGAAGAGATGTCCTTAGCGATGTTGGAGGAATCGAAGCGAGTGGGATCTCAAACGAATACAAAGATAAAGACAATCTGGTTTCAGTAAACGAAGCCAACCTCGTTTTGGATCGAGTTGATTCTTTCAGAAATACATTGGACGAAACGACCACGATGATATCACACCCACAACTGGACAGATATTGGACAATTGGTCCCACTACGACATATCTAAGCGATCGTGTTTCGTACTTTGATAAGCCAACCACCAATGATAAGGGTTCGGTACCATCCAGTTCAGAAAGTATGAGGTCTGGTAACAACATGCTCGATGAAGTTTCGGCGATTCTGAAGCAAATAGACTTGCCGTACATTAGTAACGTTGGAAGCAATATTCGAAGTAAGTCAGATATTGACATTGTGCCTAGTAGCAGTCGGAGCGCAGAATATGGGGCAACACCGGGCAGTAATATGTTTTCATTTGAAAATTGTGGGATGAATTTCACAAACCCACAACCAGTAGCACTTTCCAAGTCAACTTTCAGTAATAACGATCAGCTAGTTGAAGCTCCTAAGGAAGTAAAAAAACCGTCAATTCTACAAACCGTCTTTTCCGTTATAGGTTCGTTGAAGTATAGATCGCTTTTCAGTGGAACTTCAGATGCCGATGCACTCACAAAAACCCTCTTGTCAAGTTCAGATGTACCCAAAACAGACAAGTCTATATCTAGCAACGAATCGGTACAGATTCCAAAAATAAATTATTCGAACAAGGTCAACTTTTTAGCCTCGCGAGGAAACTACGGGCATGCTTTTGATTACGGAAATGAGCCACTGCCACATGGATCTATTGAACGCGATACACTAATACACAATGAAGACAATGATCTTTTTCTGAATGATGAATCATTTTCCACGGATAAAACAAATGCACCAGTTGCACTGAGTAAACAACAGGTTGATTCGTCAACTAAACGAAACAGTACCGTGATCACGAGAAACGCTAACATCGACACTGAAGCAAACAAGAAGCCAAGTAATTATAAGCCTAACGACAAAACGGAAAACTCGAATGCAGCTAGCTTGAACAACATGTCATATGATGACAGAAAAAACAATTCATTTCAAAATATATCTGAGCACATGACTGATGACGATTCTCAGTCAAGTAGTTCTGAAGAGCGTACCAGTGTTTCTGGTACGGATTCAGAAGAGAAAGAGGAGACATTAGAGGCCAGGTAAAATAGATTTGTAATTCTTGTTTATGTTTTAATCGAATTATATAAATATTATAATATGACACATTCTAAATTGTTGTGGACATTCAACTAAAGCACATGTCAATCAAGCATTATCGAACTGATGAGCTCTTGTTTATTCTAACTATAAAACACAATATTTTCGATCTCCATAACATATTTTTGTCGTTCGTTTGAAATAACGCTATAACGTATAGGGAGTATTCACGTGACGTCAGAACGGCCATATGACGTATTATTTCAAGTTTCAACAACATATTTGGGAATGACATATTATACACACATTGTATGTTGACATTTTAGCTGTCAAAAGAAGGCAAATAGATTTACGGGGAAATATGAGAGTTTGAACACGTACATCACCCGATAAAGTTTACGGAAATGATTACTTCTTGCCTTTGTAAACGATTAAAAGAGTAATCGAGACAAAAGAGTTTATTTATGTTGCTTTCAAGTGATTGCAAACCAAAGTTAGAGAAGAGTTGAACTTGCATCAAACGCCAGCTGAAACATGGTAGCTAGTATAGTGGAACCAAGATTACTTTACACCTGCTTTCGTCACATCCGGGGCAGTCGTAGCCAACCAGCGAACCGCCCGAGACACATTCGGGCCAATACCGATCGCTGATTGGCTACGAACCAGTCGCCTGTGACGAAAGCATGTGTAAGGTAGTCTTGGGACAACTATAGCTACGGTCATTTTAGGCCTATTATACCGCTCTTCGCACATCTCGGAAGAGATTTAGACCATGCAATGTATCGTCTAATGTATATAGAAGAAAATAAATATAACTACCAATCACATGCCATGGTGGCCTCCAGTATGGCAGCCATGCGCATTACGTGAATACACCCTACCCTGTTGCTTTTGTCAGTCATCATTTGAAATCAGCAACAAAGGATATCAGCGTTCTGAAACTATGGCATTTACAATTTGTTTGAATTTGTATATGTATTTCTTGATTGTTCTAGTACTAAGGAAGAGAGAATCCCCTTCCAAGGCATACGGGGATATCCTACCCGACTCAAACCCATCACATTGTACTGTTTGTGCATTTTCTTTCTGTACTTGTTCTGGACCACGTGCTACTTCAATTGTTCGTACACCTCATACGGGATCGTCAGAAGAAGAACCACATGGTATTGCAGATTATATAGAGCAGTCAAAGACTCTAATAACTATAAGTATACGCCAGAAATACGAAAAGTGGGACGTGAAAAATTGTTTCACCCATTCAGACCCTGGTGACCTAAAGACAACGTCAAGCAAAGATGAAATCATTATTATACACAATCATACGAGCACTATTGTAAATAAAATGTCTGTACATAGATACATTGATAATAATAATTAACTCTTCATTGCCCAATCTAAAGATAGCACACATACACACTTCTGATGGACTAGAACAAGTTTCTTGGGATGCCGTGGAAAATAACAAACAAACATAGTCTACGCGTTTATAGGCTGCGGCCGCACAGACGGAGGAGAGTGTGGATACATGTTGTAGTAGAAATGGCAGCCGCACTGCAGGCTGAAACAACCACAACTTCGGTAATGCTTTCGTCATCAACATCGATCAATGACGTGGCAGGTATGTGAATAAGTCACGGCCACTGGTTGGCTGCCGCTCACCCACCCGTGACGGAAGCATTACCGAAGATGTTGTACGATGACTATACCCACCTAGAATCTAGTGTGAGTCTGTGAGTCAGGCGTGTACTATGTCGCTATCTAAACATTACAAACCTATAGTGCGTAGAATGAGTTATCCAACACGAATGATTCACTAGCCTGGCTACCCGCTCTACTGATTGGCTAGGATAGAGTGTGCAGTGCGGCCGGCGCCAAAATGACGGATACTTCCATCTACTCCTATAATAGACCTATACTTCCCTTGAAGTACCCCTCCGTCTGTGCGGCCGCAGCATGTCGCTCTCCTGACACTCGATTATGACATTCTCGATCACAAGCGGTGGCACAGGTACTCAATGGTTGCCCCTAGATGTGACACAAGCTAAAGTTCGTCTCTATCCAAAATGCACGCCGGTAAAGAGAAATCATCAAAGGTGTTTTCCCGCTCACTGTGCAAGATAGTAAACGTCAAGCTTGTTACCAGGAAGGATGCACAATTGAAAAAAAAACTGACCACTACTGATTTATATTCAAATAAAAAAACCACCCTCTTGACATTAGCGAAGATGGGGGCTCAGGATTCGGTTCTTTTTCAAAGGATCGGCCATAATCATCTCTTGCTCAAGAAAAATTACCATCACTAAATGAAACTGCTATTATACTACTTTTCCTACAAACCTATTATGAGAATTGCTAACCCTGAATATTCATGGTCGAAGGTCCATGTGTTTTGGAGTTTCTTTACTATGTTAGAAAGTAAGTGGTTTGCCAAATAAAGTGGATGATTGCCAGCATTGTAGTCTCCAACAATAAGAAACTGAAACAGTTCCTTTTAATTCGCATTTTGCCGGCGTGTATCTTGAATTGAGACAAACTGTAGGTACACAAACTCTAGCACATAAACGTTATCTGAATACAAAAATATTCTTTCAAACTCAATTGAATCTACCTCGGTAATGTGAAGTGGAATTATTATGAAAAATTACATAGTACACTGTTAATAGAAATCAAATTTGAGAAGCGTGAAGTCGTGTTCAAATGTTTTTGTTATACGTTCTTCATCGTCCATCTTACCTCCCTTCTCCTTGGCATCGAGAAGTTGCCCCTCCCGAAGCAGAGGACTGTTCTCCAAGGCTTTCCGGCACTCCCTCTGATGATCGGCGTCCAGATAGTGACGCCGTGGTCGTCGTACCGGCTCGACGAAGGTGAAGAGTACCAGAGATCCGTTTCCGGTGTTGGTAAGACTGTCTGTGTCGCTGCTGACACTGCTACAGCTACTGGCAGTACCACGCGACCCGGAGCCTCCTGCAAACACTTGCATTATTAGGTGGCACGTGTGTCCGGTGTTGGTAAGACTGTCTGTGTCGCTGCTGACACTGCTACAGCTACTGGCAGTACCGCGCGACCCGGAGCCTCCTGCAAACACTTGCATTATTAGGTGGCACGTGTGTCCGGTGTTGGTAAGACTGTCTGTGTCGCTGCTGACACTGCTACACCTGCTGGCAGTACCGCGCGACCCGGAGCCTCCTGCAAACACTTGCATTATTAGGTGGCACGTGTGTCCGGTGTTGGTAAGACTGTCTGTGTCGCTGCTGACACTGCTACACCTGCTGGCAGTACCGCGCGACCCGGAGCCTCCTGCAAACACTTGCATTATTAGGTGGCACGTGTGTCCGGTGTTGGTAAGACTGTCTGTGTCGCTGCTGACACTGCTACACCTGCTGGCAGTACCGCGCGACCTGGAGCCTCCTGCAAACACTTGCATTATTAGGTGGCACGTGTGTCCGGTGTTGGTAAGACTGTCTGTGTCGCTGCTGACACTGCTACAGCTACTGGCAGTACCACGCGACCCGGAGCCTCCTGCAAACACTTGCATTATTAGGTGGCACGTGTGTCCGGTGTTGGTAAGACTGTCTGTGTCGCTGCTGACACTGCTACAACTGCTGGCAGTACCGCGCGACCCGGAGCCTCCTGCAAACACTTGCATTATTAGGTGGCACGTGTGTCCGGTGTTGGTAAGACTGTCTGTGTCGCTGCTGACACTGCTACACCTGCTGGCAGTACCACGCGACCCGGAGCCTCCTGCAAACACCTGCATTATTAGGTGGCACGTGTGTCCGGTGTTGGTAAGACTGTCTGTGTCGCTGCTGACACTGCTACACCTGCTGGCAGTACCGCGCGACCCGGAGCCTCCTGCAAACACTTGCATTATTAGGTGGCACGTGTGTCCGGTGTTGGTAAGACTGTCTGTGTCGCTGCTGACACTGCTACACCTGCTGGCAGTACCGCGCGACCTGGAGCCTCCTGCAAACACCTGCATTATTAGGTGGCACGTGTGTCTGGTGTTGGTAAGACTGTCTGTGTCGCTGCTGACACTGTTACACCTGCTGGCAGTACCGCGCGACCCGGAGCCTCCTGCAAACACTTGCATTATTCAGTGGTATGTGGGTCTGGTGGAAAACGGAAGTACTACTATCACTTCACCCCCCCTCCCCCCCCCCCCTTCCATTGGGGGGAACTGCCATAAGCCATAAGACATTGAATGACAACGAATTCCAAATGTATACCCTCCCTTTAAATGTTCCCAATGTCAGCGTGCCGCATATTAGCATAAGTGTACAGTTTTTTCCATAAAGTTTTTTTAAACACAATTTATTAAATTATAAGCAATCAAATTACATATATTGTGTATAAAATCCCCTAAGTTGAAAACTCTCAACATTTTTACATTAAAATGAAAAATAATACAAAAATACAAAAAAAATTGATTAGGTAGTGAATATAACAATGGGGAAATATATTCAAGATAATACAATGAGGAAAAGAGTTTAAAAAAAAACTCTTCGGAAAAGTTTTATAGAGATAGTAAGATTGTATATGGTTAATTCATGTTCCAACAATTTAAAGGGTACATAATAGCTATCACACTCAATGAAAAGCAAAAGCGGTGAGTCAGCTTACTGCATTGATATCTACACGATTGTTACATTTCGTACTCCAAATGAGGAATTTGTTTTCAAATGTTCAAATCGATATAAAATAAAGTTTGTAGATTTGTTTTCAAGTACTTAGAGGTTAAAAATAGCTTCATCAAGATGAAACTTATTTTGAATTATAAGTAAACCCAAAGCCCAAATAAGGGACTCACAAAATCGAATGGTTTTACGGTGTATTTTTGCTTCTAGTTTGTTATATGTTCTAGCTATAGCTTACAATTCTAGTATTATTTAAAAAAACACATTTTTTTATAAGGTTGATAAATCGAAAACCGGAATGGTTTATTGAAACTAAGCAACATTCATAAGAAAGAGCATTAAATAAATTATCTACGAATTAAATCACACATTTTGTTTTACTTTTTGATAAGTTTAAACATTTTATTTTTAAAACAATTCTAACAGACCTAACTCGGGGGTTCCGCAATGTAGATAGACATTCAACCTTAACCCCTTCCCCCCATTTTGATTAGTTCATTAGATGTAACTAAATAACGCATGCCCGATCCGATACAGACCAGTAGATATTATTAGTCTTTGATATAATCGTTGTACAACAACTTCAGTAAAGCTTCCGTCACGGGTGGGTGAGCGGCAGCCAACCAACGGCCGTGGCTAATTCAAATACCTGTTCGGGTTGGCCGAGACCGTAAACACGTCATTGATTGATGACGGAAGCGTTCCCGTAGTTGCTGTACAACTACTATATACAGATCTCACTAATAGGGTTTAAAATGTCACCACATGTGGGCTTTTCTTGAAATGTGTTCGCGAAATATGTCGAGAGCCCGTTATCTATTAGTTGTCTCGGAAATGTTAATTATTTCAAAGTAAATCCACGTATTTCAAACTAATAAATCACTAACAATGTTTCTAGTTTTAAGCCCGTTGTCGTTTCCGCTACGAGTCACTTTTCTTTCAACAAAATAAGCCGCTAACAATCAAAGAACCATCGTATCATCCGCAGACCAACGGCTATCGCCAGTGAGCACCTGTGACCTGCCCCGTAAGGTCACAGCTATACCTCTTCTCGCTTCAGGTAAAAAATATGTCCTTGTAAAGAAGCGACCGTAATTAATTGAAACTACCTTAAAGCGTATAATTTTATACGCCTGTACATTCTTTTCGGCCTATACCGGAATTTAATTTTAAGTCATTGGAGGCACCTGTTCGCCCATTAGAAAAGATAAACACGATGTAGATATTTAAAACATGAAACGTGAGGTGACGTAGATAACTTTTAAGATTGATTCAAACAACTGAACATGACGAGTGATTCTTAAAGCAAAACGCTTTTTTGATATTATATAATTGTGTATTTATGTTAAACTATAATTATGTATCATATGACTAAACAAATATATACAATGAAACAATTAACTAAAAAATATCAGCATATTATGTTACTGTTTTATTATAAACCAAAAGATGGTAAGATTTTATTTGTAGCAGAAAAAACGAAATGCAATATGTTACTTTAAGGTCGATTTACACGTATTTAAGATTTGAGGTTTAAGGGTTGAATCAAGCCAAACGCATTATGGCGTTCATGATGATATTTGGGGTTTTACGTCCCATATTTTTGCAACGAGGCTAATCGAGACTACTATGGCGTTCACACAACTTCCTAAAATTAAGATTTATAGAAACCTTAGTAACGTTAGCTCTTATATCTAAAATTATTATTCCAGCCAATAAGAGGCGACGTTTTCTAAATCCGGCCAATGGTAGCGATCCTAAGTAAAACAGTTAATAAAAGTAGTGCTTTAGGAACAAAGTATTAGTAATCGACCTTACCCACCAAGGAAACAGCGTGTATCCAAGCATTGCGCATCATTGGATCGTTGACCGAGTAATAGGCCTACAACCATCTTATATTATTACATAATAAATATTTTACTTAACAACTTTTTATAAATAATTATAAAATTATGAAATGGAAAACGTGCCCAGCAATTATCACATGAAAGTGAGACAAAATATGTAAATGTGTTGAATATCACGCCGAGTTTTGACGCCCACAACAAACGTTCTTGATTTCACCGCATATAATTATGGCGGGATGAAGATGCCCAAAGATTGCCACTAGCTCGCCGCTAACTGCCACGATGAGAGTACCATTGCATCACAGTCACAACCCACGCGGCTATTAGCGCGCTAACCACGGGGCAAAGGTAGCCAATAGCACAGATGAACAACTGGCGGGGACCGGTGCAAGTAGAGAGGGGCCTAACCGCCACGAGTTAGCTACGATGCATGATACTCCTACCATTGCCTCACAACCCACGCGGCTATTAGCGCGCTAACCACGGGGCAAAGGTAGCCAATAGCACAGATGAACAACTGGCGGGGGCCGGTGCAAGCAGAGAGGGGCCTAACCGCCACGAGTTAGCTACGATGCATGATACTCCTACCATTGCGTCACAACCCACGCGGCTATTAGCGCGCTAACCACGGGGCAGAGGTAGCCAATAGCACAGATGAACAACTGGCGGGGGCCGGTGCAAGCAGAGAGGGGCCTTACCGCCACGAGTTAGCTACGATGCATGATACTCCTACCATTGCCTCACAACCCACGCGGCTATTAGCGCGCTAACCACGGGGCAAAGGTAGCCAATAGCACAGATGAACAACTGGCGGGGACCGGTGCAAGTAGAGAGGGGCCTAACCGCCACGAGTTAGCTACGATGCATGATACTCCTACCATTGCCTCACAACCCACGCGGCTATTAGCGCGCTAACCACGGGGCAAAGGTAGCCAATAGCACAGATGAACAACTGGCGGGGACCGGTGCAAGCAGAGAGGGGCCTAGCTGCCACGAGTTAGCTACGATGCATGATACTCCTACCATTGCCTCACAACCCACGCGGCTATTAGCGCGCTAACCACGGGGCAAAGGTAGCCAATAGCACAGATGAACAACTGGCGGGGGCCGGTGCAAGCAGAGAGGGGCCTAACCGCCACGAGTTAGCTACGATGCATGATACTCCTACCATTGCCTCACAACCCACGCGGCTATTAGCGCGCTAACCACGGGGCAAAGGTAGCCAATAGCACAGATGAACAACTGGCGGGGGCCGGTGCAAGCAGAGAGGGGCCTAACCGCCACGAGTTAGCTACGATGCATGATACTCCTACCATTGCCTCACAACCCACGCGGCTATTAGCGCGCTAACCACGGGGCAAAGGTAGCCAATAGCACAGAAGAACAACTGGCGGGGACCGGTGCAAGTAGAGAGGGGCCTAACCGCCACGAGTTAGCTACGATGCATGATACTCCTACCATTGCCTCACAACCCACGCGGCTATTAGCGCGCTAACCACGGGGCAAAGGTAGCCAATAGCACAGATGAACAACTGGCGGGGACCGGTGCAAGTAGAGAGGGGCCTAACCACCACGAGTTAGCTACGATGCATGATACTCCTACCATTGCCTCACAACCCACGCGGCTATTAGCGCGCTAACCACGGGGCAAAGGTAGCCAATAGCACAGATGAACAACTGGCGGGGGCCGGTGCAAGCAGAGAGGGGCCTAACCGCCACGAGTTAGCTACGATGCATGATACTCCTACCATTGCCTCACAACCCACGCGGCTATTAGCGCGCTAACCACGGGGCAAAGGTAGCCAATAGCACAGAAGAACAACTGGCGGGGACCGGTGCAAGTAGAGAGGGGCCTAACCGCCACGAGTTAGCTACGATGCATGATACTCCTACCATTGCCTCACAACCCACGCGGCTATTAGCGCGCTAACCACGGGGCAAAGGTAGCTAATAGCACAGATGAACAACTGGCGGGGGCCGGTGCAAGCAGAGAGGGGCCTAACCACCACGAGTTAGCTACGATTTGCCTCACTGGCATATTAAATTGAATATTTTTTAAATATACTGGCTCGTACGAAAAGGAAATGATACTTTCCAAGTATAAACGATGAAAAATTTAAGAATATTATGCTCTCTTCCATATTCCAATTATATTGAGGTAAATCATAATGCGAAAACAGAATCACCGTTGTGGGCTGGGGCTACCCCTTCCTATTTTACAACGCTTATATTAACTTGCCTTGTTTGTCTGGACGAAATCTTTGAATCGATATTCCACCTACTTTTAGATGTTCGATCAAGCTGAAATTTTTTACACAGACGTATTCTTGATGACAATACATGAATCAACTGTCATATTTACTAAATTGTCAATTAGTTCATCATAATTAATTAATTAATGTTTTACATGGAAATCGATGAATCTTTGAATCGATATTTCACCTACTTTTAAACGTCCGATCAAGCTGACATTTTGTACACAGACGTAGTTCTAATGACAATACATGAATCAACTGTCATATTTACTAAATTGTTAATTAATTTATCATAATTAATTAATTCATGTTTTATATGGAAATCGATGTTTAACCCACTTTCCAACGTTAAATCGAATTAAAAGATTTCACACAGACGTATTTCTAATGATAATACACGAATCAATTGTCACATTTACTAAATCGTCAATTAATTTATCAAAATTAATTAATTAATGTTTTATATGAAAATCGATGTACAGTCCACTTCCTAACGTCAAATCGAGTTGAAAGTTTTTACACAGACGTATTCTTAATGACTTCACACGAATCAATTGTCATATTTACTAAATCGTCAATTAATTCATCATAATTAATTAATTGATGTTTTATATGAGAATTGAAGTTTACCCCACTTCCCAACGTCAAATCGAGTTAAAAGTTCTCACACAGACGTGTTCTTAATGACAATACACGAATCAATTGTCATATTTACTAAATAATCAATATATTCATCATAATTAATTAATTAATTGATGTTTTATATGGAAATCGATATTTCACCCACTTTCCAACGTTGAACTGAGCTGAACGTTTTCACACAGACGTATTTTTTATGACAATACACGAATCAATTGTCACATTTACTAAATATTCAATTAATTCATCATAATTAATTAATGTTTTATATGGGAATCGATGTTTCACCCACTTCCCAACGTCGAATCGAGTTGAAAGTTTTCACACAGACGTATTCTTAATGACAATACATGAATCAATTGTCATATTTACTAAATATTCAATGAAGCCATCATAATTAATTAATTAATTGATGTTTTAAATGGGAATCGATATTTCACCCACTTCCGAACGTCAAATTGAGCTCAAAGTTTTCACAAAGACGTATTCTAATGACAATACATGAATCAATTGTCATATTTATTAAATAATTAATTAAACCATCATAATTAATTAATCGATATTTCACCCACTTCCCAACGTCCGATCGAGCTGAAATTTTCACACAGTCGTATTTTCTAAATGACAATATATGAATCAATGATCAGATTCACTTATTAATTAATCCACCATGATTAAATTATTAAACAATTAGCTTCATATGGGAAATTAGTCACAGCTAGTGAGGATGGGCCAACCACATGCAGGCATGGTTCGGGACTCAAATATCCGTGACGAAAGCATCGGATATGTTTCTATGCAGCAAGAATGTCAACACGCTCCACACTTGTAAGTATGGTACAACCCCGTGCGGTGAGTCATTCACCATGTACGCATAGGTGCGTTCCCTTCGCGTGGTTCGACCTCACAGTTGATCGTTGGTGTTAGTTGGTGGTAGTTGGTGCTAGCGCAACTGCTGTTTTCTATCACGGTAGGAATTGATTGTTTTAATATAATGTAATATAATATAATATAATATAATTTAATATAATATAATATAATATAATATAATATAATATAATATAATATAATATAATATAATATAATATAATATAATATAATATAATATAATATAATATAATATAATATAATATAATATAATATAATATAATATAATATAATATAATATAATATAATATAATATAATATAATATAATATAATATAATATAATATAATATAATATAATATAATATAATATAATATAATATAATATAATATAATATAATATAATATAATATAATATAATATAATATAATATAATATAATATAATATAATATAATATAATATAATATAATATAATATAATATAATATAATATAATATAATATAATATAATATAATATAATATAATATAATATAATATAATATAATATAATATAATATAATATAATATAATATAATATAATATAATATAATATAATATAATATAATATAATATAATATAATATAATATAATATAATATAATATAATATAATATAATATAATATAATATAATATAATATAATATAATATAATATTATATAATATAATATAATTCTCCCATAGCCACATAACCCCACTTTTCATAAGCATTATTGACCGATCGCTGGATCGTGCATGAACGGAACTGTCCGAAATTCAAGTTTGCAATGCGAGCACGCTATAGTTTGCGAGTGAAGTTAACAAGTACAAGTACACAAGTATGCAGTCTTCTAAATTCGGACACGTCCAGTGAGCATATATTTGATTTCAAGATTCTTTAAGACTAAAAAGTATAAAATAATATTACATGAAAAAAATACTTTTTTAAAAAAACAACGCTTATATTAAAATGCACTAAAAAGTAAAAAATAAATTTTCGCCCAACAAAGTTTTGCCTAACTCGGAAAATAAAAGCGTTGGGCGCTTTCGGTATTGACATAGATAGCAATATTCTGCTGTTTATGCAGGGAAAGCGCCCAACGCTTTTATTTTCCGAGTTAGGCAAAACTTTGTTGGGCGAAAATTTATTTTTTACTTTTTAGTGCATTTTAATATAAGCGTTGTTTTTTTAAAAAAGTATTTTTTTCATGTAATATTATTATAATCTACTACACCTCTGGTCGAGGTGGGTCCCTCCTCGTGGTGACCGGTGCCCGCAAAGAGGCCTCTTTTGACATTCCTTTCTTACGTGGCCTTCATTAATTATTTTTCCCTTCCTACTTTCTCACTCCTGCTCCATACATGCCGGCCCTCTGTGTAATCCAAACGCGTATCATCCCCACACGCCCACTAAAAGCCCCCGTATTTTCAGTTCCGTTATGACGACACCGACGATGTGCAATGGATCGGATCTAACCGACGTCATGTGACCTAGTTGTCCAGTACGTCATAAAACACTTGTTCTGTCCCATCACATGTGCCTTCCTTTGGACACGTGATGGACGGCGACAAAGCACGCATAGGTCTTACTTGACCTGCACAGTAAACACTAAACTGTTCTTCAACATAATTCACCTGTCGGTACAACTATGACGGAGCGTTCTAGAAGATAACAGTGCATGATTCGGTGATTCATGATTGCTAATGTACGGTTAAGTGGGCAAACAAGACGGAAAACAAAATAATATGCATATAAAATAGCAACAAATGTGTTTCGCTGATGTATACCTTACCATAATGGTTGTTTCTTGTATAAGTTGTACAGTCATGCTATTCGAGATGACAGAAGAGTGAAATGCGATTACTAAAAGTACGTCCCACAAGCGTAAATCGAACCCACGTTCCTAGGTTCTTCGGTTTTACATCCCTATTATTACCACGGGCATGCAGCGGGAGTCTATTTCAAGATACATATTACATATACCTGTTGAGATTCACAACATTCTAAATTTAAAACGGAAATCCAGGAAGTAAGATGGGAGTAGAATATACCTCCATTGATAGACTGATACATCCACACATATTTTGTCGGAACATTTGAAATGGAAAATTCCATGTGTGCTTTCAAGGAAATAATAATTACCTTTCACCTTTATCTCATTAGTCAGTCATTACTTATAGGTAGAGGCCGGTTCCCATACGAACACCGAAGTTAAGCAACCTCGGGCTAGGTCAGGAGGTGGATGGGTGACCACTCACCTCTGAAACACTAGTTACCGTTGGTTAGAGCAGATTGGAGGGTTCGAAAGCTTGTGTAACAGCTTCGTTCTTCTCGTCAACTGCTCGGCAGTCCAGGTTAGTGGAGGAACCTATATGACTGGTCAAAGTTACACCGTCCTTTCGGATGGGACGTAAAGCCGATGGTCCCCTTGGTACTTTTCGACAGGAGTAGGCTACGTGCCGGTACCAGGCTTCCCCTCCTCCCTTCCTCATTATCATTCATCAATCATCACTCATCAGGCTAAAGAGGGCATTGTGCCCTACACTGGCCTTAATTACAATAAAATAAATAAATAAATAAATAGGTAGAGGTGTTTATTTTTCGCGGACCGCGAAATCGCGAAAAGTGTTGATAAAGAAGGGGGAGATAAACAAAGTGTATACCTGTTGATAGGCACCTTAAAAACATCAAAATTTCACCGCGAAAATTCGCGAAATCCGTCAATTTCCAGTCATAACATCGAAATTTGTATTAAAGAGTGAAATAACACGATATTTCGATTGTTTTTTTTTTATTATAAACATTTTTAAACAATTTAAATTTATTATTACAGTCAAACGCCATAACAATACAATCGTGGGGACCTAATATTTTTTTCATTATAATGATGATTACGTTAAGAAGATCAACGATTTATTTTTGCTGAATGATGATTACGTTAAGAAGATCAACGATTTATTTTTGCTGAAATTCGGCGTCAAGCAGGCCAAACGAGTACAATTCTGAGGGATTTTACGTGACGGACAAGAAGGTTCTTATGCGTTGTGACTGCCGCCTTTATTTCGACCGTAAAGACACACTAGACAAACACAGGTAATGGTAATGTTAATACACTTCGTATTAACTAGTACTAGTTTGTACGTAAAATTCAAATAAATTTAACTATACATTACAATTCCTTTTTATTTTAAACATGTTTCTGGTAAAATTTACAGTTGGAAATCTCCCAAAAACATAACACCGCCATAACATCGAAATTATTAAATCTATAAACGAAATTTAAGAAAACATAACACCATTTACAAACACCTCTACTTATAGGTAATAGTCATTGATGCAATGTGTCCTAAATGCTGAACAAACTCAATTATGGTTCATTGCAATTCAGGGAATGTGCATGAATTTTCTACAGCTCTGAAAGTACGTGAAATATATTGTTATTCATCTGAAGACATCAGAAACCTATTTTAAAAGTTAAAAAAAAACTCATTATACTTCTATAAATGTTCAAAGATTGTGATTATCTGTTTCCCGCACTATTATTTTTAAACGGTATGTGACGTCACAATTCATATAAATCACTGCTTATATGAATGACTCTGCCACCGCTTCCTAGACGAAACAAACAAATTTTCAAGGTCATCAAGCTAACCTTGTCAAAATTTGTACTCAGCCGTTGTCAAGTCTGCTTCATATGAATAACAACACCCAATATTTACTGATATTCTATGAAAATAGGTTTGGTATAATTGTTTTTAATAGTAATTGGACTTCAAAATTAATAATTAGGCGTACTAGACATTAATTCGATTTTATACGATTTTGGATATGATAATTTCCAAATAAGCGTTATTTTATTTATCATTTTATGATTGGTTGATTGCTGATACATGAATAGTGACGTATGCCCCGTTTTTCCCGCCATAAATATGTGTGAAACTTTCAGCTCGTTTTTATAAATGAAACTTTATTCTATGTCATCGAAATAAAATATTTTTGTATTCAGGAAGTTAATCCTAATCTAGTAAAATGCTAAAAAAAGATGACGCATATTCCCTAGTTGAAACCGAGTTATTTACAACTAAAAATATGAACTGATTCCCAACATCAAAATGCAAATTTGAAAACAAAGAATTTAACCCCAATCTACCATTATATTAGCTATTATTTATCACTATCATGTTCCATGTCATTCGTCGTCATGCTAATAGCTGCTGACGTAGGCCTACTATGGAAATCTTGCACTGTACGGACACAAACGTAAATACAATATTGCATTGCGATTAGAACCACGTTCAGGCGGTTCCTCTGTCCTTGACCTTTGCGAGGTATTTAAATTATGCAGATCAATGGGCAAAATTCTTGAGCACACACAGGTGAATACATTTAAATTTAAAACAGATAATAGAGGTAGTTAGGTACCGGTTTGCTTGCTTATTAATTCATGTCTTCGATTCTCGCAGTTTTAAAAATTTTAAATTACATACTGCTCTTATACATAAATTAGCTATCGGTACGTGGATTTGTTTAGCATTTAGAACTGAGAGTTTTTTCACTCAATTCATTTTTATTGTTATTGTTCATTTTTGTTTTTATTCTTGCGATTTTATTTTCCATTTCATTTCTATTCATTTCCCTTCTTTGTAAATCAGTTTTATAACTGAACAGGGCATTCATTAATTAAATTTAAAATAAATAAATAAACTGAAAAGCAAGAAAGAAAGAAATTTAAAATAAATATCATTATATATTAATAAAAATGAAAAAGTATGCTATTGCCATTTTTAATTTAGTAAAAATTGCTTGCCCGAGTGCATACTGCACTACTCATTAGAAGCAATTGCAAAATAAATTTTATAACAATTGTTATATTTATTTATAACACAACACTTTTAAACTTTCAAAAGTAATAATAAAATACCATGAAGCGGTCATTGAGCCTCTGAGAGACATAGGTACCCCCCCCCCCCCTTGGAGACCCGACTGTCCCAGTGTGTCCGCCAACCTTGGGCAGTCCTTGATGACGTCACCCACCAGGGAGTGGAGAGACGCTCCGGGCAACGTAGCAACGCCTCTTGAATGCGAAATGAAGTTGCGTTGCGAGTATATGTGTAAACACTGACGCTATAAAAATAACACCGTTGGATTGGTATTTACATAATTTACACATTGTGCGTTGCCGTGTTTTCTGGCATTCAGCAAACTTGTTCGCATTCAAAGACGTAAAACGCAAACACTATTAATGTTGTTGATTCTACATTCCAGAGGAAGACTGTTTTTTAATTAGCGAAGCATTGACGATACTAAACAGAAACTTCGCTACCACACAAATGCATATCCTCTACACAGTGTAAAGATTTCAATTGAATTTTAAGGTCATCTCACTTTCTCAATCATTTAGTTTATCGATAGCCTTGATTTTATATTTACTTATTTACATAATTAAAACCACTGAATTACTAGAATGTCCTATTTTTATTATCACTCATTTGAGTTGTAGATGAATAAATACATAATATTGCTTAATAAAATGAGATCACTTTGGATAGTTGTTTGGCAAAAATTGTGCGCAATGTAAGTATACTATATCATCGAGCAATAATTGCAAAATAAATGGCAACATTATTATAATTACATGTATATGTTAGAAAACAATTTATAGCTTGCATGTAGTTGAACACACGCACGCGATGCATGTAATACAACAATCATGTCAGTGTTTCACTGATATAATGACTTGCTTGGTGTTTCAACGCATCAGAATGTGTACTGTGTAGATAGCTGAGTGGTTCAAGCCCACAGTAATATTATTGTATCATGGTTCAAGCCTTAGCACACTTGTATGCGTGCATATCTAAATATGTTTGGTTTACCGCGGTCATGTCCAGTGACTACAATCTAGCCGGTATTTGAGATGGCTCATTGCTATGGCCCGTCTCATTGTTCGACAGGTGATGGAGTCAGTACCAACGTGACTAAACTCTGTCCTACGCTATCTAGTGACTAAAAAATGTTACACCCGTCTTCGAGACTACTCTCATTTTGTCGTCAAATGCATGAATAGGGTAAACCCTCCCGCCTTCACCTTACAACGAAGAGCTCATGGCCTTGGAGTCTTGTACACAACGCAATTCGTAATTATTGATAACACTACTATAATAATAGCAGGACCCCAATTACCACGTTTACATGCAGTTTTGAAATTATTTTCAAAACTTGTGAAACGCGTTTACATGTAGTTTTGAAAGTGTGATTCTGAAAACGTTTTCAATCCCAATATGTTTCCTAAATTTACCTCCAGGCAGCGCCATTTGGCACACCGCTTGCTATACGTGATGTACATGTTGTTCAAGGTCCACTTGATCTCCGCCTAGCGGAGGCTCGTCGAACTCCCAAGTTAGGTCATCGCAGTCCGTTCCACAATGTTAAAAATCACATGTTAATCAAATGGGAGAAACGTGAAAGAAAACAAATGAAGTGATCTGTCAAATAGAATTACCTCCTAAAAAGGAAACAATCATCATATTTTATAATCTTGAATCATTGTTATCTATCAAAATGTCTCTTTTACGTGTTTTAAGTATAGTGTTACATGATCTACAACGGATATTTAATTATTATAACAGTTTTTTTAGTGGGATACAACATGGCGATTTTGGTTCCCTTGCGACGACCTAACTTGGGAGTTCGACGAGCCTCCGCTAGGCGGAGATCAAGTGGACCTTGATGTTGTTGTTGTTGTTGTTGGCGAGCGTCAAGTCGACCGTCAACACTCAACAACAACTAGGCCTATAACCTCAATTCACACCGCTAGCTATAATACAACTAGCAAAGAATCAATTTGGGATCCAGTCTACGTGGCGGTGCGGTGTTTACATGACAGTTTTGAAAACTAATTTTCAAGTCAACCCAGTTTCAAATCAGGGTTGACTCGACTCGACTCAAAACCGTTTACATGGAAGTTTGAAAACTAAAAACGATTTCAAAACGGTTTCAAACCTGCATGTAAACGTGGTTTGAAAATCTTATCAAAATAAGTAAAATGGCCGACTTTGATTCTTCTATACATTTTGCTTGTTTATAGTTACTTTATATTATTATATTACAGGTATACCTGAAATATTTTAGTTTATTCGTAGCTTGCCTTGTGGTAATTTGGGTTAATTTACTAAACTGTATACGCTGATTTCTCAAATTCCAAATTTCTTGCATGCTCAAATAGTAGAAAGCAATTAACCTTGATACTAATTGGAAATTGCTAAAATAGCAGTGGGCATCAAGCATTTTACATCCATAAATAAATGGTCGGTTTAAATAAAGCCACAAGAATTGACTTCAACATGATACTGCCAACATAAATGCATGTGCATGTAATTAATGCAACGGAAGCAGTAATTAATGCTGCCATGTCCCGCACTGAAAATTAGTTCTTTTATACATTGGTGGTCGTCAATAAATACATAATATTATTTTTATTGTTGTTGCTGTCACTACTGTAATAGTATACTGACTCGCTCTTTGCATTATTATTTACGTATTTTACGGCTGCATTTTATTAATATTAATGATAGGTTATTCGCCCTACGACGTAGCACAACCTGTTTCGCCAAACATTGCACTCGTGTAGGTTGCTCCAGCCATTTGTCAGCGATTGATCGGCGATCCAAGTCACCCATATAGGGCGCTATATAAAGACTTTGCCCATGAAAAACTGTTATGTTGATTATTATAGTTTCGAGATAATGTGTACGAAAAGTGATTCATCCTGCCATGCAACAACATAACTAGATTTATTGAAACTCTTTCGGTACCATTTTGAGTAAATCTCCAAAGTAGTAATTTTACCGCTAAAACATGCGACTAAACTTACACTCCTCACGCCTAAACCGAATATATGAATTCTCTCTAATTTTACTTCCTAGTATAAAAGTGTCAAATGGATGACTTTCATTACGAAAACACAGGATATTAATCTTGCTTGAAAGAGTATTTAAAAAATGATAAAATATGTAAATTTGTACACAATGTAGTTTCAATGGGTACACAATGATGTACTTTATCATTTTTTAAATGCTATTTCAAGATAAATATCTTGTGTTTTCGTAATGAAAGTCATCAATTTGACACTTTAATACTAGGTCGTAAAATTAGAGAGAAGTCTTATTATCGGTTTAGGCGTGAGGTGTGTAAGTTAAGTCCCATGTTTTAGGGGTAAAATTACAACTTCCGAACGCACTTAAGTTTTTGATCCTACAATATATTGCGCTTTTTGTTCACTTATCTGTGATTTCTGGTCACTTTGACTGAAGGACTTCCAGGGTGGCACAATACCTTATACACTAGTATGCCCGCCTATTTGGGTGTGCTTCTCAATGCTAATCGAGGCTGTATATGTGGGTGATAATATGCGAAGAAAACAAGCCACAGGAAATCCATGCTAATGCCAGGATTTGAATTAGCTAGAAGCGATTTACTACATATATATTCAGTCCAGTAACAGTCAAACATTACAAAATGAATAACATTCGTTTACTAGCATATTTTCACTCCGTTTCACATTCCACACTTTTATGGCCGCTTCGTAATAGACATGATCGAGCACATCAGTAGAATTACAGAATATTCGAATGACTCATACGACAAAGAAATTACCTCACAGCAAAGGTTGCCAACACACTAATTATTTAAATACAATCATTTTCACCTGTAGTAACGAACTCATTATTTGGGCGGGGCTATACGTGCGTAATGGTTGTAACTAACACACTAAACGAGTGAATGGGTCAACTAACTTACTTCAAGTTAGTCGTGGGTCTCCGATGGGCGATGAACGGTACGGGAAATGTACAGAAATAAACATCAACGATATAAAATAATAGGTACCTAGTTTGTATTAACATTTCGTTAGAGGGAAATGTAATAAACCTATAACAAGTGGAAGTCAATGGGAACGTAATACACTCGAAATTCGTCAAATTGCAAGGACCAAAAACGAAAGATAATAATTGAGAAAAAGTAACTATAACTAATGTCTAGAAAATTCTTCAGAGAAATCTATTAAAATCATATATTCTTTGGTTCGGAACACTTTTCCTATCTGTTCAATGTTATCATAATTTATTCCAAACAATACATCATTTTGAAAACTCGTAAATGCAAAGATAACACGAGGCATGTTCTATCTGTTTCTATGACTTTCATCAGGACCTTACTTTACACATATGACCCTGTGGGGATCGAACCAAAGACCTGTCGAGTGCCGTGCGCTACGCTACTCAGCCACCCCTGTCTCACAGTCAATAATAAGCTAATGAACGTTTGTTTATGGAAGAGGGTTCGAACGAAGGCACCCTTCTATTTATTAGACAGACTTCCTGCTTCCGTCCACTCCCCTCATCGCGCCTCCCCCCCCCCCCCCCCCCCCCCACCCTAACTAACTAATACAGATCATCGCCAGCCTAGTTTGTGTCCAATTACTTAGTCGTGGTTTCTACCAACAAAACAAAACAAAAAGTTAATAAACAAAACTCCTGGGTAAATTTTACAATTTTCTACCTTAATATTGTTCGTTCCAGTAAAATTTAAGCGTATAAATAATTAAATATGCATTTTATCGTAAAACTAACCAAAACAAAAACAATAAGAAGTATTTACATTTTTTGTGTCTGGATTTATTCCAGCTATTTTATCTGTATTATTCAGTACAATGGTGCAATCAAACAACGGCCGGGTTAATAAAACATTTCTCTGGTCGGGGGGGGGGGGGGGGGGGGGGGGGGGGGGGGGGGGGTCTGGGGTGTCCACATGTGGTCCAGAGTCAAGCGTTCGGAGGAATTTTTAGATCTACAATTAACATAACTTAATGGTACTCAATTCTTGCTGCTAAGTGACAAATTCCCCCAAATCCTCTAATTCGTTTTATCTTGGTGAGTGACTTAGGCACCAAATACTATTGTTTTTATTTTTACCCTTGCGAGAGAGAGACTGAAATACTTAGTTCAAATTCGTAAGACTAGTACTCGTTTGTTCGACTCGCATCGTCGTACTTGTTCAATTCGTAAGACTAAATTCTATTTTGTGGTGGTTTATATTCTAAAATTAATTAGCAGCTTCCGAAAAATGTGACTCAAGAAAGATGAGTGCAGTTTTGGACAGAGCGAGTTAAAACTTAATAGTTTTCCCGAACCAAATACCATAGTGGGATAATTATAGCTTGAACCGCAACCGGAACGTAAAGGTCGGCTTACAAACTGTCCAAAGATCTAAGATTTAAGATTTTATTTTCCTAACTGCTTTACTTAGGATTGCTATAATTGGCCGGATTTATAATACGTCACCTCTCATTGGCTGGGCTAAGAATTTTAGGTATGACAGCTAACGTTGCTATGGTTTCCTTAAATCTTAATCTTAGGTAAGTATGTAAACACCATAATACTTTTGGCTTGAATTGATTTTGTTAACCCTTCTATCTTAAATCTTAAATAAATATGTAAACTGACCTTAATTTTACAGCTTCTATTTTTAGGTTTTTTTAATATATATATATGCCTATTATACCCACATTACACGGTTCAATACTTACGTCAAACTTATTGAATTCAAGGCCAAAAAGGCATCAATTAATAGAAGCTATATTGTTGCAGTTTTTTACCAAACTGTTTTTGATTCGCTTTTATTCTTGAACTCAATAAGTTTGACGAAAGTATTGAGTCGTGTAATGTCGGCATTATATATATATATATTGCATCTAAGTGGTCAACCTAGCAGGATTAAAAAACTTAACATAATATGCAAATCAGTGTTAAAAATGTCTACTTTCCCTTCCATTTATTGGAATTCTTGCTGTACGCATGTGTCGTGATGTCATAATATCATGTGGATTTTCCTGGTAGCCTGTTGCAAACAGTCCAATGACGAATCCTCATAGAATTTATATTTTCTTCGCCCGGTTTCTTGATTATCTCATAGGTTATACTTATGAATGACCAATACAATATAATTATACTTAAATATTTTACGATGTCAATGATGATAACTGTTGTCTAACGATGCACTCAACCCATAATCATGTATATATAATACATAAGAGGCCCTGACGGGTATACACACAATGTTTACCCAATATTCTGGTGAGCATGAAGGTATTCTTACCACCGTCAGCCTCGCACGACCGCAATCTCAAAGAATCAATACAACGCAACATGATTGACTGCTTACAGTAAAACATAAATGTTTAGTTTACCATACAAAGAATAATGTTTATTTTATCAATTATTATTATTATACTCATCTACAAATTTTTTATTAGGTAAAATCATTGCTGTGCATTTCTTTATTCGCACTCATTCAATATTTCTTCGAAACAAAACACTGTTGAGTAAATATTTTTGTATTCGCAATTAATACAATTGAGATTAATTTTAAAAAAGAGTTAAGAATAATGAATATCAATTTCAAAGAACTTGTCTAAGTGTTGTACATATCGTTCGTAACATAGAAAAGTGTACTTACGATCATGTCTCGTGTGAGATTTCCCGTACATATTGACCGAGTCCCACGAACACTTCTACACCACCCTGGTATCGCCCAGAGCAGGACGATGTGCACGCGGTAGCTGTCAGGCAGAGACTGAGCCACGTGCGAGTGTGTCTCTCACCCGCTGAGCGGTACAGCTGTCACTGTTGAGTGTATGTATACAATATGAGTCTGACAACACTACTACACCACCCTGGTATCGCCCAGAGCAGGACGATGTGCACGCGGTAGCTGTCAGGCAGAGACTGAGCCACGTGCGAGTGTGAGTCTCTCTCCCGCTGAGCGGTACAGCTGTCACTGTTGAGTGTGTGTATACAATATGAGTCTACAACACTACTACACCACCCTGGTATCGCCCAGAGCAGGACGATGTGAACGCGGTAGCTGTCAGGCAGAGACTGAGCCACGTGCGAGTGTGAGTCTCTCTCCCGCTGAGCGGTACAGCTGTCACTGTTGAGTGTGTGTATACAATATGAGTCTACAACACTACTACACCACCCTGGTATCGCCCAGAGCAGGACGATGTGCACGCGGTAGCTGTCAGGCAGAGACTGAGCCACGTGCGAGTGTGAGTCTCTCTCCCGCTGAGCGGTACAGCTGTCACTGTTGAGTGTGTGTATACAATATGAGTCTGACAACACTTCTACACCACCCTCGTATCGCCCAGAGCAGGACGATGTGCACGCGGTAGCTGTCAGGCAGAGACTGAGCCACGTGCGAGTGTGAGTCTCTCTCCCGCTGAGCGGTACAGCTGTCACTGTTGAGTGTGTGTATACAATATGAGTCTGACAACACTTCTACACCACCCTCGTATCGCCCAGAGCAGGACGATGTGCACGCGGTAGCTGTCAGGCAGAGACTGAGCCACGTGCGAGTGTGAGTCTCTCTCCCGTTGAGCGGTACAGCTGTCACTGTTGAGTGTATGTATACAATACGTATACATACACAATACAGATATACAGAATAGTAACGTTTATATGGGGTTTCAGATTGACTAGAATATAGGGAGCGGTCACCCATCCGCCTGCTGTCCAGGCCCCGGCTAATCACATGCATGGCACCCCGCCTAAAGCATCAACGCGCGCCAAGCCGGCGAGCCTAAAATGGCTCCCGACTGTGAAAATGAACGTCAAGATCATTCATCTAAATTAAAATACACACATGAATATTTCAATGTCAGGGAGTGTGCTCGATACGCTAATGATAATTATAATACTTCACCGTACTACAACTCGCCTCGTCCATCATGGCTGTATAACCTGCCTGCAAGCCAATTATTATTATTTAATTATATTCGTATCAACTATTATACAATCTCAATTTGCAGATTTTCTTTGTTTAATATAACTCACCTTTGTAGAGTACCTCCCATTGTGTTCCTATGAGATCAGTTTGACTTTGACAGGTTTTGAAAGAATGCCCTACAGAGATGTTTGTAGATTGGTCATGACTGAGTAAAACCTTGGAGCACACTGATATCAAGATTATTAGCAGAAATGATAATCGTATAGGGGGAAATTCGGTGATAGGATTGGACTATACACTCGGCTCGCCGTATCAAGCAGTGTGCTCTCGTCATAGCTGTAACATTCTCAGAAGAGACGGTTGCTCCACGCGGTCTTTTTCCCAGTGGGCCAGTATATCTGCTTGTTATTGTGTACTTCATGGATTACACCAGCCTCGCTTGGAATGTTTCCTGACAAAGCCTGCCAACAACTGCAGAATCGCTGATAGTGGTTGCGTTCCATAAGGTCGACCGCCCGTCCTTATGGAATGCAACCACTAACACTACAATACCGGGGGCAGAGAACGAGATTCAACCGTCGAGTGATTAATATGGTAGAGTTGCAACGCAATCGGCAGTTTGTCTACCGCTTTATACTGCCCAACATACTTTTGTCGGGTAGTAGAAGTTCGCCAAGCAACGCGATGACGGAGTTTTCGGCTGTCTTCGTATATCTTCGGTGAAGTAGACGACCAATCAGGCTCCGTCATCGCGTCGCTTGGCGAACTTCTAGTACCCGACTAAAGTATTTTGGGCAGTAAAAGGCGGTAGACAAACTGCCGATGGCGTGGGGCCTCTACGGTTCTACCCTATATTACTCACTCAACGATTCAACTATTTGGGTGGCGACATACGTAATTCACGGGTATGTGAACACACGTATTTACTCTAACTATATTCTTCTGCAACTAATATTTGATCTGATATTGTTACTGATCGTTATTTGCTGTATACTTGAACGTAATTTGGCATTTTGCCTATTCATTCATAAATTTAGTCAAAAAATGGAGTAGAGTAGTAGAAGTAGTAGTAGTAGTCACTAGTCCACTTAAAATGGAGTATCACAAATAAAGAGAAGTTGAACAGTAATCGCACTAATATACCCATACGTATTGCAATTGTTAATACCGATAGAGATGGGTCAGTGCTTGCGCAAGAGGCTGTAATTCAGAAGGTCACTGAATCGACTCACCACCGGCAAACCTGACTGAAGGTTTTTCCCCGAGGCACAGATAACAAATTAACTTGTTATCTGTGCCCAAAGTTTTCCCCAGTCACAAGGTTCATGCTGGGATTGAGTCATAGCCTTTGAGCATTCCTTTCCAACTATTCCATATCCTAGTCTTACTTACTTGAAGATTTGTGAGCGTTATCCCTCCCTAGGCAGGTTCCCTACGAAACACTTGCTACATTTTCTTCCAACCATTATAAATTCATCACCATTTGCACGCGTTTCTTGGCACAATCTTGCCATGATTAGTTTTGTTGGCAAGTGCATTGAAGTGCAACGCTGAAGCATACCAATGTCAGCCTACTATTGCCGACACCCCTTCACGTGATCAAATGATTATCTGACCTTCGATTAGATGGGTTCCTGACTAACTGATGTATTTCCTCTCTAATCATGCAAGAATGGTCACGATAGCTTCCATATATTAGCGTGATTGTCTCTTCTTCGTCTACAACATACAGAACAATGTTTTAGTTTTAAAAACACATCATTTAAATGTTATTAAGTTAAACAAGTTTGAAATTCATTAGCTTGATCTTGTGCTGTGAAATTACATTAGTGTTGTCTGTAACTCAGGTCATAAAATTAATTAATTGAATGTTCAATACTCTTCAATAATTTGTAAGCTTATAATGTATTCATTGTTGCCAATATCTTTAGAGCTTAGAACTTTAATTTCGACCCAGTTATTCTGATAAAATACTACAAATTATTTACGTCGTGTTATTATGTCCAAAATAATTATTGTGAATATACAAAACAAAAATTATTTTTGAATATTTATGTCGTTGAATAACTATGAAGAAGCAGCAGTAAAAAGGGTTCCTACTAGATAGATAGATATCGCCATGTGTAATACAACGATAATAGATAGCAATCATGATGTCATGCCGATTATAGATAGCAATAATGATGTCATGTTGATTATAGATAGCAATGATGTCATGCCGATCATAGTTAGCAATCATGATGTCATGCCGATTATAGCTAGCAATCATGATGTCATGCCGATTATAGCTAGCAATCATGATGTCATGCCGATTATAGATAGCAATCATGATGTCATGCCGATTATAGCTAGCAATCATGATGTCATGCCGATTATAAGCAATCATGATGTCATGCCGATTATAGCTTGCAATAATGATGTCATGTTGATTATAGATAGCAATAATGATGTCATGCCGATCATAGTTAGCAATCATGATGTCACGCCGATTATAGCTAGCAATCATGATGTCACGCCGATTATAGCTAGCAATCATGATGTCACGCCGATTATAGCTAGCAAACATGATGTCACGCCGATTATAGCTAGCAAACATGATGTCACGCCGATTATAGCTAGCAATCATGATGTCACGCCGATTATAGCTAGCAATCATGATGTCATGCCGATTATAGATAGAAATCATGATGTCACGCCGATTATAGATAGCAATCATGATGTCATGCCGATTGTAGTTAGCAATCATGATGTCATGCCGATTGTAGCTAGCAAATCATGATGTCACGCCGACTAGAGCTAGCAATCATGATGTCACGCCCACATTTTTGACAAAAAATGTACGCAAAATCATAAAAATAAAATATGTTTGTATTCAGAACATGGTAATTCATTTTGTGGGTTAGAAACAGAACAAAACCTACAATATTTCATACCCTCGATTTTTTTATTGATGAGTGACACATTCAACCACGAGATCATGTGATGGTGTAGTATAGGCTCGCACGACAGGCAGAGCTACTCTGGACCCAGATATGAGTGAATGATTGTTGATGATGACGTACAATGGCAATACGTTTTGTGTAATGCAGCAAGGACTCGACCCGACGTCGGTCCAGATCTGTGTCTCGCCAAACAAACAAACTCAACACAACACTTACAGCGTAACACTTTCATGCAGCCCAAACTCTCGCGATACTAGAGTCTAATTTTAAACTTTTCTGAGTGAGGAGTTGAGTAGCTTATCAAAGCTTGTGAAGTTGTGCGCCCATCTGTTCCGAGTCGCTCAATGTCAATCTGTCTGACGTTAAAATCTTTCAAATATAACATTAATTTTAAGAGCGGCTGTCAAGTTTAAAACCAACACTTAAGATGTAGCTGGAATGAAAATATACAAGTTGCGAAGTTTCACATTCAATTTCAAGGTGAACATACAAAGAGGTATATTTTATTTTAATATCTAAGTCCGGGTTGAGTAAGTTCATTCAAATACATTTTGTATGATTCGGCAAATATTTGCAAACACATAGTGTTGAACAACAATTTTAAAAAGTTCAACCGAATAATTTTTATATTTTATACAAACTGTGATACACACTAAAAATAATAATAATCAGGGTGCGAATTGACTGCTTGGCAGAGGGGGGATAGCTAAAAAAGCAGATCCCCAACAATTATTTTGAATCTAACGTGATACCGCATGTTCCAAGGTCACAGAGGGGTACTCTGGGTAATCATCGTGTTGTCTACTCATTGCAGGCACGTTGCTTGCTCGCGACACACGCACACTGTTGGACGTGCAATGACATTCATTACAGTGATAAGCTTCGCGACCATTCGTGCCATCAAAACCAGACAGCTCGCAATGATACATATATATCAAAAAATTATTTCTTGGGGTAGGCCTATTATCACGTGAGTTATAGAATGAGGGTTTTGACTTACCCCCACCCCCTCCATCCCGACGTTTCGATGTGATATCACACATCCTCTTCAGGGGTTCCACCGAGTCTACCTCCCTCCGCTCGGCCGGTCGAATCTTAACTTAAAGATAATGTATAAAACTTAACAAACCTAACATATTATATATATTTTAATACTTTTTTTGACAGGGACACTGATGTGCATGTTCGTTCTTAATCTGTTTTACCCGGTGGGTCGGACCTGGCCCAACATCAATTGTTCTGCTGTAAGAAGTAATATCAATTTTAAACGCATTTTGTTTGAATTTTTCAAATTTCTTCTTGTGGTGAGTACCTAACTGCTTGTGTGAAACAAAAGCACGTGCCATCGAAAGTTTAAAAACTTTGAGTATTAATAATAATGGCTGAGCGTCTTAGAAACTATTGACAGCTCACAATATTAAACCTCGCACAAATTAAGTTTTAAAAAAATAGATCATGAAAACACTTTAAGATATTGAAACTTGATTCATACGCTGGATTTGGTTTTGTATCAGCTCAATGTGTTGAAAACTTAAAAATATGATGACTGTTACTATTGTAGTTTCTCTAGCCAATCCAAAAATGACAATCCTAACAATTACAATATATTTGATAGTTTTTAAATTCATTGTTTAGCTAATCCCGTGAGACGACGAAAGGAGACCCTGTCCCTTATTACCCACTGTCCCACTGAAGATTTCTCCTCTCACTTGGTCCTTCCATCCCTTGCTGGACTGGACTCCCCTTATGACGAACCCCGCCATGTGTAAAATGAGTCTCATTCAGACATGGCCTTTTGCATCTTCATCTTCATATTTCACCCACTCATAGTCTTGATTAGTCAAGTTGCAAAAATAAAAGACAAACACAGATAATATCATCATCATGAATCATATTTCCAATTATATCGAAGCGTTGTCATGATAATTTCCATCCAACAATACACATCAAACATGTCTAACCACATTTTCGTGGTTTGTTCCTTTCTCGCTGAAGATAACATGTTTACACTGAAGAGGACATATAAACAACATTTGTATCTAAGAAACCACGTGATGTATGTTTAACCTCAAAGATATCGATAATCACGTGACACCCCAGGAAACGGAAGTATTGGCGTGAGAAATGTGACGAATTAAAAATAGCTGCATTCCTAGTGAAAGTGGTGACGAGGCAGCGTCTTAGTAATATGTCGTCACCAGCTGACATCACTACATAAATATTACAATATTATATTAAAACATAGATTGCAAATACTATACCAACTAGCAACATACATTGCTATGGTATAGGATTATATTTACTGACTCACAAGTTTGTAACTTCTGTCAGTAGGTATACATCGATGTTACAAATTATACTCGAATTATTGTATGCAATGTGTAATTATCGAAAAATAAAATTGAAGTAAGTTTTAGAGTACAAAGCTCTCCGAAGAAATATTGGACTGAACAGTTTGGAACGATTGTGAATGAAAGTTGCTTGAAACTGGATGATACGGGAGAAGATTGTTGAGGAACAGAGGACGAAAGATGAAACCTCTTAACGTTTTCAAAGCATTTTTTGTAATTTACTATGTAACTGTTTGACTCAGGGTGGTAATGAAGAAATAATAACTTCATTTCTCAATAATAATAGTAATAATAATAATAACAATAATAATAATAATAATAATAATAATAATAATAATAATAATAATAATAATAATAATAATAATAATAATAATAATAATAATAATAATAATAATAATAATAATAATAATAATAATAATAATAATAATAATAATAATAATAATAACATGAGTAACATGAGGGAAGCGTCAGGCATGGCCAGCCGGCTTCGATGTACCTAGGGGCCAGAATATGATGGGATGAAGTTCCTATCCCCTACCCGACTTCATTGTTGGACACAGGGAGCAGATATAAAAAAAAAAAAAAAAATAATAATAATAATAATAATTTATAATTATAATTATGATAATAGTTAATAATTAATCGTAACCATCCCCGCTGCAGTGCACCCCAACCAGATGTACAAGATGTGTCCACAGTCAGGCTTCAAGCGTGTTTGGGAAAGATATTTGGGAAAGAATTTTCAAATGCGTGACTGAGAAACCTCAAAAAACCTTCAGTCGTGATTGCCAGTTGCCTGAATTGAACCGGCGACCTCCCGAAATAGAGTCTCGCATGTTTCCACTGAGCCACTCTTGACTCTTTCAAATAATCTAAACCCGTGTCAACAGATGATTTTCAGAATTGATCTAGAAAGCTGTGATATGCTCTATCTAAAGATCCTTGATTTTTCACTGTTGTGTATTGTTGTCATTGACGATCTTATCAATGATATCACCGCTTATCACTGTTCTCGTGATGAGCTCTATCTAAGGGTCCTAGATCAATTCTGAAAAAGGTATATTACTAAATCAAGTCGGTCATAGATTACGATCTAGCGTTGCTCACTATCTTGATTGGTTCCCACACCCACCCACGTCGTTCCCACGCCATTGACGCGTCGTTAAACCTTAACTAGCACGCCCGTTAGAATTAACTCTAATAGCTGCAACGTGTTTATTCTATAACAAGTAATATGACGCTTAAGATATCAATTAAAGTATAATGGTATTTTAATTAAGTTTCTAAACGATTAAGGTTTTTTCTCATTCTCGAGTTTAAACCCGCCCACATTTGAAAATCTCGTTAACTTACATTATAATCGCTTGGCCAAAACGTAGAAAAGCAATTTTGTAAACAACTCACCTTGAATGGTACGATGGCACGCGATTCTAGGCCTAGGCCTACTTAGCTAATGGAGCGGTGGTTTGCATCATGCAGTGAGCCGGCCACTCCCACTGATAAATGTTTCCTTGGAGCAGCCTAGCCCTTGATTGTCTTATCCCATCTTCACTCGCTTTAGATCAGTTATAACATAAATAATAATATTATTCAAGAGTTTCGCCCACGAAAAGCAATCAAAAGGTGCTGCACCCATTTGCAGCATGATTGTGCCAATAATTATTTACTCATCTGAATTTTGGTTTGATGTAAGCTCTCAGAGTACTAGTATACATGTTAGATTGACATCATTAAGACGATCGAATGGGAAACATCAAAATTATTAAGTTGCTTCCAAAATCAATAAGGTTTCATCCATTGCCAGCTCAGTTTATATTGATCGCAGTTTGCATGATCGCCTATAGCTTCACGATGGTTCAAACAAAATATGGAAACTCGCTGCTATTTAGAAGTACAAAAAGTGGTTCTTATCAGAACTTAATACTCTCCATACGTTGCCCATATTGCATCTTCAGAGTTTTTAAATATTTACAGGAAATAGCCTACTATTTTGTTCAGTTTGGATTAAAATACTCGCGTATAGATCTATTTTTCTTTATAGCCATCAATGACATACGCCAGGTGATGTTATCTTAGATATTTATACTAAAATAAATAGTTCCTTGTTTATTTATTGCCTATCCACTCAGTTACAAGGACTGATGATTATTAGTGGTGGCTATTATACCATTTGCTATACATGTTATTATGTTCTTCGTTCCTATAGTGTTCCAAATACACTGTTAAAATATTATACACAGATTGATAAGAACATTTCGAATGTTAAAAAACCGACCGAACCGGTAATAGATCACAGGATCATTTGCATTGAAAGCAGGAATAAACCCACAAGGCCTAAGAGCCACAAAAAGACCGTGCCGCCTCAACATGATTGTAAGTGCTCGCCACCAAAATCCAAAAAAGGCCAAAAAAAGTCCAAAATCTTGATAGTCTGCAACAGACGTTTGAAAAATTGTGCTACTCAAGAAACTACGTCAACTATCATAGACTTACTATTGACAACTATACTACTAATGACTGACTATGGCAGGTTCTTTACCCCAACCACATATGGACCTTCGATCATGAATATTCAGGATTAGCCATCTCATAATGGGTTTGTAAGAAAAGTATTAAAATAGCAGTTTCATTTAGTGGTGGTCATTTTTCTTGCCCTCATCTTCGCTATTGTTAAGCGGGTGGTTTTTGTTATTAGAATTAAAATCATTGGTGATCACTTTTTTTTTTAAACTGTGCATCCTTCCTGGTGACAAGCTTGACCATTGGATTTCAAACCCAATGGCTTGACGTTTACTACCTTGCACAGTGAGCGGGAAATACGCCTCCCTTTGAGGAGTCCTCTTTACCGGCGTCTGTGCCGGCGTGTATCTTGGATAGAGACGAACTTTAGCCCGTTTCGGCCAGGGGATGACACATTGGCAGTGCTGTCGTGATTGCAAATTGATGGCCGCTATTACATACATGGCATTACAGGTATTAAATGGTCTGAGTAATTCAGAAACACATTTTTTAATTTGCGCTTTGAATAATTGTAAGTATTAAAATAAAATATGATAAAGTAATATGTTCACATCGGGTGCATTAAATACACTAAAATCAGTCAGTAACAGATGTTTTATATTCACATTTAGTAAATATAAAAATTACAACCCTTGTATGCATGCCACATAAATGATGACCTTCCATTTGCAACAGATTTCCACCACCTGCCACGATGGTGTAGTCTACTTGCAAAAAATATAGGACACATTTCTTAAACAAAGGTTTTAATGTATGTATTCTTAAAGATAATTAACTTAAAGCAAGTAATAATGTATTCCCATTATTTACAACACTCCGCCAATGACTTTTTTATAATTTCCATTCCCTGGCAGAGCTGATCCTCGTTGATGACTAGTGGGGGTGAGAACCGTATGATGGTATTGTGTGTGGGCTTGGCCAGTAGGCCGTTCTCCATGAACTTCATGCATATGTCCCAGGCATTGGCACGGTCTGAAACACAGGCGCATTTCATTCTATAGTTGTCCCAAGACTACCTTACACAAGCTTTCGTCACAGCCGACTGGTTCGTAGCCAATCTGCGATCGGTATTGGCGCTGGTGTGTCTCGGGCGGTTCGCTGGTTGGCTACGACTGCCCCAGATATGACGAAAGCAGGTGTAAAGTAATCTTGGGTCCACTATACTACACTCAGCGTTAATAGCACAACACTGAATTCCAAAAATAGCCAGGTGGCCGTGTTTGGTTTCGGACAAACATTGATTTTGCACCAATCAAAGAAAGATACAACAATGGAGTTGCCTAGCAAAACATTGTTTGTCCACCTATGATGTCAGTGTCACCTCAATTGAGTCTTGTGCTATTGCCATCCTATTCAGTTCGTGCGCACTGTCTATAAAATATAATGTATTAATATATTGCTGTCTGTTATCTGCCTATTTTTAGTTGCGCTATATTCAACATGTCAGAGATAAAATTACTCACTTTTCATATAATTGATTTTGTTTTCACAAGAATGCATCTCTTGACGTACCTGGGTTAATGACGATAGCATTGAAGAGTCCCTTGCCCCGGACAGTGGATACCATATCCTTGGGCAGTGTACAGAGCATCTCGCGTAGCTTCCTACCCATGCACTCGGCGTTCTCGGCTAGTTTCTCCTCTTCTAAGACCCTGAGCGCCTCCATGGCGACGAAGCAGCCGAGGGGATTCCCGCCGAACGTCGAGCCGTGGGTGTTGGGCTCTAGACACAGCGCTATGGGGTCGTCGGCCAAGACAGCGGACACCTGGACACACAAGACAACATGTGCCTATTGTGTCTTGTCGAATAATTACTTTGCTCTACAGATATCTTTGTTCCATAAAATTTAAAGATGGTTTCCAATTACATTAGTTGCAGTTATTAATTTTTGATTACTTTAGGGTCGCCAGAATAGCTTCGAATGGAATAACGGCGAATCGATTTTGTGTATAGTATAGTGTGGTAAAGATTCGGCGTTATTCCGGCGGATAAAACTGAAGAAAACGTGGCTTTCTTCCGGTGCAAACGTCGAAAAAGATTCGGTGTTTTTCCAGGACGTAAAGTCAACGTTTATGGCTTTGGATTATGCTTGCAAGCGTAGGCCTACTGCACACGATCGACTCGACGTTATTCCATTAGATGCTAAGCAGAGTCCCCGTATCATGTTGATATTGATTCTATACAAGAAGACAGAATATTTGAGTTGTCAGTAGCATTAATACAAAAATGCGATCGTATACAATTGATACAATTGTTGTAGCAATCGTTTCCAGAACGGGGTCTGGGAAAGAGCCCGACCAGTTGGACGCAAAAAAAAACATACGAAATTCTCTTCAAAGTTCCCGAAAAATGTCTTTAGATTGATTGATTCAGAATGATTTTTGTGAGTTTATATTATTACTAAACTGAAACCATTTTGAAGTTGAAGGGGTGGGGGGCACAGGTTCAAGTCTTACCCCTATGATCAGTACCAAGCACGATTATATGATTCTGGACCTTTTGTCAGACAATCAGTGGGACGATGGGTTGATCGCCCCTCCCCCCTGTATCCCTTACTTCTACTGTACCTTCATTATAATTATCAATTTATTTTAAAATGCAAATGTTGTACTGTGATTGTGTATTTAAATTGGAAATAAAAAACAGTCTTTAAACATTTTGTAAATGTAGATAGCTCAATATTTTGTGAAATGTAGATCTACTGGTTTTGGCAGGGGTGCTTCAGCCCTTGAGCACCCACATACTCGGCGCCGATGAGCGAGGGGTCAGGGAATAGAGTGGGGGGTGGTCAATTGTCCCCCCCCCCCCCACCGTTATTACGCGCCTGTTGCCAATCAACCATAGCCATAGGTCATAGAGTAGTTATATAGACTAGTTATAGATTACAGTACACCATAGACATACATATATTCGCATTGGAAAAAGCAAACATTTTCAATTACAGATGAGTTTGTGTACCTTAGATACGCTTCAGATCCATTGAATGAAAGGAAACTATATATTTCGAAAGATGACCAGACTTTCGCCACTTAATATTCAATGATCTGGAAACGGCTAGTGAGTGTTTTTTCCCCGAAATAAGTATACTTCCAGTCAAATACCGCAATCAATTTCTATTCGCGTCTGTAATTTTTTTCCTTGTATGGCAGATAATGGCATGCAGACCAACCTATATATGGTCCAGATAGATACTACCTTGAATCACTGTTACACACTATGACGATCGGCCCCCACCAAAACTATGAGTATATGAGTGTATATTATCAAGTCCGAGTGGGTAATTAGCATTTAGTGCGAACAATCTAATTCTTACGAAACAAATGAAAACCGCAAGCACTGGTTAGAGACAGCCAATCCCAGATTACTTCAATCTCTAACCACGACAGCAGCTGTGAATAATGGGAGCATGAGTTTGATTCAAATGTGGCAACTTGCACATGCTTTAAAACTGCTCGTCATTCATCGGTATAAAGTAATCATACAACAACTTCAGTAATGCTTTCGTCATCAATCAATGACGTGTTTACGGTCTTTGTCTGCCGCTCACCCACCCGTGACGGAAGCATTACTGAAGTTGTTGTACGACGACTATACCAGTTGTTATAATGGCTTGTTGCTTTCCGTCTCCATTATTACAATCAACATATTCGAGACGATGAGGGTGATAGATGAAGGACAATGAGTATTACACAAAGAACACTATGCCTTATGGAGAATTCGAAAGGCATGCCGGGCGCCGCGGGGGAGGGGGGGGGGGGGGGGGGGGTACGCAAGGGGGGCACTAGCCCCCCTGGATTTCAGGTAATTATATATGTAACTGGCTGTACCGCCTCTATACGATATGTGCCATTTCATGTGTATAAAGTATGTAAATAACAAATAAATTTAAAAAGTAACAAGTAATTTAAAGTCAATATAATATATGAATCCAGAGCACCTCTCAATGACTGTTACGAACGGGGGCAAAATGACCACGCCACCCCCGGTCCCAGCTCCAGTCGTCACGTGCTTGTCGGCTAGCAATGTTAGTAATAAAATAATATAGGATTATTATTTTAATACTAACATTTCTTATGCATGTTTTATATACCGTATATATATATATATATATATATATATGTACTTGTTGCAACTTTCTGGGGATTGTTGCCGCGAATTATGTACTAAAGAAGGAGGCACTGACTTACCCTTCCCTTCCTGACGTTTCGGGAAAGTCACATCTCCCATCTTCAGAGGCCCTCACTCGACGATGTGCATCTCGAGCTTCGAAGTCAGGAAGGGAAGGGTAAGTCAGTGCCTCCTTCTTTAGTACATAATTCGCGGCAACAATCCCCAGAAAGTTGCAACAAGTACACATATGTCCGCGAAAACTTGAAAACTAATATATATATATATCTGGATGACAAGTGAACTATCTGTCTTCGCTGCGTCTTGCAAATAACTTGAGATCTGTTAGTCGACAAACCCTCGGTTGCGGCCGTCAGTACATCGCTATTATTATGGATGAACATACTAACGTTGGAAAAACCCGTTCATCTACTCACTTCTTGGAGTGAAAAGAACTGTAGGTGCCGTATGCTTAGTAGTACATCCTCTCTTTGTCCAAATCTCCACCCTACCGTCTCCTGTCCTGTAGCACTGAGTCCAGGGGAGATAACCCACAGAGCGAAAGGAGCGAGATAGCGTGTGATTAATTAATTGATTGATGATTCGGTCTTTATTATGGCCGGCGCATTAAGGCCAGTGAGGCCTTACCTTACATCCAATCGGAGAGAAAGAGAGAGAGACATGACTCACGGGGTAGAGACCTCCGCCCAAGGCCTTAGCGAGCACCAAGATATCGGGACGGACGCACTCGTGGTCGACGCACAGTCGCTTCCCGGTGCGGCCGAGCCCCGTCTGGACCTCGTCGGCGATGAAGAGGACGTTGTACTTGGTGCAGAGCTCGCGCACTCCCTTCAGGTATCCTTCGTCGGGCACCACCACCCCCGCCTCCCCCTGTATGGGCTCCACCATGAAGGCGCACACGCTGGGGTCTCTTAGCTCCTTCTGCAAGGACAATACAACTACACCACCCTGCAACACCCCCCCCCCCCCCCTCCCCCTGTATGGGCTCCACCATGAAGGCGCACACGCTGGGGTCTCTTAGCTCCTTCTGCAAGGACAATACAACTACACCACCCTGCAACACCCCCCCCCCACCCCTCCCCCTGTATGGGCTCCACCATGAAGGCGCACACGCTGGGGTCTCTTAGCTCCTTCTGCAAGGACAATACAACTACACCACCCTGCAACACCACCACCCCCGCCTCCCGCTGTATGGGCTCCACCATGAAGGCGCACACGCTGGGGTCTCTTAGCTCCTTCTGCAAGGACAATACAACTACACCATCCTGCAACACCCCCCCCCCCCCCCCCCACCCCTCCCCCTGTATGGGCTCCACCATGAAGGCGCACACGCTGGGGTCTCTTAGCTCCTTCTGCAAGGATAATACAACTACACCACCCTGCAACACCCCCCCCCCCCCCTCCCCCTGTATGGGCTCCACCATGAAGGCGCACACGCTGGGTTCTCTTAGCTCCTTCTGCAAGGACAATACAACTACACCACCCTGCAACACCCCCCCCCCCCCCCACCCCTCCCCCTGTATGGGCTCCACCATGAAGGCGCACACGCTGGGGTCTCTTAGCTCCTTCTGCAAGGATAATACAACTACACCACCCTGCAACACCCCCCCCCCACCTCTCCCCCTGTATGGGCTCCACCATGAAGGCGCACACGCTGGGGTCTCTTAGCTCCTTCTGCAAGGACAATACACTTTACCATCCGTCACTACCCTTCTGCATGCATAGCATGTTCACCACTAGCACTCGTCACGAGCAATGATTGCATTCTTTGCTTCTTCCAAACTTTCTTCACATGTAGGAATTAAATTAATAACAGCCTTGCAACTTACAAACATATTAACAGGTTAATATAAATGCAATATAATTTTTCTGTTGTAAAAAGATTAATTTAATCGTGTATTGCAGAAAGGAAGTCTACTGAGCATAGAAACTAAACAACATGACAAAATTAATGTTAGAACATGTTCATAACCTCAATGTATATGTGATGTAAGACTATAGTAAAGCTGTTTACAAATACAATTACAAAGATACAATTTTAATTTCCAAAAGTGAAAAAGAAATGTGGAAGAAAGAATTATGGTTTGTCTAGTAGGTTAGATACTGTCGTCAATCAAAACACAGGAAAATACGCAAGTTTTGCATGGGTTCTTTTCGGTGCAAAGCGAGTACAAGCATTCGCGGCTGAAGCGGCATAACTCGCAATCTGATTGGTTGCTACGCCTCAAGTGTCAAAATATGCTCTATACAGTGAAGGCCGTTTTATTATTTTTAAACACATGGGTATTGAAAAATAAATGCGAATCTAAGAATAGACTCGACTAATGAGTAATGACAGGCGTGCAGACAAATCATATTATTCTAACCGTGCGACTGTGATGTCACCAGATCAAGGGTCATCACTTGGAGCTGCCCTGCAAAGGTCAAATACCATTCATTAGCGTATCGGAGGTCAAAGATATTTGCATTCGAAACGGGGGAATATAATTTAAACGCCAATTGTTGCCGATTACCTGTCTGAATGGAAAACTCAACTGAAGCCGCAGTTTGGAAACGGTTCCTCATAATATAATCACTGATCATGTTATTAAATGTAACAAACTGTGTTGGTATTATTATTTGTTAAATGCCGAAGAACTCGCATCGTATCAAAATGATACTTTTACATAATATTTTAGTGAAAGCAATATATTCAAATAAGTCTGCACGATCGGGAATTGAAACCAAGCGGTAAATTTTACGAGCCTCTCGGTTTTTCGAGCTGTTCGTGACGAAATATTAATCTTTATACTGAAATTCAAGAAGACTTTTAACTGAATGAGGAAATTGATTGTGTATGCACTGATGAGAACTTTTTAATGTCTAGTATATCTATAACTATTTATCTAGCTAATTGACTAGAACCCACGTAATATTAGGGTTCACACAATAATAAATATAATTAATTTAAAAAAATAAACACAACCATGTTTTTCTATCCGTGCAAGGTTTCGTACAAAATCGTGTGTATGTGGGGGTGGGTACGGTACCTCCAGGGCGCACAGGTTGTTGTAGGGGATGAGCGTGAAGTGGCTCATGTACGGGCCGAAGCCCTCGTAGCACAACGGATCGGATGAGGAGGAGACGGCAGCCAGGGACCGGCCCCAGAAGTTGTTCTCGGCGAAGATTACTCTGGCCTCGTTATTCGGTATACATTTCTTCATGTAGCCCCACTTGCGTGCCAGTTTGATAGCCGTGTCGCAGCCCTCGACCCCTACAATCACGTTCAACTCTTGTGTTATCTTTTGCTATTTTACTTTCTTCGGTGTTTCATGCATGGTAAAGTGTATATATATAGTTTAACCCATTGCCCTTCTTTGTGAGGTGCGCGCGGACACCTGCAGCGATGCGCTACTACAAACTTCGAGTTTACCATCTTACGGTGTGCTCCGAACACACGTGACCCAAAATATAATCATTCCCCAAAGAATTTTAAGCCCTTTCTTATGGGTATCGTATTTTTTCGATACAAAAATCCGCGTTTAACGTGCTGTGATTTACATTTTTCTTGGGTTCCATCGAAGATACGCCGAGCACATCAAAATTTAAATCACAGCACGTGAAACATGGATTTTTGTATCGAAAAAGTACAATATCCATAAGAAAGGGCTTAAAATTCTCTGGGGAATGATATATTTTGGGTCACGTTCCGTGTTTCGAGTACAACGGAAGATGGTAAACTCGAAGATTATGCTAGCGCATCGCCGCAGTTGTCCGCGCACGACTCGGGGAATGTATTTAAATCCTGAATAAATAAATAAATAAATAAATATCATTTCCATACCCGTGTTCATAGGCACCACCTTGTCGTAGCCAAACATTTTAGTAATGAACTCTGCGTACTCTCCTAGCACGTCGGGGTAGAACGCACGTGACGTGTGAGTAACCAGTTCCAGCTGCTCCTGCATCGCGCAGATAATACGGGGGTGACGGTGTCCCTGGTTGACACTACCGTAGCCGGCGAGGAAGTCGAGGTACTTCTTGCCATCGTTGTCCCACAAGCACACGCCTGCATGGGACACACAAGGGACACAACTGTTAGGACATGACGCACACAATACGGTGTCCCTGGTTGACACTAAGTCGAGATACTTCTTGCTATCGTTGTCCCACAAGCACACGCCTGCATGGGACACACAAGGGACACAACAGCACTTAGGACATGGCGTACACAATACGGTGTCCCTGGTTGACACTAAGTCGAGGTACTTGTTGCCATCGTTGTCCCAAAAGCACACGCCTGCATGGGACACACAAGGGACACAACTGTTAAATATAATACCAACAGTGTTTCTATTTATCAGGATGCATCCAGCTTACTTTGACTCGCCAAGTACCCTTTTGATTGTATTGTCCTTAGGCCATTGCAAGTACATTTTTCGTATCTTTAATTGTCCCTTTAATTTTCCAAAACAATTTGCGTCCTGTTCCCTTTCTTCAATTTCCAACTTGTTTGTTGTCTTTTTGCTACAAGTTTGACAATGCGACCTCCATCGGTAAATAATGTGAGTATATATATAACATTTCCATTAGAAGTTATACATATTATTGATTGGCTGTTACTGTGTATTTTATTGTCTACAACCTAGTATATTAATAATTATACTGTCATTATTATGCCTACCTACTTTACACTTTTGATTGTTGCATTTTATTTGGGTGGCTTCAATAAAAACGGTTGAAATAAACGAGTGATACAAACACTAAAAATAGCATACGATAGGTATCTCTAAAGATCATTCATCATTGTCATTTACAAAAACTCCAAACCAATCAGGAAAAAGGTAAATAGATGTATAATCGTTAATGCCAAAGCGAAGCGAACCCTTTCTTTAATAAATCATATCGCTGTCAAACAAATACACGAAGAGACTTTTTGCGGTAAACAAATTGTTAATTTTCCCGTTGTTTATTTTTAGACATAGTAGGCCTACTCGTTAGTCTGTCTGTAGTTAGATAGCATCGGCCACCACACATCACACCAGGCGAGCAAGCGGCTCAATTATAACACTAAGGTCATATGGGATATATCGAAGGGCATCGGGCCAAACGATTCATTCCAAATCCAATTAAATAAAATAGTCGTTTTTGCACAGAGATATTTATTAGATATATGTAAATAAATACGTTCGTACAAGTATTTGAAAGAATGTTGTAAGAATGTTGAATGTTGTGTTGCCAAAAGATATGGCGGAGGCAGAAAAAGAATCCTATCTCAACCGGGATTGAGTGACAGTGTAAGTAGCAGTGCTAGGCACATACCAAGGGTGTACCAAGTGCAGTAAGGCCTACCTTCTCCCTTGCAAATCACAGCCGGGATGGGGTGATAGTGTAAGTAGCAGTGCTAGGCATGTATCAAGGGTGTACCAAGTGCAGTAAGGCCTACCTTCTCCCTTGCAAATCACAGCCGGGATGGGGTGATAGTGTAAGTAGCAGTGCTAGGCACATACCAAGGGTGTACCAAGTGCAGTAAGGCCTACCTTCTCCCTTGCAAATCACAGCCAGGATGGGGTGATAGTGTAAGTAGCAGTGCTAGGCATGTACCAAGGGTGTACCAAGTGCAGTAAGGCCTACCTTCTCCCTTGCAAATCACAGCCGGGATGGGGTGATAGTGTAAGTAGCAGTGCTAGGCACATACCAAGGGTGTAACAAGTGCAGTAAGGCCTACCTTCTCCTTTGCAAATCACAGGAGGGATCGGGTGATAGTGTAAGTAGCAGTGCTAGGTACATACCAAGGGTGTACCAAGTGCAGTAAGGCCTACCTTCTCCCTTGCAAATCACAGCCGGGATGGGGTGATAGTTGTGGGCGGCGTATCTCTTCTCCCTTGCTATCGCCTGCGTGTTTGACAGTTTCGTGCTTTTCTTGGTCGCCCCTGTAGAACTGATGCATCTTCGGGAATCACGCGACACCTGAGTCAAGATTCGGTGGAACATTTCGCGAACTTCTTCTGCGAAGGTATCAAGTTCAATTAAATTAATATTGTGGATATGACAAATGTCAATACATACCCGTATTATGGTAGACGGCTTTTGTTTTAGTAGACCATTCCCTGGTGGGGGCTCGTCGAACTCCGACTTTCAGGTTATTACTCCCCGAATTCGACGAACCTCCGACAGGTGGAGCTTAAGCGGACCTTGTCAAACTCATGTCATTAACATGGAAAGATTGAAGGGTGAACCCAAATAAAAATATCAAATAATATAACTCCAGCCGTTGTCTAGTCTTCTTTATACAGCAACGGATGATCATCTCTGATACCCCACTCTCTATGCCCCGCTAACCTTTTTATTAGTCTCTGGTACCCCATCTGTCTGTCCCCTCTTGTCTCGGTTCATTTCAGTTAACTCTTAGTTTTCTGTCGAAACAGAACAGGCACCCAGTGTGATCCTAAAAACATAGTCCTAACTTTTGTTCCAGCAACAAATGTCTGCAGTTATTCGCAGTGTTCACAGAGTGTTAACGTTCTAAATTATTGTAGAACATTTGAATTTACCGCGTAGCAGACACTGTGCTTCTATTACCAAAGATTACAAACTTGTAATCTTTGCTATTACGGATTGGAGCATGGGCTTTGTAAATGGATCGGTGGGGCATCGGAGAATGGGGTATCGGAGACCAAAAAGGTTGGTGGGGTATCAGAGAGCGCCCCCAACAGGGCCACCCATGTGTGGGCCCGATTCATGCGATGCGTCCGTTTTTTCTGTTCATCCAATCACAGCCAGCATCTGATGGGCCAGGGGTATATATTAGTGGCATACTATGGCCTGTTTGGGTTGTCCTAAAAATTGGAGTGGCACATTTTTGGGAATTTAGTAAATTGGTTGTTTGTGTTACTAATTTGTCTCTTAGCTGAATTGCAATTCAAGATTGGTTAAGAAACAACAAGGCAGCGGTGAACGGTGTCTTTTTTTTGGGAACGCCCGTTACTACGTCTGCCTACCTATCAACCACCCACCAGCCACCCACCGACCCCCTACCCAGAGCTGGGAAAAATATTAAAATAAATGCGATTTATATGCAAAATACTCTAATAAATGTATTTTCGATTCAAAATACAAAACTTTTGGATACTTGTATCTCCGATACAAAATACTTTTGTATAAAAAAAAAAATAGTCAAAATAAAATACACTTCCCTATGCTATAATGTTATTATCGTGACATAAGGAAGGACCTTCACGATAAAAATAAAAATTTTGATTTTGGTTTTGCGTTTTAGCGAAAAGCAAGTGCTAGATCACGCTCTCCAGTATGCCTAGCTAGAACATTTTTCCCGCTAGGGTGGGTGTGCTAGCAACTAACTGAACGAACGGTCGTTAATTCTTGCTAGTAGACAGTCAGGTCCAAAGACCTTGGAATATACCTTACTATATATTCGTCAGGTCGCGATATCTGTCGCATGGCAGGCAGGACTGAAAAATGTATTTTGTTAAGAAAAGTGTGTTGTAAAATACAAAATCTTACTTAGAAAAATGTATTTTCGAAACAAATAACAATTAAATTTAAGCTCTGGTTTTTTTATACAAAATGCAAACTACAATAGTATGTCAAATACATACACAACACAAGTATTACATTACATACAAATACAATAATACCCCCATCCATGACATTCCCGTTTACTTTAGGACCGGGTTAGGGAGGGAGCTTCGTCACTACATAATTATGCATTTACACCTGTCAATGTTATGCCTTGTGATCTTCATGTTCGATGGGTTGCCCTGAAAATGTCCTTAAATAATATTTTCCCTGATATAGGCTGTGATTAGATGAACCGAAAAACGGACGCATCGCAGGATCGGACGCATACATGGGTTGGGCGCTTTGCACGTTCACACGTTTGCCCTTGAATTCAAAAACTTTGGATGAAAAAATGTGGCCGTGTAATTCAAGCTTTAGTTCTTTGAGCCTTTGAGCAAATACTTTGAGCTCTGTTTAGCTGGACGAGTCTCGTTCCTGCTCGTGATGACCGGGGCCCACATATAGGGTTGTGGCACCCATATCTTTCATATCACTCTATTTCTCAGTCACAATGATCATGCTCACTCTTTCCAGTCTCTATTACTCTTCAGCCTTCCCACCACCCCCTAACTGACTCCCCTTATGAAGACCCTCCGGCGATGTGTTACGGATACGACTTGCCCGCCGTCAGATGACCTTGCTGTCGAGTACGTCGTGGAACCACTATTAAATATTTTAGCTATATTTAAATCTGTTTACTATATTAATATTAATTATCATTGTAATTTTGTGTGTAAGTGCTGTAAATTAGTAATAAAACATTAAATGGTATAGATACTTGAACGTAACTACCGCGTAGCTTCCCTTACCTTCTTGTTACGGGTTCGTCGAGTCACTGCCCAGTCCCAACTAATTCGCCGGAGCAAAGATCCCAGCGTTGCAGACTTGCCCCAGAGGTTTATTGCATTGCGATAAGATTACGAATCCAGAGATGTCAAAGTTGAATAGTAATAGACTTCGCTGTGCGTCATTCTCTTCAATGTCAATATTGCAGCCTACTCCCGACGAGACCTTTAACCGATGGTGGTAGTGGGGTGAGTCATGGGTGTAGGGTGCACCAGACAAGTAGGGGGAAATAGTATTGGTCAGGATAAGATAAGATAAGACAATATTTGTGGTAGGCCTACATTGTAATGTTACATTGAACCAAAGAATACAAAGTTTGTAATCTTTGATTGAACACCGTCATGGGTAGGCCTATAAAACAAAAAAGGACGAGGTTTGATTACAAATCGACCTTCTACCTGGACCAATACATACACAATACATAGGTATAGCAAATACTGTAATATACGCTATCGTCTTTTACAGTATTTGGGTATAGTACCGCTAAATGTATGAGGGAGCATATCGTCACTGGACATCAAGCTGATAAATAAGGATTGTTATTTCGATATTTGCATTAGTTTCCAAAATGTTGCAAATATAAACAACGAATAGTAGGCCTAATTTTAATAGTTTTCGAACTGTCTAATCTTCATAAGGATACTAAATTGGACGATGTCGATGCTGAAAACATGAAAACGTAACACAATAGCAGTTATTGATGATGTGAATATACCACGGATTCTAAAACTCTTCTTGTAAATTGAAGTCAACACTAGACCGGGCGTGACAATAGTCTAATTGTACGAGGGTTCAAACTTCACTCAACCACTCTAACTAATACATGAACAATTGTTTCGTTACACAAAGTGTATAATATTGGACAATGACTCGAAGCATGTGCAATGCGCATTGTGCAAATATAATGTTTTTTTTTTCAAGTTGAACTACCTAGAGAATAAGAATGTTTTGCTACGTGTCTTCTGGGGGTCATATCAGGGTCATATTATGTAATTCATTATTCAGATACAGTTATTTATACAAACTATTTACAAGTAGGCCTCAGCCATGCTCCTGAGTTCCATACCCATTACTATTTTATATTTTCAGCAGCTACGGTAATTGGTTCTAGTAGTCTCTCAGTGTATACTGACCGATCTAAGATGTTCTTTTGATTCACACAATGAGTAATTGTGAATATTGTTGTATATATACTGTAACAGGAGAGTAGCCAGGATTTTGGTTCAGGTGGTAAAGGAACAATGTGGGAACAAGAAAGATGATTTCACAAACATTTTATTTATTAATAACAACGAATAAGTCACTAGTAAGAAAAATTGTTTAACTCAATCAATAAAACACATTTGCATTAATTGCAAAGTAAAACATTCTTCCCGTGACAGAATCGTACAATATTGAAAGATTGAAGGAATCAGATATAACAGAAGCGTGGAAGGGAAGACTTGACAGAGAGATATTTACATGCTCAACCATTCAGGGGCTCAGTATGGCAATCTCTGTGTTTACATTTTCCACCACCCGTTCTTACTGTGCGCACGAACATATACTTCACGCCAGTCTGTGCACAAACGTGTACAGACGTGTACAGACGTGCACAGACGTGCACAGACGTGCATCGCCTTTACCTACCCTTTCTAAGAGGAAGGACACAGGAGGATTGGAATTATAAATCAGATAATTGTAATTGTACATTGGTTTGATTTGAATACGTTGACAACTTGACAACCTCTAGCATTAGCATTTGGTAGAAGAATCAAATTGAATAATGCAACAAACTGTAACACAACAAAAAATAAATAAAATTTGATTTGATTTGAACATACCACGCTTCCGTACAACTCACAACAAGCCATGTGTATTGTGTACACACTACACACACGCATCACATACTGAAAACTGTAAACGTTATCACTTTATCAATTCCTCTTCATCATATTATAAACAAAACAAGGGCAAAAAATATCCTTCACACTTTCATCTTGTTCGCCAATACCAGTACAGACAGAGTAATGTGATTGTGAAACGCAATATTGTGGGTATGCGTCTTGAAAAAATGTTTAAATTTTTTACATTTATTTACAAGTCGCTATTAATTTTATTGATATGAACTAAAACAAATACTGGAATTGCCAAGCGTGCTGGTTTAACTACTGAAATAAGCACACGACTGTTGTGAATCAGTTGCAGATCATAACACTAACCCCAACATCCTTATGTCCTTATGTACTGCCCACTTTACGCACGTTGTTTCAACGGAAATCAATATATTCCAGGCGCTCTTTTAAACCTTCGTAAAAGCAGTCTTTCGCAGTATCGCTTAGTATCATTATAGTCACGAGGTGGTGTTAGGGTTATTCCTTATGAACATAAGCTTCGTTCGTTTGTCCAGTTCCAAGTACAGACATGTACTCCTGGAACCAGCCGGATGTACGTAATGAAAACGGATATGGGGGCACAAAGTTCACCTACCGTCCGCATGGACAAACAAACACGCTGTGCCTTGTTTTTACACATTTGCGAGGCGTATTCGAAAATGGCGAATTTAATCCCAATGCTCGTTCCATTTCTTCATTCATTTCATTCGTTCATTCATTCTACATCTAGGCTGAAGGCCTACTTACAATAATTGTGGTGTCGGGTAAATCGTTAGTCTTAAATATGATCTTATTAATCGTTCTGGACGCGGCTCAAGTCTCTAGGGCTTAACGAGTATTAATTGTAAGACTATGCCTAGGCCTACGCCCTGGTCCCATATTTATTCATTAGGTAGTGGGTAGGCCTAGGCTGGTAATACCTAGGCCTATGTTCTAGGCCTACTAAGGGTCTTTAGTAATCGTTCTGAAAGCGGGCTTCAAGAGTATTTGTAAGACAATGTCTAGGCCTACACCCTGGTCCCATATTTATTCATAAGGTAGGCTTAGCATTAGTAGGGCCTAGGCTGGTAATACCTAGGCGTATTTTCTAGGCCTACTAAGGGTCTTTTAGTAATCGTTCTGAAAGCGGGCTTCAAGAGTATTTGTAAGACAATGTCTAGGCCTACACCCTGGTTCCATATTTATTCATAAGGTAGGCCTAGCTTTAGTAGGGCCTAGCTATAGGCCCAGGCTGGTAATAACTAGGCCTATGTTCTAGGCCTACTAAGGCAGTGGCGGCGCCAGAAAAAGATCAATGGGGGGGCAGAGCAGGGGCAACGCAATATGTTGAGGGGGCAAGAAAAAATGTAATCCCCTTATCTTCTTATCCGTTGCCACCCCCCCCCCCCCTCTCCAAAGATCGCATAAACACTGGGATTGTGACAGGGGGACAAATTAAAAAAAAGAAAAATTAAATTATAAATTAGAAACCACATTAAATAATTGATTATTCACTCATCAAAAACCCCAAATGATACGCAGACGAGCTGATTGATGTATTGATTGATGACGGAGTCCTACACTAGCTGTATTCGTCTGTTATTGTGGGAAACTGCAAATCGATCCACTACTTGATTTAAATCTAAAGATTTTGCGAGTGATTTTTCAATACCTAACACAGCCGAATTAGCGAGACGAGTGTTGCCCATATTGTTTCGTAGATAAGATTTTATTTGGCGCAAACTTGAAAAAGATCTCTCACACCCTGCGCTGGAAGGCGGAATGGTAATTGCTATCACCACCAGTTTGTGAAGTTCATTGAATGACATTTTATATTTGTTTAGCACAGTTGCCAATTTGATTGTCAAATCAACTTTGGCATTGGTCTCTTTTTCTATTCTTTTTAACACAAGCGGGAATAATTTTACTTCAGCCTCAATACTCTCCATATCACAGCGGTAATGGTCGGCTAATGGTTTTAACTTATTGAATTTTAGGAAATTGTCACATGTAGGATTCATTGCACTTATCCCGTTCAACACGCCACTGTTGTTAGTGAACCTCCTTTTTTAACTCGGTGATCATATGATCGAGAACAGGATTAAATATTTTAATCCTGAAGTCGTCATCACTACGAAGTATCTCACTTTCACTAGTTTGCAGTTCGGTGGCGAAGCTGGCAAATCTTTTGGGAAGCTTGCGCATTCGAGAGTTGCGATTCTTAGAGAGTTCAATGGAGTTTTCCTCGGCAATTAGTTTTACGTTTGTCATCAATGCATTGAACTTCCCAGGTTCCAATCTCATTTGTTCGAATGTGTCCACCAATAAATCGACAAGAACACAAGCATGTGCCATATCACAGTCTGACTTTTGAAGGTAGTCGGAAACTAATTTTAAGTCTCGAAGAACGTCACTGAACAAGTGCAAGCACAAAAGAAATTCAAAGTCAATTTGCTCCAAAATACCCCGCGCTTCATTACCTTTCATTGTGCTTGATTCTACTGAAATACGATGGAGAAGTAAAATCAGCACAGAAAACGTTGATTTGACTGCATCACACGCAGCTATCTGGCAAACCCAACGTGTTTCTGATAGGTGCTTCAATTCAACCACTCGACTGCCCCCCTCCTTTTGCAATGCAACAAATACAGGGTGTACTGTTGACCGAGATACGAAAACGTAGAGTCTTTGCAATTGCGCTATAAATAGGGAAACAGAATAGTTTCCTTTGCAAACATCCACATAGACCAAGTTTACCCTATGATTAAAACAATGAACATACACGGCCTGCGGAACTTCTTATGCAAATATTTCTTGAACACCTTTTAACCAATTTATGAACCAATGTATTATAAAATGCAATTGATTTACACATTAATTCAGAACAGTTCACTGCAAGTGGGGGGGCAAGCGGGGGGGGCAGGCCATTTTTTGGGGGGGCAATTGCCCCCCCATGCACCCCCGTAGCGCCGCCAATGTACTAAGGGTCTTTTAGTAATCGTTCTGAAAGCGGGCTTCACGAGTATTTGTAAGACTAGGCCTATGCCTAGACCTACACCCTGGTCCCATATTTGTCTAGGCTAGGCCTAGGGAATGAAATGAAATGAAGGCCTATCCATAGAGAAATAAAACAGGGCCTATCATTAGTCTAGGCCTAGGCTTATGTTCTAGGCCTACTTAGGGTATTTTCTATTTTTGTACGAAACCACGGTGGTAAATATATTTTGTTGGCATTATTATTTGAACGTGGGGCCTAGGCCTATTGATGAGTTTTTTAGGTTAGGGGGCAGGCCTGCCGGAGTTTTAGCTTGTCATACATAATAAAGTTACCTTCTACCACACAGAAAATATAACAATCACCAATAAACACAGGGTTGTTTGATTCATCTCTTGTTAATATCGCCGTTGGTAAAGGTGCATTCACAATCTTTACTAGTACTATGGTTTAATGATTAAGACCAAGACAAACCTTAGTCACAGCCAATCAGAGCGCAGTATTCTCCCTCCCAGCCAATGAAAGAAGCCTGTGGCTTAGTCTTAATCATTAAACCATAGTACTAGTAAAGATTGTGAATGCACCTTAAAGCACTAGTGCTAGCGATACCTTCTATGATGGTTTGTATATCAAGTTTTTGACGCGATTCTTGTTATTCAGCACTCACTCACCTTCTAGCACATGTAATACGTATGAATCTTCGATTGTCACGGGATTATTTTCTCCATCACTTGTTATTATTGCCGTAAATTCATAATATTCGGGGGAATGTGTCCGACGCGGCGTCCTCCATTTCGAAAGAATTGGCGCCTCTTACCCTCACTCCTTCGCCAGGAGCAGTAGTAAAAATAAGTACTCCAGTTGTACCAGTGGTAAGTTACCACCGGACAGAAAAACGTTCCGAGTTGAAACCACGTCAAGTACCCCCGGACAGAAAAACGGGTTTTTCTCAATACTGTACTCCTGGAGTACTATAACGTGGACAAACAAACAAAGCTATTGTAGTTGTAGTAGATGGCAAGAAGTAGATGCATATCTAACTATACATCTTGTTCCAACATTGTTAGGGGTGTTGTAGCCACCCACACCTCTCGGCTATACTTCGTATAGGCATCAGACTATTAGCATTGGGGCAACTATATTTCACTTGCTACTCATTTCAATTGTGGATATAGGTCGTGGTCATTAGGCCAGTATCGGTAAAGAGAGACGGAGCTGATCCCGCATGGGAGTCATCCACTCTGCACCCCCCCCCCCCCCCCTTCAGTAAACCGAGCAATGAGTGAAGTGTGTTGTGTATACGCTCACAGACACATACACCACGCAGCACAGACAGGAAGTTGTGGTAGGTCACGGGTGGTTCGTTTCAATTAGTTGCATGACCTGGATTGTTGTCGGCGTCATTACTCATTAGTTCTGGAAACTGAGGATGGTTCTCTTGATGATGGATACACAATCATGGATCTGTTCTTCTGTGATGACCAGTGGCGGAGCGAGACGGATTATGTCGCCGTGGGTCGGCTTGGCCAGTAGACCGTTGTCCTTGAGCTTGAGACAGACGTCCCACGCATCCAACCCTAGAACACAGAACATTGTGACAGTGGCGGAGCGAGACGGATTATGTCGCCGTGAGTCGGCTTGGCCAGTAGACCGTTGTCCTTCAGCTTGAGACAGACGTCCCACGCATCCAACCCTAGAACACAGAACATTGTGACAGTGGCGGAGCGAGACGGATTATGTCGCCGTGAGTCGGCTTGGCCAGTAGACCGTTGTCCTTCAGCTTGAGACAGACGTCCCACGCATCCAACCCTAGAACACAGAACATTGTGACAGTGGCGGAGCGAGACGGATTATGTCGCCGTGGGTCGGCTTGGCCAGTAGACCGTTGTCCTTCAGCTTGAGACAGACGTCCCACGCATCCAACCCTAGAACACAGAACATTGTGATAGTGGCGGAGCGAGACGGATTATGTCGCCGTGGGTCGGCTTGGCCAGTAGACCGTTGTCCTTCAGCTTGAGACAGAGGTTTTATTCAACCGCGGTCACAGCACAGTCAATCATCACTTGCAATTTTATATGATTTGGACAGTGTTAATTGATATTTAAAAGTATAGGCGACAGTAGTAGGGGAGAGTACTTAAGGAAGACGCCTTTCACGCGAGTTTTCAGTCATTATGTCGAACATAAAACAACACGCCAACAACAAGGATATATACCTGAAGTAAAGGTGAGATCAAGTCCCCCTCTCAGGCCTCACCACACTTATCAATATTTAACCATACTTATTATTCCACCAACCTATGTAATTATCACTAGATACATTGCCTCTATGTAAAGGTGTAGAAGCCCGTGAGCTCTATAATAGTTTATAGACGACACAATAAATAATACCCAATAGCTACCACGATACTACTGTGAGAATGACGTCACTAATTCAAATTAAAGACCATCAATATTTTGAGAAAAGCACCACTTAGCCAGTCTTATGTGTGAATACGAATCGCCCTATATCCAAACTGTTGGCGTGGGTGTTGGGTAAAATTAATGATACCTATAATGATACCCAAGAATAATCCTGCCCAGGCAATACTACCTTATCGCGGTGGGTAAATAAAATAAATAAATTCACATTTAGAGTCTACCCACTCTAGAGTCTACCCACTCAGTAACGAAACTGATTTTCAGTGGAGGACTTGAATTTAAAGCGACTAAACCAACCCTGTAGGCTCCGAACACCATCAACAAGTGAGCGATAACCAATAAAAGATCGATATTTCAAATACGAAACATATGAATCAGTGATTGGATAGTGCGAACACCTGCGGACAAATGTCAGAATCAACAAGACTAATGTAGAACAACTTTGAATTTATTGAGTACTTCGTTGCTAGGACGGCTCCAAAGTCACCGTTTACTCATTCCTAACACAAGATGTAATGGAATTGAATCCTTAATAAAAGTTAAGAAACTTCTGCCCGAACCGGGATTTGAACCCGGGATTCATCCCTGATTCCCCTGATTCTCATCCCTGCATTGGAAGCAGGGATGCTAACTACTGGACCCGAGAGCTATGCCGCGGAAGCGTATGCTTCTGTAAGGGCCACCCTAGTCGGACAGTTCAAGAAGGAGAAGCCAGACGAAATGCGGTCCACGTCCTCCTTTTTTCCTCTTCCTCCACTTTCCCTTTTTTCTCTCCTTTCACTTTTCCTCCCCGCTCTCCTACTAGACCCGTTCCTTCCTCCAAACCAAGTGTTGACACACAACAATTCATTCATTCGTTTTTCACCCACTATCGTTTCGATTAGCCAAGTTTCAAAAATATGGGAGTAAAACCCAAATCATCATCATCTAGAAGAATATATAGAATATTTAATTACGGACAGAATAACGTTTTAAAAGATTATTTTATTTTATCTGTGCAGTATTTCTTGACTGTTTCTAAGAAGATGAGTTTAAATTTTGTTCTACAAATTGAGACCCGTGAATATATAATTTGACTAAGTTCATTGTATCGCAAACTTACACACAAACAATTGTTTTATCTAATATATAATATAATATTCTATTAATTATTCTATGCATAAATAACTTACTATTAACATTAAGTGCTTGTGATCACTTCATAACCATATCTATAATAATCAACGAGCAGTAATTGTTTGTAAACTGAACTGAAGAGCACAAGTGCGGGATACCATGTGAAACTCGTGATTTCTTTCTGTTACAATAGATATAAAATGCTTTAAAATTGTCAAAATGTAAAGCAAAATGTCACTCCGCAGATAATTTACTAAATGCTCTCTCTAATGAATGTTTATCGTTTCTCCCTTCCAATAAATAGTACCGTTTTTCAAATTAACTCATTTGATTGCCTTATGTGTGTTGCAAGAACACATTACAACAGTTCAATGAGTTAATTTGGAAAGACGAAAATATTGATTGGAAGAAAAAAAAATTCGTAAAAAGAGCATTAAATTATGTATTGAATGACATATTATTTTGGTTTTCTTTACGTCCGACCGGAATTCTGTTCCGCAGTTCCGCAAAGTAGGTCGATTATTCTTAATTATATGTATTTAAATGGATCAGATTATGAGTTATTTTTTAGAATGTTCTTTTTGACTTTTTCCGTTTTGAGGGGGCTTTAGGGCTTTCTATTTTGGTGTCAATAATTCGTACACATGGTAACGATTATTTTCAATCATTTACACTGTTGAAGTTACTTCTTGCCTTAGTTTTTTTGGCTCGTGTGTGTTTGGTGAAAAATACATGCCCTGTACCCACCCTTATTGATGACGATGGCGTTGAGCAGTCCCTTTCCCCTGACCAGCGTCACCATGTTCTTCGGCAGAGTTCGGAGCTCTTCACGGAGAATGTTGCCAAGTCTCTCCGCGTTATCCGCGAGCTTCTCGTCTTCCAACACCCGCAGCGCTGCGAGCGCCACTTTGCATCCAAGGGGATTCCCGCCGTACGTGGATCCGTGTTCTCCGGGCCGGATACAGAGCATCACTTCGTCGTCGGTCAACACTGCCGACACCTGTTACACATGACACCATCTTCATTTACAAAAAGGGGAGGCGTAACAAGTGTATACAGAGGGCGTTGCGAGCGATCCCGCCAACGATCACTGAATGTTGGATACTAACTATACTTTCAACAATAAGAATCTCAAGTCTTTGGAAAGACTACTTGACTTCTTTGGAATCGAGTGCACTGGCTTCTAGAGAGGTTTTTGGTTAATTCTAGCAGGCAGTGGCCGGAATGCTCGAAGCGCTGCAGTGTAGTCGTTTGTTCACTTTGTTTTACGCCATATCCCCACCGTCCGCTTGAAACAGGTACATTGGCCCATTGGGGATAATTTACACTCCTGGGTTGGATGCCTGGACATTTCTAACACTGTGGGTGGGACTTATGAGGTTAATGATGCGATAAATGTGTGAAGGAATGACAGGAATCTATTGATTTTCGTTGAAACAGAGTGTATGAAAGGGGCAGTAGATAAAGATCTGAGGTCGGCAGGGTATGAGACAACAGTTACCCGGGCCCGCAGTGAAAAACCTAAGTTATTCAAGCGGGTGTTACACGGAGAAGTAAGAAAAGTAAAAATCAGAAAGTGAAGAGTAGAGATAGCGTGTAGTTTATGGGAAAAGAACAAAAGTGAGAAGTTCTCTCCAAAGTAGGACCATGTTGAACAAGTGAAAAGTGAAAAGTGAAAGTGAAAAGTCCCGTAAGCTACACGCTATCTCTACTCTTCACTTTCTGCTTTTTACTTTTCTTACTTCTCCGTGTAACACCCGCAAACAAATTTAATACTTTTAGGTTTCTTTGCTGCAAATGCCAACTCTGCAAACCTACCGATGGCATCCTTGAAGGCCGCTCTTGTGACAGACAACCTGACAGTCTCAACAGCATGGATTCCGGTTATATACCAACATTTCAGTTTGTTTGCATACTTCAAAACTTTACACTTCAATGAAAGATTCAAAACAAATATAATACTTTATTAGTACGTGTATTATCTAAACACCTGTACATGCACAAAGTAGGTACCACTTGTCGGCAGGTTCTGAAGGGGCAATACAAGAGAGTTACTCACGGGTAGGACTCCGCCCGAGAGAGCCTTGCCCAGGATGAGAATGTCAGGACGAACGTTGTCGTGGTCGACGCACAGTCGCCTCCCGGTGCGGCCGAGCCCCGTCTGGACCTCGTCCGCAATGAAGAGGACGTTGTACTTGGTGCAGAGCTCGCGCACTCCCTTCAGGTATCCTTCGTCGGGCACCACCACCCCCGCCTCCCCCTGTATGGGCTCCACCATGAAGGCGCACACGGTGGGGTCTCTTAGCTCCTTCTGCGAGCGAGAAAGTAACGAAAAACGAAAAAGTTTTTTTTTTTTTTTTACGAAAAAGTATAACTATCTGACTTCTTTGGGTACCGCGACTTTAGCTCAAAGTATGTAGTGTTTATAAAGGAATCTCTGGTTACCTCCAGGGCCTCCAGGTTGTTGTACGGGACAACCTTGAAACCGGGCATAAAGGGGCCGAACCCCTCGTAGCTCGTAGGGTCCGTGGAACTGGATATGGCCGATAAGGTCCGACCCCAGAAGTTCCCCTCAGCAAACACGATGTTCGCCTGGTTCTTGGGTATCTGTTTCTTGGTGTAGCCCCACTTCCTCGCAAGCTTGCACGCCGTTTCGCCACCCTCGACACCTGCGTCAGACAGTTGCATCGATGTTTCGAGTCAAGACATAGTACATTGATGTCCGAATAAAGTATATAAGTGTTTATGTTATATACGATTTGGTTTCGGAACATGTAGAACCAGTGCAATGGATGTGTAGAGAAGATGATGAGATGCAATAGATGAATGATTCATTCATTGTAAGATGTTTCAAACCAATCAACAGATTGTTAATAACTCGAATGTATTTTCGATAGAAATAATTGGAACAAAAGGTTGAAAGACTGTTAATAAACATGTTATATTCATTTAATGATTGCTCATCCATTCTTGAGTAATTACTGATGGTTAGTGGGGGACAACATATAATGCATTATTTGTCGTTGATACAATGACTCCAAAGTCAGACACCATATTTGTTTACATCTTCAAAAAAAAGTCACTTTCAAAAGTTGTAAACCCCAAACAAATCCTGCACCTTCGCTGCTGGCCACTCAAAATAGACTACGCATTCTAGTGAAAAAAAATAACCCATTATGAGAAGGGTTATTATTTTTTATTATTTATTATATTATTTATTATATTATTTATTATTCACATTATTGTTTTATTGTTAAATCATCAATGGTGCAAATCAAAGACAGATAAGGCTAGGTTGCTTTGGTTGGAATTCATAGTCGGACCCTACCCTACACCTAGGGGCGCCCATTGTTACTAAGGTAACAGTTGTTTGCATGTTATTTCCCGTCAGCGAAACAAATCCATAGCAACAATGGGTGGGGATGAAGGCCGACTATGAAATCCAACCTAAGCGCTATCTATTTATTAGCTAATAAGGTCCGGATGCACAGATGTCCCCTAGGTTAGGGTACAACCTAATTTTCAATGAGTTTGTTTTATCTATGGAGAATACCATGCAATAAAACAATCCCATGCAACCCTAAAGGGATCCCCCAACTGGAATCATCTCTGCAATGAAGACAAACAAGAGCCAAGAGTGCAAAGGTGTACCTGTGTTCATGGGCAGAACCTTTTCGTATCCAAAGAGTTGTGTGATGTATTGTTCGAACTCGCCGAGAGCGTCGGAGTAAAACGCCCTTGAAGTGAGGGTGAGGCGGTCGGCTTGAGCGTGGAGGGCACCGATGATATCTGGGTGGCAGTGACCTTGATTCACGGCGGAGTAGGCGCTCAGGAAGTCGTAGTAGCGCTTCCCTTCCATGTCCCACATGAACACGCCTGCACGTTGGAGAGTACGGCATTAAACACCAATAACAATACAATAATTAACACGCCTGCACGTTGGAGAGTACGGCGTTAAACACCAATAACAATGCAAGTTGGGGAGTACGGCATTAAACACCAATAACAATACAATAATTAACACGCCTGCAAGTTGGGGAGTACGGCGTTAAACACCAATAACAATACAATAATTAACACGCCTGCGAGTTGGGGAGTACGGCGTTAAACACCAATAACAATACAATAATTAACACGCCTGCGAGTTGGGGAGTACGGCGTTAAACACCAAGAACAATACAATAATTAACACGCCTGCGAGTTGGGGAGTACGGCGTTAAACACCAATAACAATACTATAATTAACACGCCTGCAAGTTGGGGAGTACGGCGTTAAACACCAATAACAATACAATAATTAACACGCCTGTGAGTTGGGGAGTACGGCGTTAAACACCAATAACAATACAATAATTAACACGCCAGCAAGTTGGGGAGTACGGCATTAAACACCAATAACAATACAATAATTAACACGCCTGCAAGTTGGGGAGTACGGCATTAAACACCAATAACAATACAATAGTTAACACGCCTGCAAGTTGGGGAGTACGGCGTTAAACACCAATAACAATACAATAATTAACACGCCTGCAAGTTGGGGAGTACGACGTTAAACACCAATAACAATACAATAGTTAACACGCCTGCAAGTTGGGGAGTACGGCGTTAAACACCAATAACAATACAATAATTAACACGCCTGCGAGTTGGGGAGTACGGCGTTAAACACCAATAACAATACAATAATTAACACACCAGCAAGTTGGGGAGTACGGCATTAAACACCAATAACAATACAATAATTAACACGCCTGCAAGTTGGGGAGTACGGCATTAAACACCAATAACAATACAATAGTTAACACGCCTGCAAGTTGGGGAGTACGACGTTAAACACCAATAACAATACAATAATTAACACGCCTGCAAGTTGGGGAGAACGGCGTTAAACACCAATAACAATACAATAATTAACACGCCTGCAAGTTGGGGAGTACGGCGTTAAACAGCAAATAAATACGTTTTTCACCAAACATCTTCATCTTATCATCATATTTCACCCACTCATCGTCTCGATTAGTCAAGTTGCAAAAATATAGGACGTAAAACCCAAAATATATCAATAAATCACGATGCACAATATTGAGTTTTCCCGTTTCCCGTTTCTTTAACCTTTATTATCTTTATTTTTATTATTATTGTACTTATTATCTTTATTATTATCCCCTTCCCGTTGCCATTGTCCCGTTATCGTTCCTGTTTCCGTTAACGTTCCCAGTCTATTGTGCATCGTCTTTTTAGGTTGATAGTTGTTGACCAAGAAAAGGTAGAAAGTTTGCCTTTTTCTATTTCATTTCATCTTGTTGAGCTTGTGTGTGTAAAGTTATTGGTTTTATTAAAGAAATAAAAACTACAACCTTTGTTCGATCAGCTGACAAAATTACAAATGCCATCTTGATAAAAAAAAAAAAAAACTCCATCAACAAGTTCAACAGGCGTAGGCTTGATTCTGATTGGTCCGTGTAATATACGGGAACGCGAACGCTAGCACACTAAGTAGCCGTTTTCATTACCAAGCTACGGGAACGGGAAACTCAATTGTGCATCGTGTCGTAAGATAACACAGGATCCAACTTCCCGTTCCCGTTAATGTTCCCAGGCTATTGTGCATCGTCCTTAAAACTTTGAAACTTTCATAAATCGTAACAATATGCATGCAGATTCTTACCTTCTCCCCGGCACAAGGCCACGGGCAGGGGGTGGTAATTGTGAGCCCCGTACTTCTCCTCTCTGCTGAATACTTGTTCCGAGGTCAAAGCGACCCCGTTGGAGGTCGGCCCTTTCTTCAAGGTCATTGTCAAGGTCTTGGGACTCCCCGCCTTCACCTCGTCCGCGCAGATTCCGGTCACATTCACTTGCATTGTCACCTGAAAGTGAAACAACATCGACATTGTAACGCGCGGCACTTTCTTGTCATGCAAGTCTTTTTATTGAGTTGCTGAGATCTAAGAGGTCATAATGAAAAGTTATAACGTACATTATTATATCTCCTATGCGCATCTACTTTAATCACTTAAGGCTCATTCACGATAAAAACTTAGTAGTAAACTTTAACTTAAACGTAGACGCTAGGTCTTCATAAACTCATTTATTTACGTTTCGTCAAATAAATTCTGAGCATGTTTTGGCTCCATTTTCGATTTAGCTAGCCTAGGCCTTGCGGCTGGCGCTGATTGGTTCTTTCTTACTGTTAAGTTTATTTTTATTTTAAAGTTTGATCGTTCCAAACTTAACCGTAGCCCAAAACCAAGTTTAAGTTTTGGTCATGAACAAACGTGTGATCTTCCATAAGCCAAACCTTACTTTAAGTTGTAAGTTTTCGGTTAAGTTTAATCGTGAATGGGCCTTTACAATTATAATTTCCACCTTAAATTACCCAAACATGAGGATTTTCATGTAGCAGAATTCACTGGTATTACTATCAAATGGTATAATAAATAATAAAACCAAAAGGCAAATACTAATATCCTCACAGAATTTTGTACAATTATCCCATTCATTCGCCTCTAAAAACGCTTAAAACCACCTACAATTTTGTTTTTAAATATAAATAAATATGCGGCGTTGTCGTGGGGTACCCCCTATTAAATTGAGCGGGGGGCCGATTTCCAGGCTATATTTATCTCTTTATATTCGCAAACTCCTTCCTACCCTCCCGAAATATTTTCCTTAGTACGCCACGTTCTTACAGTGGTGGTACAGCAGTGGAATGTCATACCATGGACTTACAAGTAACGAAGTTACTATTATAGTCCATGGTCATACATACCGCAACTTTATGAGTACTGAACTACCGAGTCTATAGTGTATTAGTATAACAAAGCATGGATCGTTATAATAAGGCCTACTTACCCCAAAGTATCGTCCAGTAGCTTCCTAATAACAATGGCTCCCAATACGGTGTATTCCTGTTTATAATTGTGCCTTGTTTGCCTACAAATGTTTCCACTAGACTTCAAACAAGCCGCGTTGAGATGGTCCGCATAGCCAGGCGTCTAGACATGCACGAGTGGAAAATCTCCAACTTGTTAATATTGATTTTTGTTGCCCAATCCTACACACAACTATTTGTTGGAGTGTTGGGTCAAACAACAAACAGTGCTGTGTATGTGCTATGGATGGCTAAATTTAGTTCTGGGTTCTGGTGTGAGTCAATTCGTTGTATTTTTAACACGATCTTGGCATGAATTTAAATTGCGGTAGGTTGGGTATGTGGTATAAACAATTAACGGCTCAGCGGGAACACTCGAGGTCGACCGTTCGATATAGGTCACTAGCAATCTTGACTGAAGGTTTGCTCCGAGGTATTCCTCAGTCACAATGCGGATGCTGGGACTGAGTCTTCGGACATTAATTTTCTTCCCAACAACCCAAACAAACCTATACGTACGTGCGTAGTTTGTCACCTGAATGTAAGCACATCAGACGAAGCTCGTACATATGTAGCAGGGATCCCTAAGAAAAATATTTGTTTATAGTCGCCGTACAACATCTTCGGTAATGCTTCCGTCACAGGTGGGTGAGCGACAGCCAACCAGCGGCCGTGACTAATCCAAATACCTGCTCTGCTCGGGTTGGCCGAGACCGTAAACACGTCATTGATTGATGACGAAAGCATTACCGAAGTTGTTGTAAGAGATAGTTGTAGTTGTTGTTGTAAGATACTATCATCAACAACAATATTATTGAACATTCAGCAACACACCATAGCGAATTGCCAAAGGACCGTGAAAATATGAGAAAAATCGTCCCCCAAAGTAAAAAATGTGTAGTAAACACATCAAATTTAAAAAAGGTCAATCAATGTAAATATTTTTTTTTTTAGTAATTTTACCGTAGGAATCCCTGCTGTAGGGTAGACACCAAGTCTGACAATGAGACCTGACGTGCCCGTTGCGACAAACCATTTAGATCATGGAGTTGTATAGGTACTAACTGATAGAGGTGGCTCAGCGGTAAGACGCGAGACTCTAATTCGGGAGGTCGCTGGTTCGATTCCGGCCACCGGCAGTCCTGACTGAAGGTTTTTTCAGATTTTCAGAGGTTTTCCTCAGTCGTAAAAGCGAATGCTGGGATTGAGTCATACTAACAGCCCTCGGACAATCCTTCCCAACTATCCAAACACACTAATAACCTAGTTAGTCACCTGAAGAGGGGCACATCAGGTAAAGCTGGTGTGCACCCTAGAACGGGTATTCCTACAAAAAATATTATTATTATTATGGTACTACTATCAATCTATGTTTAGATAGTCAAGGTCCGCCTCGCGCTAGGCGGAGATCAAGTAGACTAATTATCAAGGTCTTCTTGATCTCCGACTAAAATACATAAGACAAGCCCTAAATTGATAAGAATTGACTTTAATTAAATATATAAATGAATAGCTTTAAAACGTGATTGTTACTTTTGTAAAATAACCTAAATCATAAAAAAGATAGGCTAATAAGATTAGTAGCAAGACAACTGTATTGAGACAACATTCTAAAAAGTGTAAGACATACATCTACGCCACGTACCAGTTACAGGTTACAATGTGTGTGTAGCTGGCAAAGCCCGAACCATGGACACGCACCGATTCAGGATACGTATAGATACAGAAATTTTAGATACGCACAGGTTTCGGGTTGGCACCGTTTCAGGATACGTATAGAATTCCAGTGTGAACCGATTCAGGATATGCACTGATTCTGGACACCGGGTACGTACAGCTGCAGCACGCTGCAGTATGCACCGATTCAGGATACGTGTAGAGACTCAGGATACGTATAGACTTCGGATATGTGTAGATTCAAGACAAACAGTGGCAGGCTACTATGCACCGATTATGGATGTCTCTACTCAGGATACGAGTCGATTCAGGATTCGTGCAGATATTCAGGATACTCACAGGTTCAGTTGCTCGTCAATGGGCTTGGTCAGCTTCTCAGGACTCTTATCTGCGCAGACTACAAACTTGTCACCTGCATCGGCGACTGAAACCGGTAAGTGACTGAGACGATCTGAGAGAAGGTCGCACACTTTGTAATCGTCGCTAATCTGTCTCAAGGTCAATATCAGCCGAAACGACCTCCTTGACGAATCAATGTTAACAGGGTTTAATTCGTGGCCCAAAGAGATGCACGATTAACACACAAACGGCAGAATTACAGTGGCGTATACACGGGGGGGGGACAAAACCCCCACTTTTGCAAAGGAAACATGTAAAATGACCGTTTACATTTCAATAGACAGTATTTTAGTCTTTGTTATTGTTAAAAATACACGCATCGATCTATAATTATATTTTTATCTACCAACACGGTGCTAAGGAAAAAATGTGTTGCCAGAAACTGAGTAATCATGTTTCAGTTGGCCTCTGTAAAACGCACAGATTTGCACTAAAATGACCTTGACGAGATTTGTTTCGGGAGGCAAGCCCCCCGGAACCCCAATTATGTTTCGCTTCCCTTTCCCAATTCCTGGATATGCCACTGCAGAATTATGCTTGCAAGACAAGTGTACGCTCAACGTTTCAAAATCATTTCATGACACCTCGCAACATCTCGTTACCGGTACAGTAAAATACATTCAATAATTAACAACCATTCCCAGTTTCACGATTTTGAGCAACAATATACATACAAAAAGAGATGTGTTCCTCCTAGTGGCGAACAGTACCCGCAAAGAGGGTTCAGCTTTTAATTAATTACGCATTTGAATATTATTTCAGGCAAATATTACAAATATTGATAAACACTTAACTTAACACAATGGGAATGGTTGTAACGTTTATATCTTCTCGCCTACGATCTACGCCGCCATCTTGTAAAATAATTGTTATTTTCGCGTTCTTTTTTCAGATTTTCACTAACAATATTGTTCATATTCGAGTCGAGTCAAATGCATAATTTGATACATTGAAAAATATCGCTTATCCGCCAACGCGGAGCGTTTTCCTAGTTTATTCTTATGCAGGCCATTGCATAGAGACTGTATTGTTGTATAGTATTGTTGCCGCACACATTATGGATTGTTGTTATGACAATACAACACACACAACATACACATATCTGATACAATCTCCATCTGTAGCTAACTTGGCTTGTTGTTGCGTCTCTGCAGTAGATATAGTTGCCGTAACAATATAAAGCTACTCTTGTTTTTGCGCCTCTTTAGTATTGTTGCCATAACAATACAAAGCTGTTCTTCATAGCTATTATTAACATTGTTGTTAATTTAACAATATTAATATTACTACCTATTTTGTTCCCAAGTCACAACAATATAAAATGTGGTCAATATGTTCTGTTGTAAACACAATTGTTGAATCAAAAATACTTATCTTTCAGTTTATAGAGGAGAGCAGACATAACCCCGAGTTAGGCAACCTTCTGGTTAGTATGGTATTGTTTTATGCATGCTATTTTTGTTAATAGAAACCTGTGGAGTGCGCCATTACGGTTTTCACTTTTCTAACCGCACACTACACATTTTTTTCTTCTGATTGACGATACTATTTTTCCTGTACCCCCAAAGTGCAATTTAATGTTATGTTTAACTTATTTTGTAGTAACATATTATTATTATGGAAAAAATAAAACTGTGTACATACATACATTTTAATTTGGGTTTCTCTATTGTAGAGGACGAAACAGGGTAAATCTCATCATTTGGATAGGGAACCTTATTTTGTGAATGCGATAACAATACAACTCAAGGCCACCTTTGAGTTTACAGTTATCAGTGTAAGATAAGGTGTTCGACAATAGTTCATCAAACAGAGATAAAAACAAAACGGTACCTCCAGTAAGTAACTGTCAAGACCTGTTTCGATACATACCAAACTAACATGTTATTTGTTGATCTTGTTACATACAAATAGAGAAGTATTTGATTAGGCAAATGTAAAACAACATCGGAATATTACCAGCCGTAAACAGCCGTGCGTCATACGTCGTGTTGAAGAGGGACACAAGAGGAGGATACGAAACTGGAACGAAGAACACAGAGGATAAAAGACAGTGGGTGAACCACGTAGTTAATTAGTTATCTGTGACCCAACCTTCTAAATCTATGACGTGTGATGGCCCGATGGATCTGGTTCGGCCCATGATCTAACAATATTTCTCGTTACTAGAGATATTATTAGATCATGGGTTCGGCCTATATATACGCGTACATGATCCAGCTGTTGCTCCGCCTCAAGTGTTATCTTATTGGAGCATACAAATTTCATAATGTATCATCCATGTATACACAAATGGGAAAAATAAATAAAAACTGAACTGAACTGAACTGAACTGTCGAGAACGCCGTAACACAAAAATAATAATAAATAGATGAGCGTAGTGAAGGATTGATTGATTGATGGATAATGGGGCTTAACATATTTATGAAACTATATGGCTAATCGAGACGAGTGAGCGTAGCGAAGCGGGGTTAAACTCTCCATTCAACTCATCGGTTGTTTGCGTGTGCGTGTGTATGTGTGTGTGTTTTATTATTATTAATATAAAATTAATTAATTAATTGAATAATCCTAATTAAAATTATATTATTATTATTATTATTATTATTATTATTATTATTATTATTATTATTATTATTATTATTATTATTGTTATTATTATTATTACTATTATTATTATTATTATTATTATTATTATTATTATTATTATTATTATTATTATTATTATTATTATTATTATTATTATTATTATTATTGTCAAATACTGTCTAGCCCGGTATCTCAAGTAGACAAATTATTATTTTATATAACTAGCTCAGTCGATATTACATTACTTACTCGTTTGATGGCTTGATGTTTACCTCACGAACAACCGTCGCACTTCGAAACAGGCCTGTTTCGACGTCCCGAAGCAGCTGTCGTGGGCGTCACACACACAAAAACCAGTCCTTCACTGACACCTTTTTAAACAACACTAAGTTTTTTTATCTTGTTATTTTTCTAAATCCAACAACAACTTAACTGAATGATTTCCTAACCCATATTCATTTCCTTCACCGACACAACCATACTGTCAGTCTTCCTTCCAACACCAAGACTCACTGACTACTCCTCCCTAGCAACCTGATCAACAAACTTCAACAATCTTTCTTTTCTAAAACCACTTCTTCTTTTTACCAGGCTTCCTAGATCCAACCCTATCCGCCTTCCATATATGTTACAATTACCCCCCTATTTCTTATATTTGTCATTTTAACGATAAATATAGAAATAATTATACCCCAAATGACCATCCCCTAAACGAATATATCCTCCATTCATACTGACCACCTCATCAACACTCCAACTATGGTCAAAGTTTGACAATACCTCAACAATGCCACTCTGTAATTCCCAACAATGTCTGACTTACTATATTATGCAACAATCCTTTAGACAAAAAAAAATCCACCCAGTGAATTTAAAAAATTCTTTTTTTTTTTTCTTCTGCATATTGCAGATAATGTATCACAGGCAATGTGACCCACCACATTCCTTTTGACAAAAAAAAACCACCACTCAGTGAATAAAAAAAAATCTTTTTTTTTTTTAAATTATTTATACCACTGGTATCATCAACTTCTCGACAACATTATGACAACCCTATTATGACAACGCTATTACGACAACACTATTACGACAACGCTATTACGACAATTTTACGACAACGCTATTACGACAATTACCCCCCATGTTTTTTTAACTTTTTGTCGCAATTTGAATTTCGTTCCACAAAAATGGAAAAAAAACATACCTATGGCAACCAAAAGAACATCGAACCCAAGACAAAATGTCGGCCGACCACAATACAGCAACGAAACAAACATTTAACCACATTACTACCAACATGAAATCCACCAACACATACAGAACAATCTTATTCCATAAACATTTTGTACGGTTTCAAATTAACATACCCGAAATTTTTTTTTTTTTACCATAGCCCTACCTTTACGATAGTTTCAACAGTTCCACCTCTAAACTTACTCCAGTCTCTTCCTACCATCATCCATTCTTTCTCATAACAAACCCACTCCCTCTCATTATTGACCCTGGAATCATCTTTCTGCCCTACAGTCAAATCATTATTTTCCTCACCAACCACAGCATCCTTGTACTCCTCATCTATCTCCACATATTTATCCACCACTTTATCTATCTGTTGCTCTGTAACAACCACGTCTTTCTTATCAAACCTCATCTCATCTTGCTCCTCAACTTTCTCCACATCTTGCTTATCATCAAACTTGTCACCTTGCTTCTCAACTATCTCCACATCTTCCTTATTATCCAACCAGCCTACTTGCCCTTCAACAATCTCTTTCACAACATCTATTTTTCCACTTCCTACCTCTCCTACGCTTCTCAAATCTTTTTCTTTCTTTAAATCTCCTACATCCACCTGCTTTACCAAAAATATCGTTTTCATTTCCGCGGTCATGTCTCCCATCATCTTCTCCATATCTACCTGTTTAACCATATCCCTCTGCATCTCTTCCAAAGCCCTAGCTTGTTCATCCTGCCCTTTCTTCATCGCTTCCAAAGCCCTAGCTTGTTCATCTTGCCCTTTCTTCATCTCTGTGATCTTGGCTGTCACACCTACTTGCATCCTCATTAAATTCCTTATCATGCTCTTGAGATCCCCATCCTCATCTGGTCCATCCATCATCAAGCTCCCTTCAATATCATCAAGCTCCCTCTCCACTCTTAACCCCTCATATTCACTTCCTTCAATATCATCAAGCTCCCTCTCCATACTTTAACCACTCTTTGCTACTCCAAATCTTCTTGAACCTCCACTAGTCTATTCATACATTCACACAATCATACGTATCAACCTATGGACAAATATCTACCATCTCGGTCGTTGTAGTAGACCGAGCCCTACACGTTGGAGCGCCAAATTGTCAAATACTGTCTAGCCCGGTATCTCAAGTAGACAAATTATTATTTTATATAACTAGCTCAGTCGATATTACATTACTTACTCGTTTGATGGCTTGATGTTTACCTCACGAACAACCGTCGCACTTCGAAACAGGCCTGTTTCGACGTCCCGAAGCAGCTGTCGTGGGCGTCACACACACAAAAACCAGTCCTTCACTGACACCTTTTTAAACAACACTAAGTTTTTTTATCTTGTTATTTTTCTAAATCCAACAACAACTTAACTGAATGATTTCCTAACCCATATTCATTTCCTTCACCGACACAACCATACTGTCAGTCTTCCTTCCAACACCAAGACTCACTGACTACTCCTCCCTAGCAACCTGATCAACAAACTTCAACAATCTTTCTTTTCTAAAACCACTTCTTCTTTTTACCAGGCTTCCTAGATCCAACCCTATCCGCCTTCCATATATGTTACATTATTATTATTATTATTATTATTATTATATAAAACCAGTAAAGGAGAGAAAACTGTCCGGTCTTCTTTGAAGAACCTTACAAGGAGCCTGTAGAGTGTAGACTGTGCTCTTGGCCAACACGAGAACGAAGTTGGCCAAGTCGATTTGGTTGGAGGTGGAGATGTCGGGACAAAACCCGACACAGAGCTCTCGAGCAGACAGTCCACTGCGACCCAGTAAGTTTCTGATTAGCAAATCAGCCACGAGCCACATTTGCACGGCCCGGCGATGTGGCAAGCCGAACCCTCGACCTGGCAACAGCAGGGGCACAGGTGAAAGGCGGCCAACCCTGCGTGGTACAAGAATATGGGATGGGAGAAGATGGGACTAATGGGATTGGCTGACACCTTAAGACCCATCCACAATGAAAATTAACTGTAACAGTAACAGCTAGTAAGGTTTCAGCCCATCTCATTGGCAGATGAGAACCCAGGATCACTGCTTGCTTACTGCGGCAGTAGCAGTAGCATAGAAGTTTGGAAACTCCGTAAAAATGTGACCAATCAAATCACTTAAAATACAATACACATGTGTGTATAACTTCCTATCATTCTATTAGAATTTTTACTAAGCATCACACGATCGCTTGACTACAACTGACGCGTTGTCTTTACCTACGCAACTGATCTGCTTATCTCTGTGGTTCGGGGTGAGCAAGGTAGTACCGTACGATTAAAAAGCTATGTCCATAACAGTGGATGGGCCTTTAATATTTTGATGGCCCTGCCTGTAATTAAAACTTACACAAGTGTAGTCAGTGCTTGGGTTTTAGCACACGCTTTCCTGCACTGGCCAGTGTAAGACAAGTGAACGAAAATACTGTGATTACAGATGCTGTGATCATGCACTTGATGTCATTGCACATTGCACATTGCACATTGCACATTGCACATTGCACTTGATTGTCACTCCATGCTGTGATCATGAATTTATAATAGTACCTACGCTGTGATCATCGGATCGGCGTTAGGCACGTATTTAAATTCGAGCAGGTGCAATGGCTTAAGGGAGGATTTACGCTTCCCCCAACGTAAATAACACGGTCTAAGTAATGGTAATTTTTGAAAAATGAGTTCCCGCCGTCACCTTGAAATGCACAGCATATTTTCAAAACTCTTGCACGATCGCGCTCGCACTTTGAGCAGGCGGTGGAAAGAGGGTCAGCTGTCGCTCGACAAACAAACAAAACAAACATGGCGTTGTACTGCAGCTAGGTAATGCATGGTTTTTAGGTTAGGGCGTACACATATTTGTTGTGTAATTAATGCCACATCATTGGGGTTGCCCGTAAACCGAATGGCCACATGGCTTCTTCGTCTAATATTGCTAAAGAGATTGAAGATAGTGATCAAGATATAAATGATATATTTGACAATATAGTACTAAGTGAACAACGCTCCGCCGAAGAGGGCTTCCAAGCAGGTTACAAGAAAGGAATATTGGAGGGTGAGGTAGAAGGTTTTCATTTGGGTTATCATCGAGGAGCAGAGCTTGGTGCAGAGTTGGGATATTATAAAGGTGTTGTTGAAGCATGCCTGGCAACTTACAGAGATAAAACAGGGGTGACACCTGAGAAGACAGTCGCTGCACTGCATAAAGTTCGGGAATTACTTGAACAATTTCCAACCACAAACACTGAAGAAGTTGACATAATTTCTTTGCGTGATAACATAAGAGCTAAATATAAGAAGGCCTGCGCATTAATGAAAGTAAATGGCACCTATCCAGAGACAAGCAAATTTTCATTTTGACAGCTGTTACTGTTTTGGTCTAGGCCTAGGTAGGCCCTAGGCCATAGTTTAGTCTAGACTCAGTCCTAGGGTCTAGGCCGACCAGGAATCAAATTAAATTCGTATGCCATCCGGACTTATTGGTAGGCTGCTTAACAAAATGAGTAGGACAAAGAAAATTGAAATAACTAGGTCCAACCTACAAGCTAAGCTGAATGAAGCAATTCGATTTCTCGACCCTCTTCTGCCATTAGCTAACTGTCATATGGTAGAATTTATAACAGATAACCTTTGGGAAAAACTAACCCCAACTGATATCAAGAATGAAGTGAAGTTTTCAAAAGAGTGTAATGTAAATGAAATGTTCGGTGAAATGTTTCGTTCAATTTTTGACCCCACTTTGACATCTAGCTCAATGTCACAATCAGATAAAGTGCCTAGAGAACATTTTCCAAGTCTTATTACCTTTCTAACAACGGCACGGGATGCATGCTGTACCTGTTTGTCAGACGTGATCTCATGGCAAGAATTGCAGGAAGAGTTAATAGAACTGGGCTCGGACTTACAGCATCAAAGTCTCTATTTAGACCAATTCATGACTGGCAAGAAAGCACATGAAGTCGAAGTGATGGCACAAGTGGTTGCATCACTTGCAAACGCCTCTCAAGTGTCTCACATAGTTGACGTGGGAAGTGGCAAGGGATATCTCAGCTCTATGCTTGCTTTGCACCACGGTCTCTCTGTCCTTGGCATCGATTCATCGCAAAGTACCTCACACGGTGCCGACAAAAGAACCAAAAAGCTAGTACGAGTGTGGAATGGGATTACTAAAAAGGGGGCACAAGTTTCTGGTTCTTCGCACAGACAGTACATTGACCATGAGGCAGCTATTCCTAGCTCCAAAAATAATATTTATGAGCCCTCACCAAGTACATCAAAATTCAGTAGTGTAGTAGAAAAGTGTAAATATAAGCAAGCGACATTATTTGTAACACCTCATATGAACTTGCTTCAGCTGGTAGAGAGCTACTTTCCCGAATCTTGCGGTCAACATGATCAGCTTGCACTTGTAGGCCTACATACGTGTGGTGATCTAGCCCCTACTGCCCTTCGTCTCTTGGCTTCCAACGACCATGTTAGTGGACTTTGTAATGTAGGGTGCTGCTATCATCTTCTTAATGAAGAATTTGGTTCGGGCGAGAAAGAGCTCGCAAGTCGACCAACAGAAGACTACGGATTCCCGATGAGTGACTACTTACGCTCCAAACAGTATGTTTTAGGACGAAATGCAAGAATGTTAGCTGCTCAGTCTTTGGACAGAGTTGTAAACACTCAGGTGAGCTATGTGCCCATCCCTAGGGTACCTAGAAATTCCATTTGGGCATAGCAATTCAATTTCTCTCATGTGAATTATAATTAGTTACATTGAAGCTGACAATTATCTTTGTTTAAATGGTTCTACCAGCTAGCAGATACCTAATGCATGGAGGCCTACAGTGGGTCAGTGGCTTAGTTGAGAACAAGAAAATCAGTCGATCTTTCATCGAACTTGGCATTTCACAAATTATGTACACCGCCACTACCTACCTGACTAGTTTAAACGTGAGACAAAATCCCCGAATTCATTACCAGAAGCCATAACAGAAGTTCAACCATGTGCACATTTCTTGGAAACCCAACATCTAGTCAAATAATAGTCGTCCACACAACAAGCTAGCGCTTTGATTACTTTTTGACTGTTCGGACCCAACAATTTCAAGGAAACTGGAGTCGCACTCGGGCTGTACAAATAACACATTATAAATGCAGTGAAAAAATGCCTTGTGGCGTTCTCAGCTTTGCCACGAACCCAGTTTACATAAGCTAATGAATAAACATGTCCATTCAGGTAGGTAGGTGAAGGTCTATAAGGGTAGGGAAGTTTATAGTCATCCCTGGACAAGTATTTTCACTGTTTTGTACTCATTTAACATTAGATGTTTGTCCATAGAATAGCCGTCGCTGGATTCTCTGCACTATAGGGCCCTGCTCCAGGTGTTGCTCAAGGAAAGGTTCGGAAGTGAGATGTCGCATGGTAACGTCGGTCGGTTGGCAGCCAAGTGCACCAGCTTTTCCCAATATATCCACAAAGCCCTAAGCAAGCTCAGACTGGACATTGAGGTAAGCAAAACTGTTAGCTATAACTTGCACATGGCTCAAAAATTTTATAAAATATCACATGTCCAGCTGGGCATGTGATGTGAGGGCTGGCTTTGAGGGGGTGAGGGCTGTGTGTGAGGGGCACCCAGGAATAGTTTCGAATGAAGCAAAGATTGAGGTCAAGGGTCTGGTGGCCTTCCATTGGCAAAGATGCCGAAAAGCGCTGCAAATCATGCCGAGGTTGCCTATTTGTCAGCGCTTTCGACCCACCGGAACCAATGCGCTCTACGGAGCTACCACAATATGCTTGACAATACGTTGCCATGGATTTTATGAAGCTGACAGAAACCGAATAGTTCAAGGTAGAATTCATGCACAAAATAACAGCCAGCAAAACTATCGATTTACTGAGCTGAGCTCACAAGGTTTGGGATCCGGGAGATTATAACTACATACAACAAGACTCAGTTCACCAGCGGGGAGTTCAACAATTTTTGTATGACACTGAACATTGAGCTTCGCCTTACCACACCAAAATACGCGCAAGCTAATGGGAAGGATGAGCGGCAGAACCGATCAATCCTGAAAGCAATTCGAGTTGCCAAAGCTGAGGGCAGCAAAAAATCCACACATATTAAAGCACCTAATTCACATTGTTAAAATACAATTCTTCTGCACACACAGGTTTCTGAGGAAGAGATTGAAAGACTTTATGCAAAGCATGCCAGAGATCAAGAATATCTGCAGGCATTTTTTGTGTTGCGACTTATTTTGGCCCCGGTTGTTGAGGCCATTATCCTAATGGACAGACTTCTATTTCTTCTCGAACAAGTAAGTTTATTTTGTAGTTCAAATTCATATTCATAAAATGTTTTACTTTTTTGATCCCTTTTGCTTTTAAGTGTAAATAAATAAGTAGAGCAGATGTCCATTATTAAATAAATTAATTGAGCTGGCACTGTCCACAATCAATTCCAAAATAAAAGTAATATTTTCTCAATTCTGGAATCTTTATCAAACTGACTCATGGGGAAATTTTCACAGCCCTACCTTTGGTTCAAGTTAATGTTTAGTTACTTTCAACTGTTAGGCCTACTTATGAATATTGAATAGTTAATTATAGGGATGGGAATTTTCCTAAACATTTAAGCTGTAGGCCTAACTCCTTGCAGCTGTAACTTAACACACTTGAAAACACTTGACATCTTGAACTGATACTTTAAGCTGTGGTGAATGGGAATGAGGGTCATGTGCACTCAATTTAGGATAAGATTTGAAGGAATTATTATCTTTACCCCCCCCCCCCCCCCCCCTTCAGATGCCCCTCCAACCAAAACATTTTAATGTCAACAACACTAGTTTATGAATCAAACATACCGGTATGTCAAAATCACAATTTGTATGAATTTCCTATTTATTTATTTAGAACTTTAACAGTTGCTAACCCCGTTACAAATTTAGTGACCCACCACTACATATTTAAAAAGTTAAATGTAACGTTCCCATCCCTAGTTAATTAGTTATTAATTATAATGCATATGGTAACTCTTGACTTTTGGGTCACTACGTACATTCATTATTTGAAAATGGTGTCAGTTGAACGTGTTATCCCAAACAGGTTGAAGGCTCACTTTCAATTTCAATTTCTATCTCAAAGTATAATAAAGGCACACCTTAATTGTATACTTCTCTTTTATTGTAGGACATAAGCAAAGTCTATTTAGTGCAGATGTTTGATCCTCTGGTATCTCCGCGCTGCTACGGAATTGTTGCATTGAAGAAACGCTCTGTAAGTGAATAGTACGTAGTATGTACATGTAAAAAGAAAAAAAAAAGGGGGTCAAAAATGCCACAAGCCTGAAGCCTGAGAGCATGTTTACTAGCCCGCAATCAAATAAGTTATATGTATTGATGTAAAATGTTCATATATGTGAACAACTTTCGTCACTGTATTTTAGCCACATCGCAAGCTCCATGCAATAAAAGCTGCGTAGTCGGTAGTCACTCTATCGACCGCATCTTCTTTCTAAATCAGAGCAGATAGAATTTTGCCAGGATTTTTATGATCCTATTTGAGAAAGTTTACTTTTAAAAGGAACATTTAAAAGATAAAGTTCAAGTACCTTTTCACAACTGTACTTTTTAAAAGTTCATGTTCCTAAAGTTTGTTTTCAATTTTTTTTAAATTAAACATTTAAAATAATTTAGGCCTAATAATGTTTTGACTTACATTTATAATGGTAGTGTTGGGTAAGTTACCCAAAAAAAGGAATTTTTAAAAGGGCATTACTCTTTGACCTTTGTTATTACTTTGGACCATGATGGACGCAAATAATGAAATAAGTGGAAGGAATTATAGTAAGAGGTTTGTACTATTCAAGTTTTATAAAACATTGCATGGTAATAGATTTTGTAATAATTTTATTCTCATTTGAGTGAACATATATTATAATTTATAATATTTGTATCTTCTATTAAAAGTCTTCACACAGTAATTGTGTGCTCACCTATTGGTTCTCGTTGTAGAATTGATTTATTGCTATGTTTAAACCTTGTTTGTATGGTGGTATCCAAAGTTGGGAAATCTTGAATACCGATCCATTGTAAATTTTAAGTATACATGTACTCATGTAGGCTAGGGCCTTTATCTATTTTGTAAATTGTAGGTACATATTTTGAGTATAATACATATTTAACAATTTCCTGAAATACATTAGGTATATCACTAAGAGTTATCTTTCCAGAGTAGCCTACAGCATTAGATAATAATATGAATACAATATATGTAAATGAAAAAAATTAATTTTAATCATGTAGTTAAACTAAATTTAATGTAAGACTTGCGTATAACCGGACGGAGTTGACTGCAAGATATATATCTCTGAGGCTTTGCTGCATTACAATATGTCAACAGTTAAACAATAACATTATAAATATTCATATCAGTAGCCAACATACCTTGTGGTGATAGTTTATACATTTCAAATATACCAATCATTATGCTTGTCTCCAGTACAGTTATATCCAAGATTTGGCCTTTTATACATTTTTTTAAATTATGTGGAACATGTTTAACTGCATTGTTAGTAAGATATTGAAATTGAAAGATATTTTTAGCCAAATGGAGTCAATGAAATCATCATCTGCTTTTCTCGTTACAAGATACTACATTGACATTGGGCATCATACCAGAATTCTTAAAAAATTTCATTCTCTGCATTTCTATTAACACATTGCCCAGGAGTAGAACACCCACAAAGAAAATCCTACAAGCATTTGTTGAGCAGAGAAAGTGAGTGGGCAAAATGTGTCTAATGTAATTTCATTATATTGTCACCCTACAGGAATGGTTTACAGAGGTATAGGAAAATAAGAATACAGTGAGCAAAACAAAGATAACACAAAGTAGGTGCCATGTAAATAAAGAATTAACCATAAGGGGTGGAGCAAAAAAGCATTCACACATTGACCATCTGCCAATCCATCCATGCTTCATGAATCATGAGTTTTGTTTTCATAGAGGACGGTGTGGCTATTGGTGTGGATAGGATTTGCACAAAAATATCACCTAATGTAGGCCTAAACAGTACTACACACAACATTTAGCAACTACGAGATAAATGAGGGACATGTTGGAACTAGCAACCATCAGTGATAGGAACATATTTACGCTCTAATGTAGAACAAAGTCGGGGATTACGAGACTGCGTGTTTTAGCGTGAGCCGTTGTTGGAAGCATATCCACAGAGGACATTATCATTAATTTGTGGTGGTTTATTTCAGGGATGTTGTTCCACAAACTTGAAATAGCCATTCAGTTTATTAAACAGATGAAAGTTTAGGTCCATACTAGAAGGTAAGTCTACCATAAGGGTCAAGGTTACAGAAACATAGTAGGAAAATATGTTATGATTTAAGATGCTGTGATGCAAAGCAATGTTAAACTGAAATAGAAAATTAGAAATAATGTTTTTTTTCTGTCGAATCCCAGGTTTCGTACATATTTTGATTCACATGCTTGACAGAAAGATCACATGGTGTCTACTATGGTTGTCCCCCAAACAGATAGGCTACCCTGGTCACTGTCCCCTGGGCAGGGATATGGTTCAACATTCAGGTAATTGCAAATACGTTCTGGGAAAGAAGTTAGTTTTTCAGGTTTCTTCCAAATCAACCTCGACTCCGAATCTTATCATTGAAGTTTTCTTTCTTGCAATAAGCCCAATTAATATTTTTCTTAAAGAACTGTATGAGTAATACTACCACATTCCTTAGGCCCAGGTTTGTAAGATAAAAGGAAACCTGAATAAGAACCAAGTTTTTGATCACTATCAAAGATGTTGCTTCATATATTTCAAATTGATAGAGCAACCGCAGAACAAACTGTATAAACATTATGTCTATTAAGAAGTGGTTAAGATCTGAGAGAAAAAGTAAAGAAAAACACTTTTGAAGGTGGCACAAAGGGAGACTACAGAAGTGATGGTGGGACAAGCCAGTAATGAGACAAGATGGCTGGCCATACTATAATCTAGTGTCCAAAATAAGATATATATATATATTCAGTTAGTATTACTATATACTAATGTACCCAATAGCACCCCCCCCCCCCCTCCTTCAGTAGGTTGGTGACCACTCTGACATTGTGTGCAATGGGTCCAAACCAAGACAGAAGAAGCCGCACAGCTACGATACGGGCTACCAATAAATACTAGTGAAAATAAAACATAGCCCAGTTGCACAGGTTTGATAGTTGGTGCCATCCAATTGGTTGGTGATGTAACAGGTGGTTGAGAAAAACAGATTTGTGCAATGTTGAAGATCTTTGGGCTTTACTTCGGCAATGTTGCTAATCAAAACGATGAGTGGGTGATTTGTTAAGGTGAAACGACGTCATTTGACATCCATGCCCAAGCCAGGATTTGTAAATGGAACAACAATTGACCAGACCAACACATAAGTGGCCACTGCCACTGTGCCGGCTCGGATGTGCACAATATTTTTGTGAAAGAAAATGAAAACTTGTTGGCATCATTGTTTTTCCTCAACATGTGAACTCATATCTCAATTATACAGTTTGGTAACTAAAACAAAAATAAATGATAAGCTATGAAAGGTAAATAATAAAAGAAATTATTTGAAAGAAATAATACTTTATTAAGTCTACACTTGTGGTGAAAACTAGAACACAGGTGCTTATTAATGTTTTGGTACAAGGATGCCTTCCATTTCTTGGTTTGATCTTTTTATAATACTTGTAATCCTTGCTGCATTAAACGTAACATCATCAGTAATGAATAACTCCATAGTGATTTGATAGCACTTCTACCCCACACTTAGCCAAATGGTCTGCTGTTTGCACATAAGACTAGCATTTTATTAAATATATTTACACATTTCATAACATTAACTACATAGGGCTACTATTTAAACTAGGGATGCACATCGATAAAATAAAAACTATCGATAATCGAAAGATGACTGCATTATCGATCGATAATATCAAACGATAATAAATTTACAAAATTAAAGCAATCTTTTACAGTTTCAGTGATATGTCGCCTAATCGAGCACATAACGATATGGCAACATTACTTGGACACATCTGACGTGACACTCTGAGAGTATAATCACATTTTACGAGGCCTGAGGCTTAGTATTTTGGCGGTATCTTTGAGTATTTCAATACCAGAAAGGTCCGAGAAGAACGAAATAATGCTTTACGAACCCGCTTTTTTAGAAATCAGACCATTCGATAATATTTGTATTATCGATTATCGAAATTTTATTGCATATCGAATATCGAACGATAATATCGATTATCGTGTGCATCTCTAATTTAAACACATTTTATTTGATGTTAACATATGAGCAAACAGTTAACTGTAGTATTGGACCAGTTTAAAGCCAGTGGTTTATGGTATACCAATATATATTATATGTAGTTTTCAATTTTACATTGATTACATGTCTTCATAGTACAGTATTACTCCAACAATCAACATTCTACAAATATTATTCATGACGGGTCTATTTTCATTTCAAATTCATGTTTCCTCAATAAAATTTTCAAAGGTACTGTACATGTGAAAATATATACCATCCATACCACATTATATTTTCAAATTTCAATTCTTTCTTAAGTTTATAATTCATAATACCATAATTGTATCATAGCATTAACAAAACAATGACAAAAAGTGTCAAATGAAATATTTCTCAATTGTTTTCCATCTATCATCATCAGTTACAAATGTCAAAACACACTCTCAACCATAAAAATGTTGATCATGACAATATAGGTAGGTACCTACATAATTAAATTGAATATAACCAATATCCATTATCCAATGTTGCATAATGGGGAATATCCCTAGAATATGTATAAATATTGCTCAGAGTACCAACAAATGATAGATCCTTATCCAAAAATAAGTGGATATATAATTTTTTATATCTGAGAAATGCAAATAGTTCCAATTATATTATTCTATTAGTATTTAAAGTTTGACATTTCTATCAATGAAATCTATTCCAAAACACACAAACATTAATATGATCCTGTACACAGAAAATGATAACCAACTAGATGGAACCATAAAAAATCATCCGGTAATTCCCTATTCTCTACCACTGTGTGGCCGAACCATATAACAAGCTACCGACGGAAATCAAGAACCTTGAAAATCGAGCACCCTTTAGGCAGGCGTTAAAGAGGTACCTGCTCAACAGATCCTTCTATTGCATTGAGGACTTCCTGAGAGAAGGTTAAGAAGAGAAGACATGCGGAGATAATTTTAAGTTCTGTAATTTTATTCTTGTTACCTATTGCTTGTGAGATGTTTGTACAAGCCTGTATTTTTATTTTTCATTTCTTTTAACTTGACATGGTCAACACTGTTTATAAATGTTTTTGTAAAGAGCCAAATGACTGCAAATAAAATAAATAAATACAAATTATCTAGCATTGTCTCAACTAGGGTTGCCAGACGTCCCGATAAAATCGGGACCGTCCCGATTTTAGGTGTTGTGTCCCGCGTCCCGATTCGTTTTGTATCGGGACCATATGCTGTCCCGATTTTTAAAAATGTAGCAACTTCACTATAAAATCAGCGTTTCGGTCTCTCTCGGCTCGCCACTTAGTAAAAATGTCCGGCCACTCGCGAAGACAATAACATTTTTATGGTCTCGTCAGTCGTCTGCAATTCACTACCCCTCTTTCACCAGGTGTGAAATTCAGACAAAAATGAATTTCTCAATGTCTTGTGCAAGTTTTTACCACTTTGTTAAAATGCGACCAGATGTTCTCAAATCAGCACGTTCAGCTAAAAAATACGATTGAGTGAAAGTGATAAAAACATTGAAATCAACATTGAAGTTACTTCCTAGCATAATTTTTAGCACTTAAAACAAAACTTTGGGTTTAGCCTAAATTCAAACATTATATAATCAAACCTTAAAATATTACGAACCAAATATAGGCCTACCTTTTTGTATACAAATTAACAACTTTTTTGGGAGAATACAAATTGATTAAAAACCATTTGTTTTTATGTACCTAGTAACCTTACCTCATCCATACATATAAGAAAGGCAGGTCTACGATTAGTATGCAGGGTAAAGAATAACAAACTGTTATTGAATTATCATCTTGTAAAGTCCCTTACTTACTCCCAACTTTCCAAGCCCCAAAAATCAATACTTATAATTCTCGTCAGTGTTCCATTTTTTTTTTTTTAGGCTTTCTGGTTTTTGCACTACACAAACGACAGTATTTCAGTATTGCATTTACTCCGGTATTTTTTCTGAAACGCTAAGAAAACGCTTTTAAAACTCTGATTTCAAAATTTTTCGCCTGCGGCGCTGTTGTTGGGGAACACGACCCCCAAACCCCCCAGCTGTACCGCGGACCGCCTAATGTCCCGATTTTTTATAATTGTCATCTGGCAACCCTAGTCTCAACCAGCCAACACAATAAGTAGTGATGTGAGGAAACATTCGTAATTCCCTAAATATTTGTTACATTACATTTTAAAACTCGTTTTAGTTTTTCTAGTGTGATATAATAACACAACGTTGATTTAAAAAAAGAAAATACCAATTTGTTAGTTAGTCTGAAATCATGTCCCTTCTGCGACTTCTTGGGAGACAGCTCCACTATGGCTTAGCTCGAAAAATGTAAATCAAGTGTTGACAATATCGTAGAAAGACTATACGTGTTATTAAGAAACAAACATACCTAAGCCATTTGCCATTTGCATTCAAGTATAAGATCTGATTCAAATCCATAAACTCACTACATTCTAATTCATGTATTTAGAACAATTTATCTACCTCTTTCAATGGTTGGGGAGGAAGCATACATTAATTTAATATGGAGGCTTTTCAAAACATGAATAAGGGGAAGTCTTTCGCTGCGTTTACTGTATATATACTTTATCACACATTGTTGATGTTATCAATAGAATAAGTATTTTATGTTGTAGTAATGGGGGATAAGGAAAGTCATGCTCATAGCATAGAATAGCGAGATCTTGTATCCGTATTTTATACTACACTGATAGCATATATACCCATATAGTAAATAGTAATACATAGCTGTATACTGTTATAGAAAAATATAAATTACAATCTATGAAAGTTATCTAGATGTGTGTAAAACAACATTAAAAGTAGCCTATCAATAATTAAAGGTTAGGCCATAAAGCTAGCCAATTAAAACACAAACAATACAAGAAATAAAGTATTGGAGGTCAAGTGCATAGTAAGTAACCTTCATCAACGAAGGGGCTGGGGTGGGGGGGGATGAGCTATCAAGGAGTAGATGCTTTATACAAAGAGCAGCTCATTTGTTTACCCTTTTATGTTGACATAATTTCGTGAGGTTTCAAGATGCTTTCCTTGATTAAAAACGGAAATAATGAATGGCCTCACATCATACCTAAAACCTACACTAGGCCATAATAATCATACAGTTGTTTTGATTTATATGCAATTTAACAATGTATAAATACAAGTCATTTAGGTATTAATCTTTGCCCCCCCCCCCCTCGCCACCCGCCTGCTTGCCTCTATGCCCCATGTGGCTCCCTTTGTTGCCAGTTACTAGCTGAATGGTATGCTGTGGGGGTGTTTGGTTTCTTGCCTGCAGAATATTTCTAAATGCTAATTTGATTGGTAAGTCTAATCAATAATAAGTTTAAGGTTACTAAACAGTTTGTATATGCTGTTACTTATAGGAAGGCTAGAGCATGGACTTATAATAGTAACTTCGTTGTAATTCCATGGCTAGAGCTTGCCGACACAGTATAATCTACCAACACAATATCGGTAATTATAGTTTTTCTCTTTCCCATATCTATTCTACTGTGTAGGTAAATACTGAAGCTCCTACCATTCTACATAAGACATTAAGAGGGAAGGATACCTCTACGTCAAAAACCGCAGAAAATTTTCATTTTTTAACTATATCTCAAGATTGAAACACAACATCAAAAATCTGAGACTACATAGCGCTGTGGTTTGGTACTCCCTACACACTGAATGATAAATGTATTTAACGTTATCATCAGTATGACTGTGATAACGATTTATTTAAATTACTAAGGAATTACTTATCACAGTCATACTGATGATAACGTTAAATACATTTATCATTCAGTGTGTAGGGCTTAACAAACCACAGCGCTGTGTGGTTTCAGATTTTTGATGTTGTGTTCCTATCTTGAGATATAATTAAAACTTGAAAATTTTCTGCGGTTTTTGACGTAGTGGTATCCTTCGCTCTTAAGAAAATAAATAAATTGAGCTAAATATTTTTGAGTCAATGAGTACTATAATGGTTTTATAAGTTCTACTTCTAGTTACTTATAATAAGATGGCATTTTGCTGAGCCTCAATGGACTACTAAAAGAAGTATAATGTTATAAAGTTAGAATGATGCTTACGAAAATGTAAGCTCTTTTTGAGAGAACACTTACAGAAGCTATATCTTGCTCGTGTATAGGCCACCTTTTCAAAATTATGATAATTTATGTACGCTGCACTTTTCAATGAGCGACTTGCTGGTCACTAGATCAACAGCTGTTTAGCACTTCGGATTACTATGTTATTAAGTGATTCCTTGCCATGATTATTAAAGCACAATTAGCTTACAAATAAGGAGAGAGCAGAATCTCAATTAGATTACATTTTTTTTTATCTGAAAATTTTCATAGTTCTAGATATGACTATGGTTACACAAAGTACATGATTTTTTAAAGTAATCCCTTGAAAAATGTATAAAACACATTTCACTACCTATATGATCATTTAGCTATGCTGGACAAACTGTTACAGCTGCTGTTGGTAATGTTCTGGTCAGTTTATGGTTTTCATAAGTCTTGCGCGTGAGGAATGATATATAATTTAACACTGTAAAATAATCACTTAACACAAAATTAGTTTGAATAAAAAAAAAATCGAGAGTGGCATTTGTTGACAACCCATACACGAGACAATATAGGTTATTCAGTGTTACGGCAGTGCTAGATAAATACGCATGTCTTTAACCGATATTACTTGTGTTATTGCATGAGTTATTAATAACTAAATTAGATAGTATGTGTGCTTGTACTAAATTAATTAAGGATTATATTATATTTCATCACAACAGTAAATCTTCATAACTATGTAATTGGTTTAAGAATGTATTATTATAAGACAACTACATACTACGTAGTAAGTAGTACCAGTATGTAATAAGGCAGTTGACAAGGGTTGCTATCAATTAGTGAATAACAATGTACAAAATCTACAGTGGTAATCGGCCTGAAATAATATGATTTAAAAAAACACTAACCAAACTAAGTACTTGATTTTTTTTCTTAAAAATGAATTTACACCCATCTCAAAACATTTTAGTTATTAATTAAGTGGCTCTGGTTATTGTTTTTGTTTTGTGTTTATAATGGGAGAGGATAGTGCCAATATTGCTCAAAATTATTATTTTGGACAGAATATTTTGTTCCCTAGTCAAATTACAGCTCGGAAACTTTAACTAGTCAGTGGCGTATACACGGGGGGGGGGAGGGGGGGGACAAAACCCCCCCCTTTTGCAAAGGAAACATGGAAAATGACCGTTTACATTTCAATAGCAGTATCAATAGACAGTATTTCAATAGACAGTTAGATGTTTTACTTTATAATTATTGTATATTGTTGTAATTAAAAGCAAAAGCAATACGAAAAATATGCAAATTATTGATTGAGGTTCCTTTTATAGCGGTGCTAAAGACAAAATGTGTCCAGAAACTGAGAAATCTTGTTTTAGTTGGACGCTGTAAAACTCACAGATTTGCACTAAAATGACCTTGACGAGAATTTTTTCGGGGGGCAAGCCCCCTGGAACCCCAATTATTTTTCGGCTCCACTCTCTATAATAGCTATGGGTTGAAAACCCCCCCCCTTTCCCAATTCCTGGATACGCCACTGTAACTAGTGCAATGTCGTTTTCATGATGTCATAAGTATTATTTAAGGTCCTCCTTTGTAAATCAGTTTTTATAACTGAAAAGGATAAACATTAAATAAATAAATAGAATGTAGGCAATCAGCTGATATAATAGAAATTGGTGTAGGCAAGGCATTTACATGCGCTCCACATTACCCCATGGCCAATCAGAGCACGTTCTTAGTTAGGGTGGTGGAAAATTCAAATTTGTAATGCACTAACACTATGCTTTCAGAATTAATTTTTTTTTTAAAGTTAAAAACAATTTTTTGTGTTTGGAATCATAAATGAATCAGAAAAAGTAATAAATTACAAACAGTGTTTCGGAAGATAAAGTTCTATTACAGTTCTTTAGTCATCTCCCAAGAATGATACAAAGCTATATGTTCTTATTCTTAAACATAACCACATCTAGCTATGATAGGACTTCTTCAATATTGTGTAGTGCTCGAGATCCGAGACATTACAGTACAGCAAAACAATACGGTAATTTTATGTAGACTTTTTTATATTGGCACTACCCTCTCACGCTAACAAAAATAGTTTTTATCGGAATACTTCATCATCGTTCACTTTTATCCCTGTATCCCTAATGATAAAGTTTCCATCTCTCGAAAACAAACTTTTAGTTTATTAGTCTCCCCACAGAAGTACATAGTAACTCTAATGACCGAATTCATAGTCGAATCTTAGCCCAACACCAAATGTTTAATGCTTCCACAGAGACGTATTTCTTCTTTCTGGCTAAGAAGCAAGCATTATTCTTCATTTGAGTTTCTCTCTTTTCTATGATTTCTAGGGGGTCCCTAGGCTCACTTTCACTCTACACAATACCACACAAATATTGAACTTATATTAGATAAAATGCTCAACCCATAGTCAGTCTTTGGTTTTTGACTACTTCGTGCATCTTGGAATGTTTTTAATTTGAACAAAATCTGTATATCCATGCATTTTACGAGAACAAAAATTTGAAAATTGTGCTATGGCATAGCATCTTATGGTGGCACACAGTCATTCTTAATCTCTTCTTTCTAGTTACTGCTAACCCAAACCCCTAGCTACTTTTCCATCACGAGATGGCATAGGATCGCATAATTAGAATAGCTACAATCTGACACTGCATTATCCAAACGTCAGCACGTTCCACCCCTACACCACGTACCTTTCACACTTTTCCTTTCCACAAATTTTCGTTGATACTGAAAAAAATCATTTTTCTGAACATTTTGAAAATAAAACACAACAATACGTAATTATTAATATTTTAACAGTACAAACAAAGACATATTTTAATTATAGTCTGACCACGATTGAAATTGCACTTAAACATATTACCTCGAGGACGCAACGTTTTGTACTGCAGATTAACACACTTTCCCTCCACTTCCCTCAATCCTGAATAACAGTTCAGAATTCCAACAGTTCAGAAAAATTCATGCAGGACTCCGGTCGGGAACCAATGGGCTAGAGAATGAAAATGACTGTCAGACTTTTAAAAGGAGAGTTAAATGAAGTATTTATGTTATCTTAAATCTATCCAGTAAGACAAGATTATAGATTATAGCTTATTCTCTTGAAATATGACAATATTATCACAAATATGACTAAATAAGACAGATCACTAGAGCCAAGTAAAAGTCGCATTATGAAATAAAACGAAACTGTAGTCATACCCCTAAAAATGATAATAGGGAAGGCTCATAAAAAATAAATATTCCTCAAAGTACCTAAAAACAGAAGGCCATTATCAAAAAGTACGGGCTATATAATTTGTATATCTGAGAAGTGTATATTTCCAATTCTATTAGCTTTTAAAGTTTGAAATTTGGAACTTACCGCTCCGTAATTGAAAAACGGCTCGTGACGTCATAACTCTTGTCAACAACTGCCTCCTTGAAGTATTCTTAATAATATCAAAGATATTAAGTTGGACATTTTACAATATCTAGGATGCAGTGACTTTACAACAATGTCTTTTATACCACTGTTTTCTTCAGAAAATACATTTTGATACAGTATTTACCAAAACGTGTTTAAAATAATGCAATTATTTAACATATTGTTGTAAACTAATGTTGAGCAGTGTTCATTAACTAACTAGAAATAAACGTTGATTCAGTTAAAGTCTTATGAGAGCAATAATCTACTAAATTGTGGGATTTCAGTACTATTTGTATGATATAAAATGATTGTTTCCAGAGTTATGACGTCAGAACCTTATAATCACGAGCAAGATGGCGCAGGTCCGTTTCTGAGCGTGTTTTGACAGCAATATCTTTGACTTGCTGTTAAAGCGATGTTAATGCACCTTTCGAGCCGAAACCAATTAGTTCCCGTTTATTTTAACTTGAGGTAACCAGTAAGCAAATATAAAAAATGTGTGAGCCTTCCCTATTGTGGATGAGATGTCATGTCAGTATGCTAATTATGTAAATTTTGAATTGTGAAATTACACGATTTGGAGCTTTAATTACGAAATCTACGAAATGTCTGTGTATCGCAAAATATGACTGAAATAACGTGTTGAATATTGGACAAAAATAAGTGTTAGTGTAAGGAAAAAATGTGCAAAAGATTTAAAAATATAAAGGAAATAAATATAGGTCTCTTAAAAAACAACCTCGGTAATGCTTTCGTCATCAATCAATGACGTGTTTACGGTCTCGGCCAACCCGAGCAGGTACCTGAATTAGCCACGGTCGCTGGTTGGCTGCCGCTCACCCACCCGTGACGGAAGCATTACCGAAGATCTTTTGCGGCGAGTAGGCCTATACATAGGAAGTACAGTACTGTTTATACTTTATACACACAAATGACTCGTGTTCCTGAATTGATTACCGGAATATGTTTTTTGTTCTTGTAAAGAATGCAATAAAAGCAACAAAAAACTTTCCTTATAAAAATAACAGCACTAAAATGCGAAATTTACATTTTGAGACGAAATTTGGGGACAAATAAAACCATTTTTGTGGGGCTCTACTGATCACATGAGTCCTGCTCATATACTTTGGGTGATTTAAATGATGCCAAAAAATATATGACATGTCATGAACATCCTGGCCCCCTAAATGTAATCGATAGGTTTTATGACGTCACTAACATCCTAGCCCCCTAAGCGTAATTATTAGGTTTTCTAACACTGGTTATCGAACATATGACAAAACCCAGGAAGAAGAGCATTAATCATTAGTGTGTGCCAACTCACAAAATACTATTTGATGTGGATTTCCATTAACTTTAACCTTGTGGTGTTGTGTGCTCTTAAACACAAATAAAAAAAAAATAACAATAGTCATAATTAATAATAATTTAACTGCAAATATATTCCAGAACCTAATCTATATTGACCAATATATTGTCGGTGACGAGGCAATACCGGGTAAGTCGCCTTTTTGACAAAACTTAGTTATTATTTTGAAATCATGAATCCCATTGGCGTAGCTTGAATTTCCGCTAGTACTAAATTAACCACTAGAAATGCTGTAAAGACAAATTACACTGCGTACGAGCAAACACCTAAGGAATGCTATCGCAAAGCCACGTATCTCTTCAGTTTGACTGTCCAAGTTCTCTAGATATGTAAGGTACACACATCTTTTATCACTAGAGCTTGTTATTGTACACAATACTGTTGTACTTCAAATAAAAGTTGTTAGTTTAATAACTCAGCATTAATATTACACTAAAATGTAATTAATTAAAGCATTAAGAAATATGATTAAATTGTGTTGTTGTTTGATTCTGTTGCCTAATCACGATGTAGCGTGGTAGGGTCAGAATGTGAATGCTAAAACCGCGTTTGTTACTTAAATAACTGGTATTTTTAATTTATAAATTATATAACTATGTTAATCAAAATTACAACTTAGTGGATGTAACAAACATTAAACAATATTCGACCAATATTATCAGGGTAATTCCCTAAACCTAAACCTAGTCTTAATCACTTTATCTTAAGGTTGCCCATGGACATCGATTAATCGATTAATAATCGATGTCGATGCAAATTTCCGACATCGATTCTTTTTTTCATAAATCGAATCGTTTGTTACACAAAATAATAATAATAATACAAACAAATCTGTACTCCGCTCGTCGACAAGGTTACAACACAATATCAACTTACCAGAAGGTTTTGCGATGAACAAGAAACTATTTTATTAAGTTAGTTTTTTTTTTTAGTTTTTACGTTGCCCAAGAAACTTTTTTTTCCGATGTCGATTATTTCAGGTTTGATGTCGATGTCGAAAAATTTCCGACATCGTGATGTGACATCGATGTTTTGATTTCAATGTTGATGTTGTAATTTAACATCGATGGGCAACCTTACTTTATCTGCACCTTTTCATGTTTTGTCTCTCCTGAACTATTCGTAAAACGTTACTTACGCGGTATTGCCATTTCATCGACGATATCACATCACTGTTAGCTATTTTCTTCTTTGAAACTTAACCTCCATCATAGGCCCCCACTGTTATTATCCGATGACCCTGCGCTCCACGTTCTCCAGGCAGAGTATGTTTCGCTCATGGTTTTTTTCCTCACGCTTTCCTAACAGAGTGAACGATGATTCTTATCATGAAGCAGCTCCATTACACGAACGATCTTAAAGTTCATGAAGTATACATTTTATAAAATCTTTATGTTCTTTAATAATGCAATAGCAACCTTTGTAGGGTGAATTTCATATCTATATTGTTATGTAAATTAAACTAAGCCTTAGTTATAAGGCCTATTGATGGCTAAATGGCCTTTGATAGCAATGAGTATACTAATTGGTTAGTTCAAAATTTATATAAGTTGTTTACAGTCAAATGTTAGTATTACTAGTTAGACAATAAGGCTGCTGATTTTACATGAAACGTACTGGCTGCTAGGATATTTCATATGGCTCATCTTTATCATACAGTAGGCCTAGCCTACATACAATTTAATATACCAACACGAATTATTCACTGTTGCACTCTGCAATAAATTTGCATTATAGATATATTTATTTTATCTTTAACACTCACAATAGGTACCTGTGCTTCGTCCTCTAACTTCAAAACTTAACCATAAAAGCTAAAAATATCACTTAATGCAAGGTGGGTCATATTGGACATCCCATGTAAAATAAGTGGATATCTATATAAACAGACTATGAACTATCACTACAATGGCCATAAGCCAAATAATTAAATCAAAACATATTAAAAGAGAAAATGACTCATTTCACAGTGGTGCAGTATAAAATAAACTATAAAAGCAATAATCTGAAAGTAAGGAATGCCGGTGAAAGAACATCACTCTAAAAATATACTAAAGCAGGACATATTGTCTAAATAAACACGTTAAGTATGAGAACACCTACCTAATTTGTACCAATTACAATACATTTTCCTCTGAAGGCAACACAAAGTAAATGAAATAGTATACAGTTGTATACCGGTATTTATACGAAACAGATTAGTTTTGGAAAATTAAAAACGATTCACAACTTCCAATATCGACCGTAAAATACGACAATAGTCGACGTGGAGTGAAACCCTCCATTCGTTGCACGTTTACGTAACACCACTAGCATTAGTTCCGCTCATCAGTTAATGGCTAAGGGTAGTCTCACCATAAAAAACGAGCAAAATTAATGGTTTTTAGGAATGTTTTGAGAACATTAAACAATATTAAAAAAGTGGTAAATGGCCAAATTGTGGTTTTGTAAGAACTGAAAATTGAAAAAAATCATATTTTGTTAATGATTACGGTTGTTATTGGTAATGCACAATAATTACAATTAAGCACTATACAAAAATTTAAAACTTTTTGAATCCAGTGTTTAAGTTCTTACAAAACCACAGTTGGAGCATATATATAATTTTTTAATATTGTGTATCATTCTCAATACATTACTAAAAAAAATGCAAATTTTGCGCAGTTTCTATAGCGAGACTATCCTTTCGTCTTAAGAAGCTTTGCCGGCGGCCGGCTGCGGAAGTAAAGTAGTCCTCTCCTCGTCGACGGGATTATTCACCACCTCTACCGACACTTTGCCCGGGCCCGGGTCACCGTCGGGTTCACCGTGAAGCATGACGGCGCGAGACACTCCGTTGCTGCTGGACAGGGACTGTAGGAGACTCATGTCCGGCCCGGTGAGCCCTCCGCCACGCTCCGCGGCCATGATGCAACGCTGCAGCGCATCCCTGTCGTTCTGTGTGCACACAAGAACAACACTTCACAAACTACCGGATGGACACCGGCCACGACTACCTTCGAGCCCATCTGCACAAAATAGGAGTGGTAGATACAAGAACATGCCTACTCTGCAAAGAACAAGACCAGGACGCGGAACATCTTGCGACATGTGTCTCCCTGACAGCAGAAAGGGATCTAATGGAGGGGCAACATATAGCAAGAAGGAAATATGTGGCAAACCTTTATTGGGCAACTAGGCCAAGAATGGCATACGTTCCAACTCTGGGTGTTCGAAAGAAGAAGAAGACATATAAAGAGCTAAGAACCAAGATCCGGAGCTTCATGATGAATGCACGGTCAGGTGTTCACAAATACATTCGCCATTAATTAATTCTGTGCGACCAAGTGTTTTGGTTTACGTTTTGAAATTTATGTTAAAGAAATAAAAAATGTATTACATTTCTTATTGATACCGGTAGGCCTACATAGCTTTTCTAGATATTTGTGTCGAACACTCTTTATAACAGAAATTTATATTATCTCAAGTCCCTATATGACCAGAATACAAAATTACACAAGCAATGTTAGCTACAGAAGCTAGGGTAAGGGTAGAACTAGTTCTTCAACTGTCGCACGTTATCGTCCTGCAACGTCCGTTCTCGGCTGGCTACTAGGAAAAATCCTTGGTTACAGTGAGTTAAGAGTGAAGGGTATCTCTACATACGACAAAAACCGCGAACATTTTCATTTTTAAATTACATATATCTCAAGAATGGACTTTGAAATCGAAAATCTGAATCAACAGCGCACTGTGGTTTGGTAAGCCCTACATACTGAATGATCTTAAATTATAATCAGTATGGTTTTTATTTGGTTTTAATTTTATTACTAATAATCGATTTAATACTCAAAATAACTACGCTAATGATTATAATATTTCATTCAGTATGTAGGCTTACCAAAACACAGTGTGATGTTGACTCAAATTTTCGATTTTGAGTAGGATTCTTGATATAATTAAAAATGAAAATTTTCTGCGGTTTTTGACGTAGAGGTACACCTTTCGTTTTTAAGAACATATTTTGTGGACCCCTATGCATGGCCCCCCATCAACCATACAAAAAACATATGCTTATTTTCTACTTTGGTAGTTTACATTAAAATGCATTCCTTTGATTCGAGTTTTTCACTAAGAATTAAAGTTAAGTTGTCCCCAAGTAACTAGTCTTAAATGCTTACAAAAGAACCACGTCCAATAGTGCCAACTTAATTTTCTACTTCCTCCTGTTAACTTGAAACAGGTCTGATCGTGATAATATACCTGGAATTCCAAACAGCGGGTGTGACTAAGACTTGTGCACTCTACTAACTGCAAGGTAGGCATGCGACTAGATACGTTGGGACTAGTATAACAAGTAACACATCTTTGTATTGTTTTGTAAGTCTTTGGACAGTTCAACTTTTTTAATCACAAATTCTATGTTCTAAATATTCTATTTATGTTCAACGTTGGCAGTCTACACTACAGTCCACTTGCGGAGATTCTGTGTTATCTAGACTCAATTCAGGGTCATAAATAAAACTAGTAAATACTATAAATAGTAGCAATATTATCTCTAGGATGTCGGGATACGCTGTATCGATTGCCACAAAGCTTACAACAAGAAAAAATAACAATGATTGGATAGTTGAATAGTGTCAAGCATAGGGAACCCAACGGATTAGATTACCTGATCGGTGACAAAAAACATACAAAAATATCATCGACATCTGTATTACGTTTTATATATCGTGCATCTCCACTCAAAAACCTCGCAGTCATCGACCAGGTAAGCTGTTGGGTTTCCTATCTTAACATTATAACTACCATTTGGACCCTCCTACCACAAATAAAAGAAAATGAGGTTTGTTTATCATTGTTTACTATATCAAGATAGAACACTAGATAAAATAGATAACAATATGCCAGCTCAACATAAATAATATTTCTAGTAAGTATCAAATTATCTCCGGGCAGCTCTGTATTGTGGCACGATTCTTACCCTTCTTGTCTGTACAATGTCCTACTCATAGTGCTATAATATTTCATCATTGTCATAGGCCTACTGTTTAAAGTCGTTCCACAGCAACTTTACGAGTGTTGACGTCATATAGATGAGCAAGTCAGAGCCAATCAGCGGATGGCTTTTTAAAATATAGCATTTGGTTGGCCAATACCTCACTCATCGATGACGTCAGGATTCACAAGGTTGCTGTCAAACGACTAACAACTTACGACTTACGACTTTGTCTTAAGACTTTTGACGACGAAAGGGTACCTAACTCACGAAGCAAATGTTTTTTTTTTATTGATGAACACTTCTAGATGTTGAAAAAGTGATTCATAATGATGATTTGGTTTTGTATCAGCTAAACAATACGTTTTCAAACATTGTAATTGTTAGCCTATGATTGTCATTTCTCTATTAATTAACTATAAGTTTTTTAATTGATTAAAGAAATGACAATCTTTATAACGAATTTAAAGTTTTTAAATTCATAGTTCAGCTGATAAAAAACCAAATCGCCGATTATGAATACATCACTATTTCCATTTCTTAAAGAGTTCTCAAGTTATCATTAAAATACTGTTACTTTTGCACGGTTTAATATTGCAAGCTACCCATTGTCGTTAGCACATAACTACGACAATACTTGTCTACAAGCTCCGCGTTGGCTCACCGCATGGGCTGTCGGCTAGCTACAAAACGCTGACGTCACAACTGCGCCTAGCACTCACGGCGCGTTTCTATTCCCCGAGCTCAAATTCGAATAATCGCGACTTTAAATCCAATACTAAACCTATTTAAAAATTTATTTTTTACTTTGGACTTGCATTGATGTTAAACCAAGCACTTGGACTATTAAATGCGTTATAAGCTCCTTGTAAAGCCCAGACTTTGAGCTTGGTCATTAATTTACAGATCCTGCAGTTCCTGCAATAGGCCGTAAAGTTTTATGTCCAAAAGATCTTATTCTTTTATGTAGATATTTTAAGCCAAACCTAACAAAATGTTGGCAAATAAGTTACACCGATACATCTACTCTCAGAACACGGGATAACATTTCATTCTACCATCATGACGCGTCATATCACTGACTAGACGTAAACCACTATTAGTATAGAGAATGAGTGCCTAAAAATGTTTTTAAATGTTATTGAACAAATGAAACATAGAGGCCAACAAACATTGAACTGGTAAAAGAAACTATCCAATGAAGAAGAGCACTTGTTAACGTTTAGTAGGTCCATCTATGGCGAGTGTTAGGTACTACACTAAAAATGTTGGTAAAGCAATACTCCTACGTGGCTACATCAGCTGGTCCAGTGTTGCCAATTTAGCAGTTTAACCACCAGATCTAGCATTTCGAAATCAAAAAAGCATTAAAATAAAATTACGACTGGTGGCGACACTTAGCAGTACTTGACTTTCAAAATACGTAGTAATAAAAATAAAAAAATAAAAGACAAACGCTTTGTAAAAAATATTTAATTCATATGTGTTTAACAAAAGTATAAAGATAGATGAAGATAAAGATAAGTCCAGTCACTGCTAGTTAGACATGCACCAATTCAACTTTCGCGAGCAATTCAGACGATTGAATATCGCGCCTTCGGATTTTTCAAGTTTCAATCCGGTTCCTCCCGTAGTAGGTCGGACTGTGATGAGTCCGATTCCTCCTATAAACAGAGTAAAGATGCAGATCACACTCAGATTGTCGTTGTATACAAGCTATCATGTGTCTGTGTCGCGATGCAACTTTATCTTCCGATTAAAACTCTACGGTTTCTGCGATTGCATTTCAAATAATCAAACAAAAAATATACATTCATAAACGAAGTACTTGTTTTGTATTTTATTTTTTAGCTAGACACATTAATATATTTTGCAGTACATTTTCATTGTACCATGATTTCGGAGGACTTTAAACCATTTTGACTTAATCAGTGTTACGATAGTGGAATCTGGTGGTATATTATATTCATTTTCTGGCACTGCTGGTGACCATGATGCTGGGGTAATTGGCAACACTGAACTGGTTAAATCTGCCCCGTGTTCAAGCTTGGCATTATGTTATTTGCAAAACCATATCAAATTATTGTTTAGGTTCATTGTTTTCTTAAATTTTTTTGACGTGTACGTCTAGTCGTCTAGCGTAGTACATGGCCAATAAGCGGCTTAAAAGTAGTAAAGAAGTAGGCTCAGTCATATTTAGTTGTAGGTACATCACAATCAGTGCAACAAACCATTAGAAAGGTGTTTGAACATTATGAAAAACAGATTGCATGTGATGGTTTTCATATTCTATTAGGTAGCAATTTACATTATTCCTCATCATTCATCATTATTGTTGACATTTCAGTTACTGTGGCTGGAAAGAACCGACAAAATAAATAAATATGTATGTACCTACTATGCGTCCCCTGAGTGAAGCCTGCAGTGAATGGGAAAGTACCGTACATAAAAATAAAAGCTTCATTTCAGAATTCACCTCACAAGTAATCTCAGATTACCGGCAGTGACGTCAGAACGGATTGGATGATAGATACAACATAAAAGGGACACTTGTGGGATATGTTTTGTATGATAAAATCAGGGTTAAACGTGTATGAATATTTGTACACGTATATTTTTGCGCGGGCGTTGACACTTAAACGTTTACACGACTCGGCCCTCTGACACCATAACGAATCCAAGAAAACTCGGTTAAAAAGGGTCGACTTAGATGAGTAGTAGGATTAGCATGAGATTGATTCTGGAACATGTAAAAGAAGCAATCCAGTACCAATATTGGAACACTTGGATTACTGTTGAATGCAGCTATTCCACCACAAGTACTAATAAACTCTCACTACTAACATACAATTTTTTAACACTGTTAACAATAACATACCTACCTGCAACACAAAATACATATGCCTGCATTTTTATGGTACTATGGTACATACCTGTGACAACTGATGACTTAGATCCCTATGACTTAATGTGGGTGAATTCAGCTGACTTCTATCTTCCTCGTCCAGCGAATGAAGAAGCTGCAAACAAAATTGCCCCCATGTAGTGCATGGTACATATACGTAGTAGGGGTGGGCAAACGTTCGAATTTTCGAACTCGAACCGAACTTGAATTAAGTTTGAAAATTCAAGTTCGAGTTCGACATTTTGCTGAGTTTGTTATTCAAATCACGAGCCGCGTGATCTTCGTCCAACGAGTTCCCGCACTTCCTGCCAGATCGCATACACGAAAAAGTCGAAACCGGGAATAAATCGATCTATTGAATGAACGCACCAATCATGTCTCGTACACGCGATCTTAATGCAGCGAGTTCACTCACTTTCCGCAAGATAGCGCTCACGTTCGCGTCCGCGTCGTTTGTGTGACGCATGATCGATAAAGTAGTAATACCGACCGCCGAGGGTTCTTTATCCAAAGAGTTCCTTAGATTCCCGCAAGATGGTGCTCACGTATGAAAAGTACAAACCAAGGTCGCCAACACTAAAATGATTTTCGAGCATGAGTTTCTTAATTTATTCATGCAAATTCCGCGAGATTAGGCCTGTAGCGACGATAATATTATTAATGAGCATTTTAAACTAATAACTTTAAAACTAATAAACTTAATTTAAAACACTCCGAATTCACTAAACTTTTTAATCGGCCGATTTACTAATCTTAGATGGGTTTCAACAAACATTTCATACAAAACGCATGGTGGCTTCTACCGGGCACCATTTTTTATCTCTGATTAACAGAGAATAGCTGGATTAAAGTTTGATGAAACTGGCCCTTAGAAGACAAGAAATCCCATGGTCGCTTAAATCTCTCAACATATCTATGGGTATCCAAAATGGGGAAAAAATGGAGTGACCATGGTGTAAACTCTTGCGGAGAGTCACTGTAGTGGAACCTCGGTCCTGTTGCAAATAAAGTTTAAAATATAGAATACATATATTAGAATAGAGAGATGGTATTGAATGGAAGAAGAAGGAAAGGACTTTTAGATAGCTCACTAAAAGTGCAGGTGTACTGTACATCAAAGTTTCAATAGACTTAAAATAAGTAGCGATGACCCAATCAAAGCTGGAACTAAACTCTTTAATCATTTACTAGAGCTGGACCGATTCCACTTTTTTGCCGATGCCGATTCCAATTCTAGTTATTTGCCGATTCTACACACCGATTCTCACTGATGCCGATTATTTTTTACTTTTTTTTTTACCTTTTTCTAAAAAAAAAAATTGTAAATGACTAGCCTATGGCAATACAATTAGGCCTACTTATACCTTTAGCCTATATTTCAGTGATCAAGGGCCTTTTGTCCTATTTATATTTTATTTTTCGATTTCAATTGGCTAGAAGCAAAGTTCAGTGTAAAAATTTAAATCTATGTCGCAGCCATTGATATGTTGAAAACAAACATTTGTAGGCACAACTTGTGACTACAAATGTTTGAGCCTAAGAATAGGTAGGTTTACTAGCTACCGTTCTACCAGCTACCATCGAGCTCACAGTCATGTTGGTTGTTGTTACAGTCCGGCGTCATGATTTTGAGGTCAGGGAGGTTACGCCTAGGCCTAGGCGGAGGCCTATCAATTGCGGCTTTCAACTAGATTAGGAAACACTCAATTTCGTACACCATGGGTTTTAGGTTCGATTCGTTTTGCACTGCAAGGAAGGAATGGAAGTGGAACACTTGCAGAGCTGCGGGGGGGGGGGGGGGGGGCTACACATGGCGCACACGAACATTTTCTTTGATTACACAATTCTTCGCAGGGCAAACACGAAAAACACGAGACGTAAACTTGGCTAGAACACATTTTGAACTGGTTGAAGGGGTATCACTGTCGCGAAAACATTTCCAAAGTGTTTCAAACAATTCCAAATGGAAGATAAATTATAGGCCTAGGCGCAAAATTCCTAGTTCCCACGAACTTCTAGACTCGCCACTGATTATTTCTTTCTTTCCGTCAAGTTCTTTGGTACCTCGAGTCTCGACCACAACAGGAAGTCAACTATCGATCTATCGACTTAGTGAAGTAGACTTGTGATTGGTGCACACGCACGACAATATCGACTTTCGATTATCGACCATTTCTGGAATTTATTTTCTTGGGCGCGAAATTTGAAAGAATCGGTGATCTGAAAACATTGAATCAAGAATCGGAATCGGCGGTTTTGCCGATTCTATGAAGAATCGGCGATTCTCAAGAATCGGAATCGGAATCGGTCCAGCTCTATCATTTACCTGGGGATTTGAGTACAGGTAGGCCTACCAGTTGTTTTAAAAGGAAAGTGAAGTCCTGGCTCGCGGGAAAGGTGTTTTATTCAATGACCGAATTTTATGATAGCAAATTTTAATTATTTATATTAATTATTCACATATTGCTATACTTGTCAGTTGGTCTGTAATTTGTACTATCAATTATGTGCGGGCCTTTGTATATATGCTTTGTATATATGCTGTTTATTTTCTCCTATATATGTATGTATAGGTGTGTGTTTAGTTTATTTTATTTTATTGTATCACGTGTAATTTTAGTTGTAATAATGACAATTTCCGAAACTCGCTCTACCACAATTTGTGAGTGAGCCTATGAGTGTATATATGATGGAAGGCTAATAAATGAAATGAAATAAATTCTCTGACAAAGTTTTGCTAATGTACCTTCTCCACCTCGTCGTCAAAGTGCTCGGCCGACTGAGTGTCTTTCTTGGCAAGTTCCATGAGCGTTGCGCGCTTGGCTGCCAGATAGAGCGAGCGCTTGATCCTCACGTAGAACACTTCGGATAGTGCGCGTACCGTGTAGTCGGGAACAAAGGTGTGGCGTTGCAAGGCCTCGAGGTTCACGGACTGAAGACTGCCCATGTTCTGAGGACTGGGCGAGCCGGGAGATTCCGCTAGAGACAGACGAAAATTTCAACCTTCTTCAAGTTATAGTAGGTATATAGCCTACTGTCGTATCGATACTGTATTTTTTTTTTTATTTATTTGTTATCATCATTACATTACATTTTACATACTACATTTACACAATTTTTTTTTTGCGTATATCTGCAGATGGCTGACCGAGACCTAAGTAAAGCCATAGATATGTATGTACATATACCTGCAACTAGCTTTTGTTGTCCTAAAATTATGTTGTTACGTAGAACTACAGCTATGAAGCTAATACTAGGAAGTATTAACTTACAAAGTTCATAAATCATAAGTTGCGTGTTTTGCACACACAAAAATGGCTTGGGCTCAAATGGACATGCTACAAGTATACAATTTTCAGTGACTATGAGGAATTCACGTTCGCGCAAAGTAAAACGTGTTGGCGAAATAAATATTCTTATCACTGCTATGGAAAAATGGTCCAAAATTTAATTCATTTCAAACGAAATTTAATTTGCTAATTTTAAGAGAACACAAATTTGTTTGCAAGTTTCGAAAAAAGTTTGATGTTAAATTGTAATCGTTTCATTGTTCATCATTTGCTCACTATAATCTCATTGCTATAATATAGTAGTAGTAGTTAATATTAATAGTAGTTTAAACTTTAAATTTATTTTAGTTAGGGCCTATAGATGTTTCTTATTTGTGTATTTACACGTATTATTTAGCATATTATACTATTTGTTTGGTAAGCTCTACATACTGAATACTCTAAAATTATAATCAGTATGGTTTATTTGGCTTTAATCTGTTTTTAATTTTATTACTAATAAAATAAGTAATAACTAATAACTAACCAATTTAATAATCAAAATATCCACACTAACAGTTATAAAATTTCATTCAGTATGTAGAGCTTACCAAATCACAGTGGCTGTTGAGTCAGATTTTCGATTTCAAGTATCATTTTTGAGATATAATTAAACAATGAAAATTTTCTGCGGGTTTGATGTAGAGGTACCCCTCACTTTTAACAATAAAAAAAACAACAACTGCAAAAAAGCTTCCGACCAACTTCAACACAGCAATCACAACAAACAAACCTCGTGACATGGTAGCCACTACGTAGCCTACCTATGCTAATATTTTGGGTGAGAGCTTGAGTGCCAAAGTAAGTAAATGGTCCACTTTCAAACCGCAGGTTCTCTTTTCCAACCATAACTTCTACTCTCCCCTCCAGGATGAGGACAAAGTAGTCGACTGCAACGCCCTGCAAAGACAAATGTACAGTTACAATCTTGTGAACTAAGCTACTAATATGTGAACTAATCTGTGAACATACCATTCTTGTACTTTTACAGGTGTACCAAATACCTACACATAAAAACTTGAGTAGTTGCAGTAGTTTATCGCTCTAAATTTAAAATTGAATATGAGTTAAATGGAAAATTAATTAGTCTAATACAGGCATACAGTAGCATGTAAACAATATGCTTGTAATAATTTAAATAAGATAATAATTAATAATAAATAATAAATTAATAAAATGATTATAAATAATAATTTAAAACAGTTGGAACTATGTGCAGAGGTTGGGCCATCTGTAACCCTCCCACCCAGTGAGGAAGGTCTGAAAGTGATTTAGAGTACTTTGATATATTGACTTTTGATTTTCACTTAGCCAAAATGGTTTTGGTGGGTGCACCCACCAGGGGCTTGATTCTTGTAAACTCTCCTTAAAGCTCTCGCTAACCCCATGTTACAATGACCCCGGGGTTAACTCCTACCAAGGTTTGTTCTGCATAATGCGAAGTCAACAGCCCTGTCTGGTAGTAGCATTGAGTTTATTAGTGTAGGGTTAGAGACCCAGCGGCCATTGGCGGCTATCTACCAATAAATTTCCCGTGGACTCTAGTAGTACGAGCGCGTACCGCTAGAAAGCGCTACACGTACCCACTGATGTCAGCGTTCCTGTGGAAAGAAGGGATACTACGTAGTACGAACACGTGGCTTAGGTCTAGCCTTGGTCTAGGCCCAACTCTTTTAGTCTAGGCCATTACTAGGCTACAATAAGCCTAGGCCTACATTAATAGGCCTACATTAGTAACGTAGTACTACAGCTACAGCCTAGCCTATATAATGTATAAAACCTTATATAATGTGTTGTAATAAAGTATAAGCTTACTTATTGTTAACTTCGTGCCCGTTTGACATGTTTATCAGAACAGATGATAATGCTTTAATAACAATATCCACCGCCATCTGGATACTTCTACCTAACCGACTTCGCATCTGCGCGTACTACGTAGTATCCCTTTCTTTCCACAGGAACGCTGACATCAGTGGGTACGTGTAGCGCTTTCTAGCGGTACGCGCTCGTACTACTAGAGTCCACAGGAAATTTATTGGTAGATAGCCGCCAATGGCCGCTGGGTCTCTAACCCTACACTAATAAACTCAATGGTAGTAGGGTAAAGAAGAGTTATCTCAACAATATTTGAAAAGGCTACCAGTTTTTCAATTGTGTAAGTTTTACTAATGTCACATTACAATTCCTTCTTGGACTATCCAGTTTCATGGATGTTACTTTAGGTGTTTATTGACATCTATAAACAATTTTGTGTATTTATGGTACATTATATAGCTCCTATACTTGTAAATAAGTACTAGTTTAATAAAGTATTTCGTTGACATTTTGATGTTATTGGTCTGTTTTTGTTTGTTAATGCTTTGATTTCGTTTTCAACCATTTCTTCCTTCAATCGGCGTCTCAATTGCTGACTCCTGATTGGCTATTGACTAACACCGGGGTTAAATTTGCAAATGTACTCGATGTTCCTGTAATATGTTTCAGTGAAAATTCAATCGTGGTCAGACTATTATTAAGATGTTTTCCTTTGCACTGTAAAATATGAATAATTATTATTTTGTTTTATTTTCGAAATACATATTCAGAAACAAGAATTTTTCAATTTTAACGAAAATTTCGCGGCACTCCGGTTGGGAACCACTGGTCTAATGGTTTGGTTTGGTATGGTATTAATGAACAGGATTTATATTTTCATTGAAGTACATTACACAGTTACTATTGCATATCCACACAACAACAACAACAACGACAACTGTGGAGCAGTTGGCACCACGGAAGCAAGGCTGGGTGAACCTAGCTAGGCGTGGCTGCTGCTCTCATGCTTGACACTGCAGACTGAATGCTCGTGTTTTCATGGGAAGCATTCGAGCACGGCTTAATTGTGTTCATTGTTTCTACTTTGATAACGTTAGTAAATACTGGTGCACTAAACATAACATCCAACAAAACCAACGAGGATCATATATCTAATCTGAATACTGACCCAGAAGGTTGGCAGAAAGTAAGAGATGTACGTACTTCAAAGATGGGGACACATTAGAGATTATTGTGTCAAACTACTATAGGCTTTACATTTAGCTTACATTGTGTTCATCACACCCACCTGTGTATAAATGATACTATCCACCTTGTCTTTGTTTTTTACTTTCACGTGATATATGACGTCTTGCTTGAGAAGGCGACGGAGAATAGTTTCCGATATTATTTCCGGTTTGAAGGCATCCACGGCTAAAACAAAGGAACGGCGTTACTATCACACTTAATACATACGAGTGACCACCACAAATCAAAATGATAACTAATTATTAGTAGCACATACTTGCACTGAGGTACTGGAACGTTGCTAGGGTGAGTTGCGGGGAGATATAAATACTCTGGTTCTCGCGGCGCTCGGCAAAGATGGTGAAGTCTTGCTTTGAAGTCTTCTCGTTACGCCGACGTTTTGAACGGTTGTCGGCTGAAATATGCAGAGGTTGTCAATACGATTCGTCCAAAAACTGGACACTGTTTCAATCCTCATCCCAGTAGAACAAACATTATCAACGTTGTATTAAATTAAAGTCTGCAACTTTGTGTATTATTCGTCTTTACAGGCTAAAACTGGACACCCGCTCTCTACTTAAAAGAAACTAGGCTATTACTTATATTTAGTGTAACTTGGGTCTAGCTATTATTACTGTACTCACAACATTTTTTCTTTCATTCAGTAGATCTAGTAGGAAGTACATAATAGTTTTGGAAAAATACATCTCACAAGCACACACAGTACTACTCAAAGCCAAGGTAAACTATAAAGGTGACATCAGTTGTTAATTGTTACGTTGATTGTACGCAGATTAAAAGAACAGAGAAATAAACAAAACACAATACAATATAGGCCTACCCCAAGGACTAACAGAACAATACAATATTCACTAGTCTGTTAATGACTAAAGTTAGTTGAAAGCCACCATAAATCAATCTTTGATGCACTTCTTCTAGCTTAGCTATGTGTAGTTAGCAGATAAGTGTTGTTTGTTATGCAAATGCAAGATTGTTGCACTTCATCAAGTGACTAATAATTTAGCATTTTCCCTATTGCCTTTTTTCTTTCTAATTATATCTTTTATAACCTTGAGTTAGATGGAGCCAGTAGATTAGTTGAGTGAAGGAGATGCGAGGTAACAGAACAGCTTAGAGTATACATCAAGGGCCCTGGGCTCAGTACTCACTTGCTGTCACTAGTACACTAGCATATTGGTTATCTACAACTAGGTAATATGACATCAGGAGTTAAAGAAAGGGATGAGTCAGAGGAATAATATTCAACGGAGTTAAGGGGAGGATAGGGAAGGGGGGGGGGGGGGTGCCTAATTTTCTTGTATCTTATGATTGGAAGAGGTATCCTTAAAAAGTACTTTAAACAACCTGTTGAATGCATCATCAGGAGAGGAAGGGTATGTTTTACAAATCAATGGTGTCTAACAATAAATCACTGGATAAGGAGGATGCACACAAAGAGTCTTGTCTGCAGTGAATCTGGTGGTTTCATGGACAAACTTGGGTTTGAGGGGCCTGAACTCTGGTCGGCAACACATTCATTTACACATGTGCAGATGGACCTACTCACGTGTCCTCGGCAGCGAACTCTCAACAACCCTGTTATGTTTCCCGTATCTTCACCATGTATAAAGCGGGCCTCTTTATCACCCAGCTCCCTTCCCCGTATTCCCTCCCTTTGAACATCTGTTGACATTGCTGCTTCCCCAAATTAATTGACTATGTTATCAACGAGTGGTGCATGTAAGAAGAGGGGGGGGGGGGGGGGCTTTTGGAGTGAAGCCCCCAACCATCACCACCAGCAGCTTCTCCCTCATGTTGCCATTATAACATGTTTAGTACTGACAATGTACAGTCCTTCTGAATGCAAATATTTCTGGGCTATTCTGATAACGAATTGGCAAAGTTTCCCATATCTTGCAACCGGGATTCTGACCCAGACCTATTTCTTTTAAATGTCAATGTAGTAAATATCAACACTTTCAGCAAAGCCCCTCTCGGTGCGCTACTCTATCCCGCATTAAGGTGGGTATTTGTTAGTATTATCACGAGTGCATTCTCTTTTACCACATCGAATGTCAGATTATGAAATGAAGGGGCGGACTCACTCCAGACGTCGGTCTCGTCCACGATCTCGGCCTGGATCAACTCCTCGATGACGTCCTCCAGGGTGACCAACCCGACTGTCTCGTAGAATGGGTCCCCCTCGCCCTCGGAGTTGACCCGGTGTACGAACGCCATGTGACCCTTGATCCCCTCCTTGAACTGTTTGAACATGACGTCGAGGGTCGTGTCCTCGAACACAAAGTTACACGGGTTCTGGTAGAACTTGCACAGCGTTTTCAGTGGCGTGTTATCGTCCGGATCGACGAACGCCAGGTCCTTTATGTAGAGGGCGGTGACGATATTCGTGCGCTGGCCTTCGTACACGGGGATACGCGAGTAACCTGATGGCAGACGGTCAAAACTTCACTTCCTTTCTTCTTAAATGATTGCGAGTTAAGCAAAAATCTTCAAAGTGGTCGATCAGTTATTATTATCATTACACAGGAGAGGCACATGGTATAGAAATTTGAAAGAATCTACATTTGCTACCCTACAAAGAATTCCGAGCATGTACTACTATTGCACGCACGCACATACACATAAAACGCGCTACTTTAGTCGCACCTTGCTTCATTATTTCGGAGACGGTTTCGAAGTCGAGGACGGTGTCATAAGACAGCATGAAACAGTCCTCCAGCTTCGTCATCACGTCTTTCACCATCTTCTTGCGGAGCTCAAGGGCACCGGAGATGATGTTGACCTCGTCCTTCTCAAGGTCGTTGTACTCGGTGGTCACCTGGAAACAGGGGTGCAAGACAAGCTACTTTAGATGGGGCGATATTAAAGATCCTGCAATACTGTAATACTAATAGGTATATTTAGACAAGATGGGTCGGAATAAATTTACAATTGGTAAGGATAATTTTCAGAATTGAATTTCTAGTCAAACCGTATTTCACTACAGTGATCTCTAATCAAAGTCAGTCAAACGACTGCAAATACAATAAATAATCTGCACGAAAAACGAGACCTTAACGTTAAAAATAGTGATATCAGTTCCCCACCCTCGAAACACAGTAAGCTTCACGAATTTGCATCCGGCGGCCATTGAACGGTGTTTCTAGTGGTTGCATATTAGTATGCTTCCAGCTGAGGGGTTGATAACTCGAACTGTTTCATGTACACTAATTTTTTATTTTGAAATCAAAAATCATTTTTTTGATTTTGTGTTATGTTTTTAAATTATTATTTTTTCTGATTTTTTTTGTTTGGTTTTATCTGGTTTTTAATTGATTTTTTTTTAAAAAACACATTGAGTTTTTGACTTGTTTGTTACAACGAAAATTTCGTTGATTTTTTTTTTTACTTCGGTGATTTTCCTTGAGTTCGGTGATTATTTAGCTATTTGTATTTGAGGTATTTGATTTGTGAGTTAGGTAGGGGAACTGCCTGATCGCCGGTTCGAGTCCCGTGCACAGAGTCATTGGGTTTGAAATATTTCAAACCCAATGACAGAGCGTAGGTGAAACAACAAGCCTCGTAGCCAGCCCGCTAGGCCGGCGGACTTCGGCCTCAGCCAGCAGCTTCTCGTTTCATTGACAAGTAGTAACAATGCGATGTACTTGCGTTGCAACGACCTTGGACTGCAAGACTGCATTATTTTTGTCCGACCTTTATCTGGTCGCACTTACATTGTGTTGTACAGGATTATACCTTTAGATAAACACGAGCAATACATTAATTCCGGAGAAGACTATAGCAGGGCAGCCAACGGTTTAGCCGCGGTGGTTCCCATACGAACACCAAAGTTAAGCAACCTTGGGCTAGGTCAGGAGGAGGATGGGTGACCGCTCTCCTCCGAAACAACGATGGTTTTTTATTTATTTAATCTACACGAGTTCGGCATACTCCTATATAATATTCTTGATTTGTTGATTTCAATACAAGCCTGCTATATACAGTCTTATTAATTGTCGCTTATCGTCTGTTACCACAGTTATGTATTATTATTCTGAACTAATATTTCTTCAAGTATCTACGAGAGAAAAGACGCCAATAAAACTATGTGTGAGATTCCAACTGGAGTCCCTTGGTTTCATACGGCTTTCAATTGCGCCCCAAAACGTAGGTGTCACCGCGGGTGACTTCCTGCTTTAGTATCACACTCTCAACTCAAGTGTTAACGTGTGGTGATACCTACGTCTAGTACCAAGCAAATCCGCTAGTTAGGCGCCACTGGTCAAAATTACGCGGGGTTTGAATTTGGATGCCGGCAACTTATCAGACGTCTATGAATGGAAGACGTCTTCTGTCCATGGGCACAGAGGAATGCGGGCGGAAGGCTGGGGTCGGTTATCGCTCCAAAGTGGCCGACGACTGCGTGGTCTCAGATAACAGGAAAGTGTGTTCAGCTTGATATGACAATTCACACAATGAAGCAAGAACGCATTTTATTTATAGCTGCACTGCTAATTACGCTACAACTTCCATTCAAATTGCATTGTTATTACAAAAGTGTTCTTTAAATTAGAATGTGCATTTTAATTTTTTTATCATTTCACGACAGAAAGTAGTTTTCTTGACTAGCGTAAGCGTCCCCCCCCCTCGGTGTCAGTTATCTTATCGCTACAAAGTGGTCGGTCGACTGCATGGTCTCGGATAACAGGGATTTTGTCCTCGTCTCCCTTCATCTCGCATTGAACATTTCGAGTGTTTTGGTTTTGTTTTCTGTTGACTCAAATCATTACATAGTTTTTTTCTGATCAAGTACTGTTTTTTTTTTTTTTTAATAAAGCAATATGCTTGGGTCTGTACTCTTCGTTAGACTATTAGCTAGGTTGTAGCTTTGGAAAAATCCGTCTATCTCGTTTCTAATTTCCCCCATAACTGGCCAAACTTTGGTCTAATTATGGTTAAAAATATATTTTAATTCATATTTTTGTGAGTTTTTTTATCGGAACGGAATTGTTTTTTTTTATATCCACAGAGTAAAAATTTGAGAATGTTGCTTTGTTAAACTGTGCACCTGCATTGGCGGTGAAACGCCCGCAAATGTGGGTCTGGTAAATGCTCTTCAGTTGGACTGTGTTTTTGTAGATTTGAAGCTCAATGAAAATTGAAAACACTCCTAGCTGTGCTCCTAGTGTCCTGTGTCTTACGAGGAACATCCGTACCAAAACAAAGTTGAGATTTGTCTTAGACCAATGTTGTAGCGTTCTAGATTACAGAGCAACGGGTACATGACGGGGGGGGGGGGGGTATGACGGGTTATGTACGTATGGCTTTTATGTTATAGACTTATAAGCCTACTGTGGTTTCTTTTGTGTTTAGTGATTTTTTTGTAGATATTAATTTGTTTGCGTTGTGTTATTACGTTGTGTCTATAGGTTGCCTATTACACAGTTTACTTCATACCCGTATTCAATAACTAAAAATGTGAAAGTAACGAATTATTGGGAATCATTGTCAGTTGCATTTCACAATTGTACTTGGGTCCATGGATAACCACACGCACACCTGTTGGCGACGCTGTCACTAGTGAAGAGTGCGTATTTTTTATACCTAATCCCATGTTATATAATATATAGCTTCATTTAGCTACAAAACCAGTGTACTGTTTAATTGTATGTATATGGAGCAATCGTCATAAGTTTTCCCCGACTGGGATCGAACCAGCGCACTCCGACATAACGTACCAATGCTCTGGCATAAGAGCTCATCTAATTGCTGAACGTAGCAATTTACACATTTATGGTTCTTGTGGCCCACGATTATTTCAGATCGTAAGATCATAATTAGACCGCCAAGCTGGCGTACACGGGTTCCATTCTAGTTCGGGGCAAATATCATTCATTACTCATTAGTCTCTTGTTACAATCGTACAGTAAATTAGAAGTAATTCAACGGCAACTTTGAACACGGTCCTGTATTATTTATCATCTAAGATTGTATAAAGCAATTCAGATTTCCAGTTTGTTTTCTTTAGTCTTTAAACAAGTGTAGCTCGGTCAGTTTTTACAATAGAATCGAGATTCGAAATTTGGTATCCATAAAATAATGAAAATAAACACATACAATCACTATAAATTTGAATATTCTGTTAATTCATCAGTCGATAAATTGTATTGGCGGTCATTTCTGGTGTGTTGTGATGTCAGCCGTCGACCTACGAGTGTGATAAGATATGTTCTGAAATATGATCCGACGCAGGTGCAGAACGAAAGATAACAGCGGACTCGAGTTGTGGAGAGGGTAACACACACACAAGCCTGATAAGACCAAGCCCGTCTATTATTTTGTTCCCATAAATCACAATAAAAATTAGTATTTGATACAAATATAAGTGGATATACATTCGATAGATAGCCTACGAAGATTTCAGTCAGGATATTTTTTATAGTGGTAACATGTATTTCTACGCACTGCTGTTGCGTCAAACTTGAATGGATTATGCAAATATTACAGGTAGGCCTACATTGGAGTGAATTACCAATTATAAAAGGTTTTTATATTATTATTATTATTATTATTATTATTATTATTATTATTATTATTATTATTATTATTATTATTATTATTATTATTATTATTATTATTATTATTATTATTATTATTATTATTATTATTATTATTATTATTATTATTATTATTATTATTATTATTATTATTATTATTATTATTATTATTATTATTATTATTATTATTATTATTATTATTATTATTATTATTATTATTATTATTATTATTATTATTATTATTATTATTATTATTATTATTATTATTATTATTATTATTATTATTATTATTATTATTATTATTATTATTATTATTATTATTATTATTATTATTATTATTATTATTATTATTATTATTATTATTATTATTATTATTATTATTATTATTATTATTATTATTATTATTATTATTATTATTATTATTATTATTATTATTATTATTATTATTATTATTATTATTATTATTATTATTATTATTATTATTATTATTATTATTATTATTATTATTATTATTATTATTATTATTATTATTATTATTATTATTATTATTATTATTATTATTATTATTATTATTATTATTATTATTATTATTATTATTATTATTATTATTATTATTATTATTATTATTATTATTATTATTATTATTATTATTATTATTATTATTATTATTATTATTATTATTATTATTATTATTATTATTATTATTATTATTATTATTATTATTATTATTATTATTATTATTATTATTATTATTATTATTATTATTATTATTATTATTATTATTATTATTATTATTATTATTATTATTATTATTATTATTATTATTATTATTATTATTATTATTATTATTATTATTATTATTATTATTATTATTATTATTATTATTATTATTATTATTATTATTATTATTATTATTATTATTATTATTATTATTATTATTATTATTATTATTATTATTATTATTATTATTATTATTATTATTATTATTATTATTATTATTATTATTATTATTATTATTATTATTATTATTATTATTATTATTATTATTATTATTATTATTATTATTATTATTATTATTATTATTATTATTATTATTATTATTATTATTATTATTATTATTATTATTATTATTATTATTATTATTATTATTATTATTATTATTATTATTATTATTATTATTATTATTATTATTATTATTATTATTATTATTATTATTATTATTATTATTATTATTATTATTATTATTATTATTATTATTATTATTATTATTATTATTATTATTATTATTATTATTATTATTATTATTATTATTATTATTATTATTATTATTATTATTATTATTATTATTATTATTATTATTATTATTATTATTATTATTATTATTATTATTATTATTATTATTATTATTATTATTATTATTATTATTATTATTATTATTATTATTATTATTATTATTATTATTATTATTATTATTATTATTATTATTATTATTATTATTATTATTATTATTATTATTATTATTATTATTATTATTATTATTATTATTATTATTATTATTATTATTATTATTATTATTATTATTATTATTATTATTATTATTATTATTATTATTATTATTATTATTATTATTATTATTATTATTATTATTATTATTATTATTATTATTATTATTATTATTATTATTATTATTATTATTATTATTATTATTATTATTATTATTATTATTATTATTATTATTATTATTATTATTATTATTATTATTATTATTATTATTATTATTATTATTATTATTATTATTATTATTATTATTATTATTATTATTATTATTATTATTATTATTATTATTATTATTATTATTATTATTATTATTATTATTATTATTATATACAATATCTTTTGTGCTATATGTAATGTTGTACTTGTGAATGTCATTTGGCGTTGTAATAAATAAATAAATAAATAAATAAATAAATAAATAAAAGCAATAAACATACCAATAACAAGTGATCACGAAACCATCTTATCACATATTGCTAATTAACCCATATTTAATATTAGTATGTGACATACAAACAACGAATTTTCGTCCTCGCATAAATTATTAGGTCTGGTTGCTTATGCAGCTTCCCAAAACACATTCATGGATTCTCATCTCAGTAGGCCTACTGGTGATACGCGGTTGAGAGTCTGTCTCAAATGGTGTAAATTGATAATCTTTACAAACTACAAAGTGTATCGTAGATATCTTGTAGATTAGGCCGATATTAACACAAGTGAAATTTCGAAATAATTGTAAGCGTAGGTGCAGGCGAGCATCGTTGAGCTGCATTTCAGTATCGAACTATCCATGCGGTACGACCACATAATTATAGTGTAATTAGGTATGTGACAGGTGACAAGCTTTAATCTGTTCCAAAGTTGCATTTTGTCCTTCCCGCGAATGAATAGTCAACTTACTACCGAGTTCCAAACACTGCCACTCTAAGCGCTCCTTGTCGAACAAAATAATTCTTAAAACTTTAAAAACTAATTTAATTGATAGTTTGAGAACGGTGTAAGATATCTTAAAAATTTAAAAAGCATTCAAGTTCTAGAACCAAATGCAAGGTCTAACCGTCGGTCTTTTGTTAATATCATATCATATTCACAAAGAATAGATAATTTAATTCAGTTTCATTAATTATTTTTTTCATTGAAGTCGAGTTTGAAAATTGAAAATATACCTGCGGTTAGACCTCACAATTTATGCGTTTTATGCAAAAACGTTTGAATTTCGTTGCTGGATTAATATTTGGTCTAAATATCGATCTAGAACTCAATTTTACAGATGTTAATTAAAAGAGCATTAACATTATGTAATTATAAACATTAGTAATCAATTTATAGATACAATTGAAGCTGATGATTTAAGCTTTTTAAAAAGTCCACGATCACCTTCATAGCTTTATTAGTTCCGAAGATATGGATACTTTACTCCAATGTACGGCAAACTATGTTGCATTCCCCCTTACCCCTCTAGCGGGCCCTAGTGCTAGCGATATCCTAACCTTAATGACCCAGTTGTCTTAATTTGGAACTAGTAAATAGTGTGTATACGTTATCACTTATCAACACTGACGAAGCACATTATATGTAATTAACGCACAATCAATTTGCAAATACAAATGTATCTATATAATATTACGATTTGGAGGGGGGACAACATCAACTTGTGTGCATTATCTTTCAATTACCAGATTATCTTATGTGTAAAGTGTATTCTCTTTTGAACACATTGTACATTGTGAAGCACACTCGCCCGTAAAGCGACTGCGCAAGACGCTTGCAGACTTATTCTTGATATCGGTAACTTCTACGCAATATGCTCATTTGTTTCGCCAACAATGTCCGTGACGTCACGTGAGTATCAAGAATACATAGAGCTGCAATACCTAATGTACGGGATGATGGCCGCCAACAATGTCCGTGACGTCACGTGAGTATCAAGAATACATAGAGCTGCAATACCTAATGTACAAGATGATGGCCGCCAACAATGTCCGTGACGTCACGTGAGTATCAAGAATACATAGAGCTGCAATACCTAATGTACGGGATGATGGCCGCCAACAATGTCCGTGAGGTCACGTGAGTATCAAGAATACATAGAGCTGCAATACCTAATGTACGGGATGATGGCCGCCAACAATGTCCGTGACGTCACGTGAGTATCAAGAATACATAGAGCTGCAATACCTAATGTACGGGATGATGGCCGCCAACAATGTCCGTGACGTCACGTGAGTATCAAGAATACATAGAGCTGCAATACCTAATGTACGGGATGATGGCCGCCAACAATGTCCGTGACGTCACGTGAGTATCAAGAATACATAGAGCTGCAATACCTAATGTACGGGATGATGGCCGCCAACAATGTCCGTGACGTCACGTGAGTATCAAGAATACATAGAGCTGCAATACCTAATGTACGGGATGATGGCCGCCAACAATGTCCGTGACGTCACGTGAATATCAAGAATACATAGAGCTGCAATACCTAATGTACAGGATGATGGCCGCCAACAATGTCCGTGACGTCACGTGAATATCAAGAATACATAGAGCTGCAATACCTAATGTACGGGATGATGGTCGCCAACAATGTCCGTGACGTCACGTGAGTATCAAGAATACATAGAGCTGCAATACCTAATGTACGGGATGATGGCCGCCAACAATGTCCGTGACGTCACGTGAGTATCAAGAATACATAGAGCTGCAATACCTAATGTACGGGATGATGGCCGCCAACAATGTCCGTGACGTCACGTGAGTATCAAGAATACATAGAGCTGCAATACCTAATGTACGGGATGATGGCCGCCAACAATGTCCGTGACGTCACGTGAGTATCAAGAATACATAGAGCTGCAATACCTAATGTACGGGATGATGGCCGCCAACAATGTCCGTGACGTCACGTGAATATCAAGAATACATAGAGCTGCAATACCTAATGTACGGGATGATGGCCGCCAACAATGTCCGTGACGTCACGTGAGTATCAAGAATACATAGAGCTGCAATACCTAATGTACGGGATGATGGCCGCCAACAATGTCCGTGACGTCACGTGAGTATCAAGAATACATAGAGCTGCAATACCTAATGTACGGGATGATGGCCGCCAACAATGTCCGTGACGTCACGTGAATATCAAGAATACATAGAGCTGCAATACCTAATGTACGGGATGATGGCCACCAACAATGTCCGTGACGTCACGTGAGTATCAAGAATACATAGAGCTGCAATACCTAATGTACGGGATGATGGCCGCCAACAATGTCCGTGACGTCACGTGAGTATCAAGAATACATAGAGCTGCAATACCTAATGTACGGGATGATGGCCGCCAACAATGTCCGTGACGTCACGTGAATATCAAGAATACATAGAGCTGCAATACCTAATGTACGGGATGATGGCCGCCAACAATGTCCGTGACGTCACGTGAGTATCAAGAATACATAGAGCTGCAATACCTAATGTACGGGATGATGGCCGCCAACAATGTCCGTGACGTCACGTGAATATCAAGAATACATAGAGCTGCAATACCTAATGTACGGGATGATGGCCGCCAACAATGTCCGTGACGTCACGTGAGTATCAAGAATACATAGAGCTGCAATACCTAATGTACGGGATGATGGCCGCCAACAATGTCCGTGACGTCACGTGAGTATCAAGAATACATAGAGCTGCAATACCTAATGTACGGGATGATGGCCGCCAACAATGTCCGTGACGTCACGTGAATATCAAGAATACATAGAGCTGCAATACCTAATGTACGGGATGATGGCCGCCAACAATGTCCGTGACGTCACGTGAGTATCAAGAATACATAGAGCTGCAATACCTAATGTACGGGATGATGGCCGCCAACAATGTCCGTGACGTCACGTGAGTATCAAGAATACATAGAGCTGCAATACCTAATGTACGGGATGATGGCCGCCAACAATGTCCGTGACGTCACGTGAGTATCAAGAATACATAGAGCTGCAATACCTAATGTACGGGATGATGGCCGCCAACAATGTCCGTGACGTCACGTGAATATCAAGAATACATAGAGCTGCAATACCTAATGTACGGGATGATGGCCGCCAACAATGTCCGTGACGTCACGTGAGTATCAAGAATACATAGAGCTGCAATACCTAATGTACGGGATGATGGCCACCAACAATGTCCGTGACGTCACGTGAGTATCAAGAATACATAGAGCTGCAATACCTAATGTACGGGATGATGGCCGCCAACAATGTCCGTGACGTCACGTGAATATAGAGCTGCAATACCTAATGTACGGGATGATGGCCGCCAACAATGTCCGTGACGTCACGTGAGTATCAAGAATACATAGAGCTGCAATACCTAATGTACGGGATGATGGCCGCCAACAATGTCCGTGACGTCACGTGAGTATCAAGAATACATAGAGCTGCAATACCTAATGTACGGGATGATGGCCGCCAACAATGTCCGTGACGTCACGTGAATATCAAGAATACATAGAGCTGCAATACCTAATGTACGGGATGATGGCCTCCAACAATGTCCGTGACGACCCGTGAATATCAAGAATACATAGAGCTGCAATACCTAATGTACGGGATGATGGCCGCCAACAATGTCCGTGACGTCACGTGAGTATCAAGAATACATAGAGCTGCAATACCTAATGTACGGGATGATGGCCTCCAACAATGTCCGTGACGTCACGTGAGTATCAAGAATACATAGAGCTGCAATACCTAATGTACGGGATGATGGCCGCCAACAATGTCCGTGACGTCACGTGAATATCAAGAATACATAGAGCTGCAATACCTAATGTACGGGATGATGGCCTCCAACAATGTCCGTGACGTCACGTGAGTATCAAGAATACATAGAGCTGCAATACCTAATGTACGGGATGATGGCCGCCAACAATGTCCGTGACGTCACGTGAATATCAAGAATACATAGAGCTGCAATACCTAATGTACGGGATGATGGCCGCCAACAATGTCCGTGACGTCACGTGAGTATCAAGAATACATAGAGCTGCAATACCTAATGTACGGGATGATGGCCGCCAACAATGTCCGTGACGTCACGTGAGTATCAAGAATACATAGAGCTGCAATACCTAATGTACGGGATGATGGCCGCCAACAATGTCCGTGACGTCACGTGAGTATCAAGAATACATAGAGCTGCAATACCTAATGTACGGGATGATGGCCGCCAACAATGTCCGTGACGTCACGTGAATATAGAGCTGCAATACCTAATGTACGGGATGATGGCCGCCAACAATGTCCGTGACGTCACGTGAATATCAAGAATACATAGAGCTGCAATACCTAATGTACGGGATGATGGCCGCCAACAATGTCCGTGACGTCACGTGAATATCAAGAATACATAGAGCTGCAATACCTAATGTACGGGATGATGGCCGCCAACAATGTCCGTGACGTCACGTGAGTATCAAGAATACATAGAGCTGCAATACCTAATGTACGGGATGATGGCCGCCAACAATGTCCGTGACGTCACGTGAGTATCAAGAATACATAGAGCTGCAATACCTAATGTACGGGATGATGGCCGCCAACAATGTCCGTGACGTCACGTGAGTATCAAGAATACATAGAGCTGCAATACCTAATGTACGGGATGATGGCCTCCAACAATGTCCGTGACGTCACGTGAATATCAAGAATACATAGAGCTGCAATACCTAATGTACAAGATGATGGCCGCCAACAATGTCCGTGACGTCACGTGAATATCAAGAATACATAGAGCTGCAATACCTAATGTACGGGATGATGGCCGCCAACAATGTCCGTGACGTCACGTGAATATCAAGAATACATAGAGCTGCAATACCTAATGTACGGGATGATGGCCGCCAACAATGTCCGTGACGTCACGTGAATATCAAGAATACATAGAGCTGCAATACCTAATGTACAAGATGATGGCCGCCAACAATGTCCGTGACGTCACGTGAGTATCAAGAATACATAGAGCTGCAATACCTAATGTACGGGATGATGGCCGCCAACAATGTCCGTGACGTCACGTGAGTATCAAGAATACATAGAGCTGCAATACCTAATGTACGGGATGATGGCCGCCAACAATGTCCGTGACGTTACGTGAATATCAAGAATACATAGAGCTGCAATACCTAATGTACGGGATGATGGCCGCCAACTAGACTAGACCAGTACATGAGACTATAATCACGCTGGTACTAAAGACCGTAGACGTGTCCCGAAACAACCTTACAGCATCCTACGAGGCCGAGGGACTCGTTGCCAATCAGCGATCGGTATTTGAAATTGGGGCTCGCTGGTCGGCCACGAGTCACGACCCACCGTATGACGAAGGCGCCTGTTGTAAGTGTATCTCGGGCGGTCATGTCAGGTAAGGCGCGCTATCTCCACAAGGCCGTGTCTACACAGTAGGCCTACACAACACGCGGGGATACAAGACCCACTGTTGATAAGGTGACGGTAAGTGCGCGTCCTTGAATTCATTGCGCTGATTCTGCATTTCTAGACGAAAATATCCGCAACAGCCGACCGAGAGAGACAGAGGGAGGGGAGGGGGGTACTAGTGGATATGTATACATTGTGTTCACAAGATCCTTGTTTTGTGGTAATGCAATCAAAGGTTATACAAACTAAGTTTGTAATCTTTGGTGCAATATTACTCACAATGATGCAAGTTGCACAACGTGTTAATCTCGACATTACAGCGGTGTCGAGTACACATGTTCACATTACCGTAGTGACGTAGACGCCAGTGGCGTATCCAAGGGGGGGGGGGGGAGGGGGGGGACAAAACCCCCCCCCTTTCGCAAAGGAAAAATGGAAATTGCATTTGATTGAAAAAAATGGAAATATAAATTTACAGTCTTTTTGTATTAAATACCAAAGACATTATAGTTTTTGTTAAAAATACACACATAGCTCTATAATTCTATTTCTGTGTATAGAATTATGTGTAACTTAAGTTCAATTATTCTTTGAAGCTTTTTTCGTTTCGTAAGGAGAAAATCGTTGCCAGAAATTTAGTAATTTTAGTTCAGTTGGCCGCTGTAAAACGCACAGATTTGCACCAAAATGACCTTGACGAGAAAATTTTCCCGGGGGGAAAACCCCCCGGACCCCCCGTTTGTCTTTGGTTCTACTCTCTGTAATATGAGTTAAAACGCCCCCCTTTCCAAAATCCTGGATACGCCACTGGTAGACGCTAAAGTAATATTTCTTTGCGGCCACCGTATATTAGCCGTGTGGCTACGCCTCAAAGATGGAAGGCCAATTCACTTCTAAAGCAATGACCAAGTGCCAGTTTGTATAGGACTCAATTTCAGGATTCACATTTGGGGGCAGTAATATGTGACCGAGGTTCACCACTTTCAGCCGTTGATGGGAATCGAACCCTGGACATCCGCAGAGAGAACTATTCTTGCGTGTTACCGGAGAGCCATGTATCTTTTACCGTGTCTTCGCCTGCGAACCTACCTACATAGACTATACGTATATCACGCAAGTTTAAGGCGCCTTGGTGTGCGTGATATACGTAGTCATAGACTAAGTCGATGATGGTGATTGGCACCCGAAGTCGTCTCATTTAGTGCTCGCATTTTAGAAACAAATCTCAGGCCCAACTATTCTGGCAGATTTACAATTTCACTGCCGAGAGATTAAGTGGAGTGGACATGCCACGTTAAACGACAACGCACGTTTGTTCCACGCTTGAATTTAGAGTTTAGACCAAGTTTAATTTAAATGATAATCAAATTAAAACTCCTTCAGATTGCAATACTAGGTAGGCTATGACCTGACGGCGATCTCCTACCCCTACCCCGCAGCCCGCACAACTTTCCATTACACAGGAAAACTTTACTTGACAACTCATTTACAATCAACGCCATTAGAACTTGGAATGCTCTTCCTAAAGAGATCAGGAATGTGCACATTAATAACTTTAACATTTTCAAGAGTAAAACCAGTAAAACTGACAATCTATAATTCGAGCAGTCATCATCACAAGGCCGAAATATATAGTTATAATAACGTAAATACCAAATCCACCAAATAGCTATACATTATTATCTAAAATTGTGTAAAACTTTCTTGTTGCCGTATGAATGGGGTGTGTATGAACGATGAGCTTGTCTCATGTTTTTGTGCTGACTTTGAGTGGGTTGGCCTTTGGCAAGTCACTCAATCCTTGTGTTTGGGCTTTGCTCTTTTCTGCCAGACTCTGTTCATTATGGCAGAATACATAATAAATAAATTATTGATAACTTATATTCATTAGTGTATTATAACTGAAAACATATGTCAAGATGGAGGATAGGCGAATTATATTTTCGTACATTTTCGTTCTTGCAATATGATTATGCTAAGGCTGGCTGCAAGCGGCCCAATCAACCACTTCTCTGCGATCAAATATCAAATCGAATGGTTCGTTCGTTTGCGGTCGATGGCGAACTACTCTCGATTGACGTGGCGATTGTATACGACAAAAAGGTTGCAGATATCGAATCGAATGGTTCGTTCATTTTGCAGTTTCTGGTTGCCAACACGTACGTAGAACACTATCTGAAACATCCCCAACTGTGGAACGTCCACCCATGCTGGTTGTTATAAGCTCCATATTCGCCTCCACAGGCCACCGAGACAAAAACAATTGCTACTCGTTACGCATGTTTTATTATATTATTACTGTTAGCTTTTCAAAACAAACATTTAGCCAAACATCAAGGTTTAAAAGTACTTGTAAACACAATGGCTTTCGACGCATTCGTTGACTGTGTGATACACATTGGTGTGTCAGCTATGCACACACATTCACCGATGCGAGTCACACGGTCTGCGTGCAACTACTACAGGAGTGCGCTACGTTCTACACAAGAGGTCTTAACTTCAGCTGGCATTAACGTAAGGACCAATATAGATTATGGCACGTCATTGGCTGATACGGATGTGCACATTTTAAAAGCGGATCCCCGATAGATTAATAGATTAAAAGTTCAATCGTCAATGAAACCATTAGATATATTTATTTGAATTATGTCCTCCTAGCCTCTTAATTTACAAATAGGAATTATAGCTTTTTACCCCCCTCCACGGTTCCACCGTCTCGGTTAGCTTCGTTGCAATAAATTAAACTTTTATCAAAACAATCGACAACCATTAATACAATTTTTGTTTAGAGGTTTGGGGAGGGGGGGGGGGGGGGGGGGGGGGGATTAGCGACACCAATGTCAACTGTCCTGTCAGTCAGATACAACACAAGGTGGCAGCCAGACTTTTCTACAGTTCAAATGGCGTCCACAAAGGCGGCTTCAGCCAAATGCTAATGGACTCGTATGGTCCACAAATAACCGGCATGGTTGCCGAGCTGCGAACTGCGATGTGGAAGCTTCTTAATTGAGAGTTCGCCGAGATCTGTTATGCATTCTATGACATCTACCATCGCATTGTTCTGCGAACTGCGATATGGAAGCTTCTTGATTGAGAGTTCGCCGAGATCTGTTATGCATTCTATGACCTCTCACATCGCATTGTTCTGCGAACTGCGATGTGGAAGCTTCTTCAGTGAGCGTTTCTATGACATCTCATATCGCATTGTTCTGCCACGAGGATATGAAACAATGTACCGTACACAAGAAATACACAAAGTTGGTCTTGAGTGTTGACAAACCAATCTGCATCGCATTTCGCTCACCCAGTTCAGGCAATCTATTTTGATCAACACTTATTGACGCCATCTATTTACTGGTACATCCATCAACATTAGGCGAATGATCATGCAAAGCATGATACTCATCGAGAAGTCACCATTGAGCAATTGGGGGAGCAGTTGGGGAGGGGACTTCTTGTTTGAAGCGACGGGGGAGTGACTCCGAGAAGAGGCCCGCCTGGCTCCCCCGGCCATGCGGGCTTTCTCGTTTGCATGCACTCTCACTTGAAGTGGTGACCGTGTGACCAAGAAACAAGACGTAATAGACGAAAAGGTACATTACCGCCCGAAGCGCGTTTGCCCAGGGATGTGTCACAGCTAGATGGTGGGTATAGCGCGTTAATTAACATCGGTTAATTGTCCAGTGTAGAAGGGGTCTGCATGTGTGACGCAAACGGTTGCCTCGCCGATGGTAATACCAATACTAATAGTAGTTTCAAGAAACGCCCGCGGAAACCGAATGTTTGTTTAGACACTAGCCAACTGTTGAGCAAGCTCACAACTCAGAACTAAACACCTATCTGAATAGTGAAAAGTATGAACAAAATGGCAAATTTTGGGATTTTATTGTGGTAGCGGTAAGTACCAGTAAAATGTCGTTTCGCACCAAAGATGTGTTGCAGTTTCCTTGAAGAACTCGCGTCATGTGTGACGCATGCATGCTGGCCGCGTGCTGTCAGTTTACTTGCAGTACTTGCGCCGTGTGTGACGCATGCATGCTGGCCGCGCGCTGTCAGTTTACTTGCAGTACTTGCGCCATGTGTGACGCATGCATGCTGGCCGCGCGCTGTCAGTTTACTTGCAGTACTTGCGCCGTGTGTGACGCATGCATGCTGGCCGCGCGCTGTCAGTTTACTTGCAGGACTTGCGCCTTGTGTGACGCATGCATGCTGGCCGCGTGCTGTCAGTTTACTTGCAGTACTTGCGTCATGTGTGACGCATGCATGCTGGCCGCGTGCTGTCAGTATACTTGCAGTACTTGCGTCATGTGTGACGCATGCATGCTGGCCGCGTGCTGTCAGTTTACTTGCAGTACTTGCGCCGTGTGTGACGCATGCATGCTGGCCGCGCGCTGTCAGTTTACTTGCAGGACTTGCGCCGTGTGTGACGCATGCATGCTGGCCGCGTGCTGTCAGTTTACTTGCAGTACTTGCGTCATGTGTGACGCATGCATGCTGGCCGCGTGCTGTCAGTTTACTTGCAGTACTTGCGCCGTGTGTGACGCATGCATGCTGGCCGCGCGCTGTCAGTTTACTTGCAGTACTTGCGCCATGTGTGACGCATGCATGCTGGCCGCGTGCTGTCAGTTTCCTTGAAGAACTCGCGTCATGTGTGACGCATGCATGCTGGCCGCGTGCTGTCAGTTTACTTGCAGTACTTGCGCCGTGTGTGACGCATGCATGCTGGCCGCGCGCTGTCAGTTTACTTGCAGGACTTGCGCCGTGTGTGACGCATGCATGCTGGCCGCGTGCTGTCAGTTTACTTGCAGTACTTGCGTCATGTGTGACGCATGCATGCTGGCCGCGTGCTGTCAGTTTACTTGCAGTACTTGCGCCGTGTGTGACGCATGCATGCTGGCCGCGCGCTGTCAGTTTACTTGCAGTACTTGCGCCATGTGTGACGCATGCATGCTGGCCGCGCGCTGTCAGTTTACTTGCAGTACTTGCGCCGTGTGTGACGCATGCATGCTGGCCGCGTGCTGTCAGTTTACTTGCAGTACTTGCACCGTGTGTGACGCATGCATGCTGGCCGCGTGCTGTCAGTTTACTTGCAGTACTTGCGCCGTGTGTGACGCATGCATGCTGGCCGCGTGCTGTCAGTTTACTTGCAGTACTTGCGCCGTGTGTGACGCATGCATGCTGGCCGCGCGCTGTCAGTTTACTTGCAGTACTTGCGCCATGTGTGACGCATGCATGCTGGCCGCGTGCTGTCAGTTTCCTTGAAGAACTCGCGTCATGTGTGACGCATGCATGCTGGCCGCGTGCTGTCAGTTTACTTGCAGTACTTGCGCCGTGTGTGACGCATGCATGCTGGCCGCGCGCTGTCAGTTTACTTGCAGGACTTGCGCCGTGTGTGACGCATGCATGCTGGCCGCGTGCTGTCAGTTTACTTGCAGTACTTGCGTCATGTGTGACGCATGCATGCTGGCCGCGTGCTGTCAGTTTACTTGCAGTACTTGCGCCGTGTGTGACGCATGCATGCTGGCCGCGCGCTGTCAGTTTACTTGCAGTACTTGCGCCATGTGTGACGCATGCATGCTGGCCGCGCGCTGTCAGTTTACTTGCAGTACTTGCGCCGTGTGTGACGCATGCATGCTGGCCGCGTGCTGTCAGTTTACTTGCAGTACTTGCGCCGTGTGTGACGCATGCATGCTGGCCGCGCGCTGTCAGTTTACTTGCAGTACTTGCGCCGTGTGTGACGCATGCATGCTGGCCGCGCGCTGTCAGTTTACTTGCAGTACTTGCGCCGTGTGTGACGCATGCATGCTGGCCGCGCGCTGTCAGTTTACTTGCAGGACTTGCGCCGTGTGTGACGCATGCATGCTGGCCGCGCGCTGTCAGTTTACTTGCAGTACTTGCGCCGTGTGTGACGCATGCATGCTGGCCGCGCGCTGTCAGTTTACTTGCAGTACTTGCGCCGTGTGTGACGCATGCATGCTGGCCGCGTGCTGTCAGTTTACTTGCAGTACTTGCGCCGTGTGTGACGCATGCATGCTGGCCGCGCGCTGTCAGTTTACTTGCAGTACTTGCGCCGTGTGTGTCTGACGCATGCATGCTGGCCGCGCGCTGTCACTTCACTTGCAGCCGCAAGCCGCAACGCCAGCGAAATTACTGCGTCCCTCATTGCGCGAGAAAGCCAAAAATAATTCCCTCTGGATGTGTTTGTACCACGCGTCTCGACGCCAGGCCAGAACAAGTCCATGTATTACACGTTACAGGACGATACTCAACAGACTAGGAACAGTTGCGACGTATTTGTATATATGTAGTAAGAACTAGCGCGACAAAAAAAAAACGGGCTCAGTTCAATCCAAAGATAAGATTATCTTGAGGTTTGTCTCGATAACCGCTAAAGGCACAGCTAAAGGTGTTCCCACCGAAATATACACACCCAACAACAGCTGATTGGCGCAACTACAGGCGACCCGGAGCTATCCTATCGCAGCATCCAGTTAGGTGGCTCATAACTCCCCCCCCCCCCCCCTTCCCTGGGACAAAATAATTCTGATCTTTCTATTTCTGCCTAATTCCCATTTGGCAGCTGAGGTATATGCACGTCTAGTAGAATATTTTTATTTATTACAAGTTAATCATGAAATTAGAAATATTTGAAGCACAACTTGTACCTCTGTACAGTAGAGTTCCGCGGGAGTTTTTTACACCATGGCCACACCATTTTCCCCCCGTTTTGGACACCCATACGTTGAAAGATAAGCTACCCCGGGATTTCTTGTTTTCCTAGAAAGATCGGACCTCATCGCCTTGAAGAATGTGATGAGTGTATTCCGTCATCTGAATTTCTCGTTCTTTGCTGGAAATTGAATGGAGATAATTGCTCGACTGGACTTTGCTCTAGGGGTGTACCAAGAAAACTACCTAAAAGGTTGGTGTAAACTCCCGCGGAACTCCACTGTAGTACCTGACGGTCTACAGTACGTACACCTCGGACAACGAACCAGAATTTCTGGCGAAAACCGGTTCTGAGCGATGACCATATTTTGTACAACCCTTGGGAATGCATCGCATACATGTCAATATTCAAAGCTAGAAGATCGTTAAATCAGATTGCGGACTGTTGTATTCTGTTAAATACCCCGTGCTAGTTTTATTATTTTTGCTTCTGGTTTTACGTCATTTTCAATTATCTTATCACAATCGTTTTCTAAATACATTTATGCATATTGTCATCTTTTAATCGTCTTTGTAGTAGGATTATGAAGAAACATATTATGTAATTCATGTATGCAGTATGCAAATCGTTTGATTCGCATTCATCTAATAATAACGCTACAAGAAAAAAGAAAAAAGTCAATAAAACATTAATTTATATTTGGAATTAAGCTTTTACAGTTGTTCATGTAGCCAATTATGAAATTCTAGGAAATCAGTGAATGGAATGTAGCGCGAACGAGTCGGCCCAACTACCCCCCTAACGAGGGGTTTACAAACCAGGTAAATACAAGCTCGACGCGGTGGATCGACTGGTTCGTTGTCCGAGGTGTCTCCACTTTAGTGTATATTCGGTATCGGGACGATCTCAATCCAGGTTGAATCCAGCCCGTTATGGTTCTACCCTATGACCCCAACCCGCTTTACATCACGGGTACTCAATGAACGTCGAGGCCGATCGTGGCGATGACACTCCGCCGGAACACAACTCGCCAACCGGATATAGTATATAACACTTGCCCCACGACATATGGACTTGTATTGTATCAGCTACAGTAGTGATTATAACAATTTTACAATCGAGGGCGTACAACAAACGACTACACTGCAGCGCTTCGAGCGTTCCGCCCACTTAGCTCTGCCTGCTAGAAGTCACCGAAAACCCCTTAGAAGCCAGTGCACTAATTATTAGTGGGAAAATATCCATCGATTCTAAAGAAGTCAAGTAGTCTTTCAAACGACTTGGAAATTCGCGTTGTTGAAAGTTGTGTGTATCTAATATTCAGTGACAGTTGGGCGGATCGCTCGCAACGCCCTCTGTGCACTTGTTACGCCTCCCCATAAAGCCGCGTTCACATAAATGACTAGTGACTATTGACTATTGACTATTGACTATTGATTAGTGACTAAGCGAATTGAACCATAGGCGATACGTGCTGACGTTCACACAACTTTACTTTTGACTTATGACTATTGACTATTGACTAACGAATTGAAGATATCTGGAAGTCATAGTTACAACCAATCACAACGTTCGCGTTCAGCCAATGAATGTGGAGCAACGGAAGTCAATACCACTATTCAATTACTGTCAAGTGTATATTTGTTTTTGACTATTTCCGGCGAATATTATTTATTTATTATTTTTATGAAGCTGTCATACAATAAAATATTCTTATTTTGAAAACAAATCTTCAAAACAAACAAGAAACATACAAAACCTTCACAACTTGGTTAAGCCCATCATTAAACGTTTTAACTGGTGAACAGTTACTATCGCCATACCTCGTTTTCTTCATAATGTTGCAATTTTATTATTTTGACAGCTCGTTGTTTGTCAATCAGTTTGATTCATTTGTTCTAGGTGGCAGATCATACGTGTCAAAGAACTTAGTTGTGTAGTGTTCTTATCTTTCTTTGGGTAGTCAATAATCACTAGTCAATGGTCAATAGTCAGTAATCAATAGTCATTTATGTGAATGCGGCTTAAGCCGCGTTCACATAAATGACTAGTGACTATTGACTATTGACTATTGACTATTGATTAGTGACTAAGCGAATTGAACCATAGGCGATACGTGCTGACGTTCACACAACTTTACTTTTGACTTATGACTATTGACTATTGACTAACGAATTGAAGATATCTGGAAGTCATAGTTACAACCAATCACAACGTTCGCGTTCAGCCAATGAATGTGGAGCAACGGAAGTCAATACCACTATTCAATTACTGTCAAGTGTATATTTGTTTTTGACTATTTCCGGCGAATATTATTTATTTATTATTTTTATGAAGCTGTCATACAATAAAATATTCTTATTTTGAAAACAAATCTTCAAAACAAACAAGAAACATACAAAACCTTCACAACTTGGTTAAGCCCATCATTAAACGTTTTAACTGGTGAACAGTTACTATCGCCATACCTCGTTTTCTTCATAATGTTGCAATTTTATTATTTTGACAGCTCGTTGTTTGTCAATCAGTTTGATTCATTTGTTCTAGGTGGCAGATCATACGTGTCAAAGAACTTAGTTGTGTAGTGTTCATATCTTTCTTTGGGTAGTCAATAATCACTAGTCAATAGTCAATAGTCAGTAATCAATAGTCATTTATGTGAATGCGGCTATACGTTTCCTGTACGTTCCATGTTTCTTGATTTGGCATGGATGTCATGTGATGTTTACACGCAAGTATAAAATGCTATTATCACACACTCATCGTCTCGATTAGTACCATAGCCAATATGAAACATCCAACTAAAGTTATTTGTTAAGCTTGACTGCGCGCAGTAAGGACGCGAGCCATGGTCGAACCAGCAACCCCGTCACACATAATTCCATTAATATCAACGTATGTATGTATATCTAATCGCGATGTTGCGCCAAAGGGAGGCTAAATTAAGCACAGCGGGCGTGGTAAAATCGTTCTCGAACGTGTGTCCACGCGGCCGCCGGCCATGTGGCAACTGGGAAGCAACGGACGTCGCCTGACGACGCCAAAGTCGGGTTATGTAACACGTTGACGTACGTGCATTCTTCGCGTCGTACACGAGAAATACATGGTGGTGATGGACCACTGAGTCCGCATGCACTATAATAGCAGCGCGCGAAGTAAGAGGTCGTTGAATGAGATCGAAAATCGTCAATGATCATTTTTTTGCGTTATTAATATATTTATTTATCAATAATTTAAGAAATATAAACATTTATAAATGTGTTAATTTCATTAATTACTATATAAAATAAAATAATGGGCTTGGCCACAATAATTTTAGATACCAATTACCAATGTTGAGTCAGTATTGAAATGGGTGTTTATGCAAGTGTGTCCTTTTTCTGTTTGTTACACTTGATCTTCTACGTTTTGGACTTGGCCGTTTTCTTTTTGCAATTTTTTGCATTTTGTTTGGTATCCGTATATAAATGCTTTTTATTTGAAACTGTAATGATGTTGGCATTCAAATGCAGGTAATTACGTAATAATAGCAATGATATTATATAAGACTCGTTCCTTTCAAAGTTCACAACACCATCATTAACAAGGAACAACATTGATATTCGAATACAACATTGTGTGTGCAATGTATGCTCATGCAATGTTAGCTCTCGAACACAACATAAAATAATATTTTTAAGCGACCCAGAAAAATAATCAGATTTCTCCTAATTTTGTCCGGGTCGGTATACGAAATTAGGCTAAAAAGGGAGCGCCACTACAGGTTTTGTACTTCGACGACACCGCACTAGGGGATTTAGCGGACCTAAGAAAGCATTATCACTGCAGAGGAGAGGACATAAGAAGAGCATGCATGCACGACATATAAGCCGGAGTTACGCGAACTGAATTACACCAACGACGAAGAACGTGAAATACGCTTTAGGTCAGCATTCAGAGTATTCTACAAGACAAGGTTACAACGACGCAAGAATGTGTAACAATAATTAGTAATTTATTTTACCTCTAGCTCCTACAGTGGCGTGCCGTGAGGAGCATCATACATTCTCCTTCCACTAAACCGTGTGACGCCAAGAGGCGTAGGCTATACACACAACTTGAGCACACAGCATTGAATCCTGTCACTTGTTCCTCGACGTCATTATATTAACTTGCGGATCAGACGGTCCCCCCCCCCCCCCCCGCGTTTTACATTCTCCTTCCGCTACACCGTGTGACGCCAAGAGGCGTAGGCTATACACACAACTTGAGCACACAGCATTGTATCTTTGCACTTGTTCCTCGACGTCATTATATTACCTTGCGGATCAGACGGTCCCCCCCCCCCCCGCGTTTTACATTCTCCTTCCGCTACACCGTATGACGCCAAGAGGCGTAGGCTATACACACAACTTGAGCACACAGCATTGTATCTTTGCACTTGTTCCTCGACGTCATTATATTAACTTGCGGATCAGACGGTCCCCCCCCCCCCCCCCCCGCGTTTTACATTCTCCTTCCGCTACACCGTGTGACGCCAAGAGGCGTAGGCTATACACACAACTTGAGCACACAGCATTGTATCTTTGCACTTGTTCCTCGACGTCATTATATTACCTTGCGGATCAGACGGTCCCCCCCCCCCCCGCGTTTTACATTCTCCTTCCGCTACACCGTATGACGCCAAGAGGCGTAGGCTATACACACAACTTGAGCACACAGCATTGTATCTTTGCACTTGTTCCTCGACGTCATTATATTAACTTGCGGATCAGACGGTCCCCCCCCCCCCCCCCCGCGTTTTACATTCTCCTTCCACTACACCGTATGACGCCAAGAGGCGTAGGCTATACACACAACTTGAGCACACAGCATTGTATCTTTGCACTTGATCCTCGACGTCATATTATTAACTTGCGGATCAGACGGTCCCCCCCCCCCCCCCCCGCGTTTTACATTCTCCTTCCACTACACCGTATGACGCCAAGAGGCGTAGGACTAGGCTATACACACAACTTGAGCACACAGCATTGTATCTTTGCACTTGTTCCTCGACGTCATTATATTAACTTGCGGATCAGACGGTCCCCCCCCCCCCCCCCGCGTTTTACATTCTCCTTCCACTACACCGTATGACGCCAAGAGGCGTAGGCTATACACACAACTTGAGCACACAGCATTGTATCTTTGCACTTGTTCCTCGACGTCATTATATTAACTTGCGGATCAGACGGTCCCCCCCCCCCCCCCCCGCGTTTTACATTCTCCTTCCGCTACACCGTATGACGCCAAGAGGCGTAGGACTAGGCTATACACACAACTTGAGCACACAGCATTGTATCTTTGCACTTGTTCCTCGACGTCATTATATTAACTTGCGGATCAGACGGTCCCCCCCCCCCCCCCGCGTTTTACATTCTCCTTCCACTACACCGTATGACGCCAAGAGGCGTAGGACTAGGCTATACACACAACTTGAGCACACAGCATTGTATCTTTGCACTTGTTCCTCGACGTCATTATATTAACTTGCGGATCAGACGGTCCCCCCCCCCCCCCGCGTTTTACATTCTCCTTCCGCTACACCGTATGACGCCAAGAGGCGTAGGCTATACACACAACTTGAGCACACAGCATTGTATCTTTGCACTTGTTCCTCGACGTCATATTATATTACCTTGCGGATCAGACGCCCCCCCCCCCCCGCGTTTTACATTCTCCTTCCACTAAACCGTGTGACGCCAAGAGGCGTAGGCTATACACACAACTTGAGCACACAGCATTGTATCTTTGCACTTGTTCCTCGACGTCATTATATTACCTTGCGGATCAGACGGTCCCCCCCCCCGCGTTTTACATTCTCCTTCCGCTACACCGTATGACGCCAAGAGGCGTAGGCTATACACACAACTTGAGCACACAGCATTGTATCTTTGCACTTGTTCCTCGACGTCATATTATATTACCTTGCGGATTAGACGGTCCCCCCCCCGCGTTTTACATTCTCCTTCCGCTACACCGTATGACGCCAAGAGGCGTAGGCTATACACACAACTTGAGCACACAGCATTGTATCTTTGCACTTGTTCCTCGACGTCATTATATTACCTTGCGGATCAGACGGTCCCCCCCCCCCCGCGTTTTACATTCTCCTTCCGCTACACCGTATGACGCCAAGAGGCGTAGGCCATACACACAACTTCAGCACACAGCATTGTATCTTTGCACTTGTTCCTCGACGTCATATTATATTACCTTGCGGATCAGACGCCCCCCCCCCCCCTGACATGACAATTTGCTGCGGTTTTTGACGAAAACGCTGTTGCAGTTATGTGTTTGTCTCAAACGCCAAAGTTTGATTGGACAACGTGTACTCATGAACGTTCCGCATCGAGATGCACCTACCCCTCCCGTTTGGCACATCACCACTGGCTAAGTATTTCAACAAAGGAGCAAAACACTTATACAGAAATCTCTTTAGTTTAGCACGCGCACGAATATGCGGAATCCCATCACAGCGCGCGAAACCGGTTTTAACCGGACAAGGAATTGAGAATTGCTCTACTTGAACACACACATCACAATAGACGAGTGGCAATTACTTTTGATCAACATCTTTTTTTAGTTCTAGACAAAGATAGCAATGACTGAGTGCAGCGTTTCAAGTTTTATAATATACGTATTTTTATACGGATACGTATGTAAATTACATATATTTCAAGTTTCAATATAATCATTGTTTTTTTATGTTTATTGTTTATTGTAAGATCTTAGGCTACCTATCTTACCTAGTTATTTATCAGAAAAAAATAGAAAACCGTTTTCAAACTTCAAACGCCGACAGTATGAGGGCCGCTTGACAGCGAACTTGTTTGTAAACCAAGTGAAAACAATTTGATGTTATTGTAACCACTGCTGACTAAATTTTCCCCCTGGTGCATATTTCGGCTACTTTCCACACTATCAACGTAGGGCCTAGTCTTTCAATGTTAGGTACCGTCATGTAGTACGTGAACTCAACACGTCCGTCATGTTGGAAAGTGACGTCACGCGCGAACGACCTTGAGAAAGCGAATAGAAGATAGACGTTGATATGTTTCAATAATAATTTTTGTTTTTTTCTAATAGATTGTTTTTTTTTGTGCACAATCACACTAAAAAAGTTAAATTCAATAATAACAAAGATTATAATCAGAGTGGAATTGATTTAAATCAGATTTAAATCAAATGATTTTTTTAATAAAATCATTGATTTAAATCAACAAAAAAAACTTACCAGCATAACTAGGCATATATCTCATTTTCAATTTCCCTCGAAGACCATGATCGCATATTATATGAAAAATGAAAATTTATTTGTTTATTTCCTGTCAATTAGTATTGTTTGTTGGAAATTGCAATTTACCAGTTGATTATCCCTTTTGTGAAACACTTCTTATTGTTGATTTAAATAAATTAAAATCTGATTTAAATCGAAAAAAATAAAAAAATCTGATTTAAATCAAAAAAATCATGATTTTTGATTTTTTAATAAAAATCAAAAAATCATCCACCCTGATTATAATTAAAAATATGCACATTACTAAACTATTGCATAAAATGCACTAAGGAATAACATCATTTTCATTTCTTGTAAACATTTTCAAGTGTTAGGGAGCAATTTTAAGAGTTAGATATCAATATCATCCGATGGGGCCGGAACAATAGACCGCGATACATTCATCCAGACACCCACTGTGCATCTCAAGCCTGGCTCTACTTTAGACGGTGCACCCAGAAGGGGCGGATCCCCTTTGCAAACTATTTGTCAAAGGAAATTGTGAAATGCTATAACTACACTGACAGTGTGTCCACACGCTAAAATAGGTTGCTTATTTGCTTTCCGCACCTTTTACCTTTACCGCAGCTTTTGTCGCTTGCTTAGTAGAGAGCCTAAATTATAATATATGCATTTATTAAAGTAAAAATCAGGTACATGGTAATTTGTGGTTTGGCTGACATGGTTTTTTAGAAACAAATGAGTGAACACGTTCGTTTCCCAAAATCTTCTTTTTATTCTACGCCACAAGCAAAGCAAACTAGAACTCGCGAGCTTCCTTCTAATATCATTAGTCGAAATTAGACAAACTTGCGGCTTTTTGGACAAGCTCTAAAACTTCCTCATTTTCTTGTGCGCCTTGCGGTGCCCGCAAAGAGGGCTCTTGTGGATGTATTTTATAATTTCATTAATCATGTCATATGGCGTTCATCACAGCTTCGCTCTTCTAGCTTTCACATTCTTCTTGTAAAGTCTACATACTTTTGCCGGCTCTCTTTGCGATCTGATCGCCCCCCAACCCTCCAACTGGATGCCCTTTATGACGACCCCGCCGAAATGTGTAAATACAAATAATGTTTCGTAGGAATGTCTGTTATAGGGTGCACACTAGCGTTACCTGATGAGCCCCTCTCCAGGTGATACTTACTTCAGGTAAGGTGTTTGGATATTTGGTGGAACTGATTCGGCTCACGCATAATTAAAGAAAGAAAAAAAGGAAAGAAAAATGAAAGGAAAGGTCAGAAAGAGGGGAACAAAGAGGATTGAGGTGCCAGACCAACAAAATATAACGTGATGTGACCTAGTTGTCGATTACGTCGTGTCACCCCTGCGATGAACCAAGCTGAGTAAAGCGTTTACCCTCCGGTGCGCACCGGTCACCACTAGTCTCGTACAACGCATGCACGCGATACATCTGCGCATTGTTCCCAGAAGAATGTCACTCAAGCTGATCATACTAGCGCTCAATTAAGCAGCTGCCATAATAAGACGCGGAACGCAGCGGTTCATTGTTTTGGCAAATGTTAATGCTTTTTCATGTCTATTGGTTTAACGAACCAAGATAACAAGGAGCTGACCTAAAAACATGAGTCTCGTAAACAAAAAATCGATAAAAAATATATTGTGCGCGGAGTTCTAGTACTTTATTATTACGCCCACTGGAACCATGTGGCGATAATAGATTTGTTTTGTTGAACTAAATGTTGCCAGTAAAACGTGTGGTATGATCGTGAATGGAATTACAGTGGGAGGGGGCAAACAGATAACACCAACCTGAACGCAAAGCATGGACAGAGCGGATTGGAATGATAATCAAGTGTGACGTATTGACGGGGGGCAAGGAGTGATGCCCATGCCCTACAAAAAGACAGATGAGAAGTGATATTTTCTGCGGAAGTACTCCAAGTTCAATTGCCACAGTTTGTTCTTATCGCCGATTCGAGGAGCGATAGCATAGCATAGCGTACAAGAGCTAGTCAACGCAAATAGGCCTACAACGTTTCCCTTCTCCGCATGCCCACGTTGTTAATATCCCTGAATTTTGTTTTTCACTGGAAAAAATAAAAGAGGGACTTAATAAGGACGAGCTTAGAAGGGATTTTCGTTATTACCAAGACTGTGGAAAAAGATGGATGTTTATTACAGTTAATTCGATTTTAATTGCATATACCTAAGTGAGATCTAAACAACAGAAAATACGTTTAGGCCGACATTGGTAATTTCAAAGCACCCTTGTACATACAAGCTTTGTGCGTATTTCTATGGGGATTATTGCCATTTAAAATTGGAAATTTTACAAGAATATATACACCGGGTAACTTTATTTTAAAACGAATAGATACTTGATAGCAAAAGTTTGCAAATCTCCAGCTAATCTTCTGAGCCCCCGACTGTAAAAGACTTCGCCCTCCTTTCATCCATATATACCCCCATATATACATTCGCCCAATTCACCATAATTCCAAAGTTGTCACATCTTGTAAGTTTCTGTCTGTAAGTACGCTGTCGTGAGGAAGGTTTGATTGGATTGAGTCATATGACGAAACGACGGCCCCTCAGTCTCCTCTCACGATCGGCAGAGCCATCCTGGATATATTCTAGTCCGGGGCCAAACGACGGGAGATATCAGAGTGGAGGAAAGGGACATGTAAAGTCGCGTTGCGTTAACTTGCAAGGTGTTGTCGTCACGGATTATGTAATAGTGAAGTAACGCGTGTGACAACTACCAACCTAAATCTAGTTGCACTTGCATCCCGTTCTCCTGCGTCAGGTATTGTAGTGATAATATCGACCGCATGTTGTCAGACGTGGTGGGGTCGCATTCCATTCACGGTTGGTACAGTCAATACAGTGGACAATAACAATGGAGCTATCGGGCAATCTCGAGTTGAATACCGTTGAAGTAGACCGTGTGGCGCAACCGTCTCTTGTAAGAATTTTAGGGGACACCTTGCTACTTAAGGCGTCGCCAGTATAGGAGGTATTCGATATAAAACTGTTTGAATATTTGATTTGTACTATGATCTCGACAACTAGGTCATACTATGACGTCGGGGGGGAGGGGGGGGAGGGGGGGGGGGGTGATATGCTGAATGGGACAACTAGAAATAGTAGAACTAATATTCAAATGAGTTTTAAGGGGAGAAAAGGGAAAGGGAAGGACCTCATTTCGTCGCCTTTTACGACTGGCCAAGTCACCCTCCCGGGCCCAGTGATTGAAAATAGAAATATGGAGGACGAAATTCATCAAGTCCTAAAAAGAATTAACATGAAAAGTATGATAGCATGCTAAGTATGTCCTGCTGTGTATGAGTACTTGACCGAGGTATAGACGAGGAGCGTATGTGTAGTGATGACGATGACTAATCATCGTTGTCCTTCGACTCCATTACGGCATGATTAGCATCGAGTTATGCAAACAGCTGCTGCAAGTCCGATCATTGATCATATTGACCGTGTTCATGCGAGTTATCGATACAGTCATCATCAAGATGCGAGTTATCGATACAGTCATTACTGATAATGCTCACGCCAGGATTCGAACCTGGAACGCCGGAGCCAAGGTATGCAGTATACTTGTTACTGGACGACACCAGGTCTAAAGCGTGCCTTGTATTTGCATTCATGTAAATTGCGGAAGACATATCAATACCAAAACGATGTAACTTTTTCAGTGAGGGACATCCAGACATGTTCCCTTCAACACTAGTAAACCAAGAGGTATATTCTCTAACACAGACGAACTGATACTTTACAACCCATTTACTTTCCAATCTCTAGCATACCTACAAGCGAGACTCGAATTCGGAAGGTCGCCGATTCCCTACCGGCCACCGGCAATCTTGCCTTAAGTTTTTTTCAGAGGGTCTCCTCAGTCACAACGCGAATGAATGCGAATGCTTGGATTCAGTCCTGCTATAACAGCCCTAGGGCATTCCATCACAACTATATCAAAATATCCACCCACCTACTAGCTAGTCACCTGGGCCCAGATTCACAAAGGTGCTAAGACGTCCTATAGCTTAGGCAAATCTTAGATATATAAATAACGCATAATTATGTCGTTCTGCAATGTCATAAAGATAAAATAATATAGTAAAATATCTACAACTTAATTAAAAATATTTCATTTGTGTATGTGTTGTAATACCCAGAGATGATTTATCTTGATTTATCTAATTAGTTGCCTTCTTAGCACTTACGCACCTTTGTGAATCTGGGCTCTGAAGCCTAACATTCATGCCTAAAGCCACTCGTTAAGTCATTCGTGCACCAAGTCACTTAACATTCAACTTCAAGTAGTATGCGAAAACGGATGAAGAAGAACCCTGTCTGCTGTGCAAGCGAAGGTAAAGTTTGTTTTCTTATGTGTGGAACCAGAGAGCGCCAGGGATTGAATCCAACTCTGCGTTTCGTTATCCCGACATACCCATTGGTACTTACAGACAGAATAGCAAATAAAAGCCAAATCCTAAAAAAAAAAATGTGTAAACAAAACAAAAACAGTATTAATATACGCATATAAATGCATTATTAGAGCCACCAGCTATTTGCTCGACTGCGACCTTTACCGGATTAATTTCTATTTTGAAGGGGAACTACAAATAGCTGCAGCTGCACTGAGGTGGAAGGTATAACAACAGCTGTGTCTGTGAATGCATGGACTTACAAACTAAGAGGGAACTTTCACTACGAGAAAAAACATAAGTTACGAGTATAAGTTGTCTCTAGCTCTGGAGGCGTTATATATTTCGTTTCATTTTTATTTATTTGGTGGAGTAAATAAATACTCATTACATTCACATTAATATGGTACATTTTGAGGATACTGAATAGGTAGGCCTATACTCTCTGCTGGCATTTCGCTTGGTCGTTCGCGCTCCGGAGGGTAATCGATAGCTTAATGTCAAGGTCACGGGAATCCCCCCCCCCCCCCCCCCCCCCTCCGACCCCCTAACACAGCGTAGCGCTGCAACCTTTCCGCACCAACACAAATATGTCAGAGATGTATTTACTATTTAACACTGTCGAAGTGTCAACGTAGTTCAAATATAATATGCATTTTTGACGATCGGTATTCGGTAAGTACTACAAAATAGAACTAGCCCACACAATAAAGTATAATACACTTTTGTTTACAGTTGAAGAATGTCCAACTATTACACTACTTTGAATATATTCGAATACAATTCTACGTTGTCAACGTAAGATACCCATTTTGTGATGAGATCATAAATAGACACTAAGGTAGGACCACATCCGTTATCTGTGGTACGACCAAAGCGACTCCTCCTCTCCAAGGGTACAAATAGAACGCACAAAATATGTTGCATTTTTGTTTTATTATTTTTTCATGAATGTCGAAAAATGACGGATTTTGAAAAGATGAACACTCGTATCAACTCTAGGCTGATTGTCTCCCGCGCGTGATTAACGACTGCGTTCAAATACAACTTGATTTGCAGACCTGGGTGGGTAAATTACGTTTTAGAAGTAGGCCTAGTGAAGTTACATTACCTTATTACCAGCCAAAAAGCAATAAAATAACTATTTCGTTTGTTTTCACAAAATGTAATTAAATTACGTTACTTTTTATGCAAAAGGTAATTTAATTACTTTCAAAAATGTGTTTTAAAATTAAAATTTGTCTCCTTTTGATGTGAAATTTATGGGATGGGAAATTTAAATAAATGAGTTTTAAGCCATAATTGAAGTTCCGTTTCCGTACAGTTTTATACAATTAGTTTAATACCATGTGCTTTGACGTCTTAAAAATGAATAAGTAAGCTATTCTAATACGGGCAAGACCGACGGTAATACGTAGTTACCCCCACCTACTACCGAGTTCATCTCATACTAGCAATTCAAATCAGGTGGCGCCTTGCCACAAACAGCACGGAGAGAAGGAAGGAAAAGGAGAGGGAAAAGGAAAAGGAAACTACTATTTTGATTAATTATTGTTTAATAACGTACTCAACTCAACCATTGTCATACAACGTTCATCCCTCAGGAAGAGCTACCCCGCACTATGAACAAATTTAATAGATTACAAACTTAGTAGGCTATAGGACTAATAGTGGTTTCCTTATCACAACATTACAACACTACCATGCAGTTACGAGGAAACTTTCCAAAAACTACACACCAAAGAAAGGTAAGATTTATATTTAGTTTCAGTATAGTTTGGTTGTTGTGTGACTGGGAATTAAATTTCATTTGAAATCATTCTTACATTCTCACGACATTGTCCGATACTGAAACGTGTTCACAGGCGTTTGAAACGTCATAAATGAAAAATAGGCGAAAACGTCAGCCCATTGATTCTGAATGGGTGACGACACGTTTAGTATCGGTTTCAATTGTTAGAAGAAGGTGATGAGCCAATCACCGTCTTGCATTCGCCTTCAGTAACGACCAAAGCCGCTGATAAACTTATCATCATCGCCCATAGAGAATCTCCCTGCTGGTTCGATATTCGACCCCCCCCCCCCCTCTCCCACCCCGCATTGTGAATTCCTGGATAAGCCATCTGTTCATATCATGGCATGGACATAGTTTAGGCATATGTAACGATATAGTACGTCGCCGGTAGCAAAGTCTTGAGCTCGCGGTATTTTCGCCATCTTTGAACTTTCGGCCGCCATCGCAACCATATACTTTAATACATAACCTTCTCGAATATAATTCGTAATTTCAATAATTTTGCCAGCTCTCTTGAACAACGTCGGTTCAATTCGAGGTTCTATCGCGGATTGACCCGTCGAAAAGGTTGGGGAAGGCTTGAGGAAGGCGTGAGGAAGTTGCCGTATGGTCGTAATGGAGGACGCCCAAGATGTCAGCGCACATGAAAGGGCGCGTGAAATGGCCTGTACTGCAAGACGGTCAAAATAAAAAAACGAGCCGGAGTCATTTTTTGCACTGAAGGCGAATTTGAACACGAAATTTCAAAATGGTGCCACTTGTGAAGCAACATCAAAAATCGTGTGAATATGGAAGTTTCCTCCCTTATTACTCTCTCACTCGGTTTTTTCATAAAGTGCATGGGGGGAGGGGGGGGGGGGGAGGGGAGGTACAACCCGTTAATCCCCACCCGGCTTGATACGCCACTGTACACACGCAAGTTTCTAGTTTCTGCAGAGATGACATTTTATTTCGACACTGTTAACGAGATGATGTGCGCGCAACACAGTCTAAATCCCCTCCCATGCCTCACACCCGTCGCAAAGCCATACATGGTCACAATCATTTATATATGTACGGCCTCCACACGTTACAACACGTTTTCCATCGGCATTCTTACGTGTTGAGCTGCACGGGAGCAATTGATTTCTTTTCGCTAGGAATTGCCAAAGAACCAATACAGATGTTGGTCGCCTTTTCTTTTCTTCGGCATCCCTAATGAAAAATCTATGACGCCGACCGAATGCTGCGGTAATTAAACTAAGTTGTATACGTATCTCTGGACTAAGTTTATAGAAACCTCCTGTACTACGTGCACGGTATGCAGTGGAAATTTTGAATTTAGTGTTTAAAATTATTTAATATTTATTTTACGACGTTCTTGTTGTTCTTCTTCTTCTTCTTTTCCTATGCCCGCATTTTTGGCTTACATGGGCCATCATGCACTCATACACACATCGCCGGGGTCGTCGTGAAACAACGTTTATTGGGGCGAAGGGGTTGGCGCTTGGCGGGCGTTTAGGTCGCTAAAAGGGCCAGCGTGAATATGAATGAGAAAAGGGAAAAAAGCGAAGGATAATTTTAAAGATAAAATCGTTCGTTTATACCTGATCGGGAACGGGAACGATTACGGGAGAAACACGGTAACGTAAAAGCAGGTTTCGATGCACAATAGCTCGTAAAGCAAAGGCAAACGTTAAGTTAGAATTGTCTGCCATAGTTGTGTCATATCTTTGGCTGTGTCCTTGAATTTCTTGTCTACTTTCTTGTAGAGGTGCGGACATCCCTCTCATTACAATTATTTCATCTGTGCTGCTTCATGTTTCACGATGGGGTGTTATGAAATATGTATGAAATGTTAACACTTTACAGTTTCAAACAAAAACCACAACCTTCGTTCGAATAGCTGACAAAATGACAATGCCTTCTTGATAAAAAAAAAAAAATGTCATCAACAAGTTTAACAGGCCCGTAGGCTTGATTCTGATTGGTCCGTGTAATATACGGGAACGCGAACGCTAACGTGGCGAGGTTGCCGTTGCCGTTACCAGGATACGGGAACGGTAAATTCAATTGTGCAATGTGTCGTAAGATAACACAGGATCCAGCTTCCCGTTCCCGTTAACGTTCCCGGGCTATTGTGCATCTTCCTCATAATTAGCAAGGGGAAAGCTTCGAAGGAGCTCGATCCACCATCCCCCTCCCCCCACTCGGCACCCATGTTGTGGAGAGGGGAATCGAGCTCACGTCTGTCTTGTGTCAGTTCAGCTTATGTGCTACAAAATGGATTCAGCAAAAGCGGAAATTTTCGGTCGGCAGCTACGTCATCATCATCATCCCCCCCCCCCCCCCCCCCAAATAGAATGACGCGGATACGGATACGAAGGTTATGTGGGCATGGCGTGATCGGCGCGCTACACTGATCTATTTACGGCAAGCTATAAATAGGGTTGTCCGTTTGCAACTCAGCTATATAGAATGGGCGAGCCTCGAACCTTCGACTTACAAGACAAGAACAAGACAGAAGTCGGAACCACAATAGTTGGACTAATTAAAACTGTTTACAAGTACAGTCGTTACTTTGTTCGTCAGTCATTTACAAAATCATCTTAGCCGCATGCATTCCATAAAGAAGAAATTATTACTGCTGCATAACTAGAATCAAGCTGTATACAGTTGAAAAGCTAACGCCAATTACTCGGCGATATAGCACGGGATCATCAGCATCGCGAACTGTAGAAATATGAACGCATTTCCTGATTACAATCCGGATAGCCACATTACAATTTAGTTGTGAACAGCGTCATAAGAACCAAGATAATTAATTCTTTCAAGATTACCGGATTACGACTACGTTGACGATGCCGACAATTGTGATTGGGCCTATACGCATATCATGGTAAATGGTGTCAATATATTATATTTTCACCCTCGTCCATTTTTGAGGGGATAAGGCGAAAAATTAAGTAGAAAAGGGTTTACAGTTATTTGTCCAGAATCGCCCCTCCTGTGACTGAAGTCTATATCCGTCAATGACTCAACGATAGACTGATACACGGCAGGGCGACCGGAAGTACGGTGCGATAAGCCTACACCTCTTTGTAATAGAGACGTTCAATCTACTACATAAAACCACTGCGATAAAACTGGCCAGTGGCGTAACTACGGGGGGTGGAAGGGGGGTCGCCGCCCCCCCAAGTTGGATCAAGAGGTGGCGAGGTGGCCAAAGTGCAATGACAGCTTCTGAATGTATAAACACTGTAAATTTTGTATCCACATATGATTGACGTTTATGACAGTGGACAAACCGAGCGACCCACCCCGCCTCGCATGACCAGGTTTGAAAATGTTTGCCTACCCCCCAAAAACATATGTTGTGGTTACGCCACTGAAACCGAGACATGTGCGTGAATGTAAGAATACAAGCAACGCTATGACTTGGCGGTAGCACAGATAAATAATTGTTTGTGGCGGTAGTGAATCAGTGGCTCGGGTCCAGAGGGCTTGCATAACTTTTCCCGCCAGTCCAATAGTGCAGAGCGATGCCAGTCATTGTTTCTCTTCACCGCATTGTCTTTGTAATCACTCCGAACATTACTTTCCCTTGTAGGGGGGGGGGGGGGGGGGGGGCGGTAATGCCCCCAAAGTCAACAGGTACGAAAGCAATTATGAAAAAACAAAACACTGAACTACATAGTGCTGACATATAAATGAATTAGTATTTATTAATTGATGTTTATAACGTACGGTCGACAGCTAGGCAGACAGGCAGAACTACCCCAGACCAATTCTACCCTCAGACGAGGATGGATTAGAATCTTTAGATGACACAACATAAAATTGAAAGGGACACTCTTGTGGGATTTTGTTTTTCTTGATAAATGGAGGGAAATTTGCAAGTTACATTCATAGGAGGGGGTATATCTTTTTCAGAATCTTGTATAACATTCCGTTGGTGGCGTGTACCTCTTCAACTGCAATACTGGTTTGTTATACAACTTTACAAGCAATCGAACATATAATCACGTCACCAGTAATAACAATAATGTTCCATGGAAATGCCAAAAATATGTTTAAAATTGTATGTTGTTATTGCAACCCGTGAAAACAATGTGGCAACTAATTTGATGGCATTATACACACATTCACCCATTTACCTCATCATAATTTAAATTTGGGCTGCGTTCAGCAACCAACTGATACGTCACATTAAGCAGTAGGGCCTATTGTTTTCATAACTATTGTGTTACATTTCCGACAGCATGTAAATTGCTACGCACTCGGGGACCAGAAAGAACCATTTTGCTTCCCACCTTCAAAACTTCAGTTCCCTATTCCAAACATAACTTTGCCTATAAAAACACAATGCTGATGAACAACTTTCATTCAGTTGAAGAACATAATTTGGTCTAGGACCTAAAGAATGTTCAATACATTATCTGTTATGGTATTTTCTTATGATTTGTTTCATCTTCCGGTACAAATGGACTCGTCATACCGGTAAATGATCAAAATCATTAAAAAAAATACCATAACAGATAATGAACTGAAGATTCGTTAAATCCTAGACCAGCAGTCTGCAAACTTTTTTATCAGTGTCCCAATTATTATTCCTATATCCTTCAGTTGACAAAAAAAAAAAAAAAAAAATATGACAAAAATAGAGTGGTCCCAATCCAAAGAAATATTATAGCAGATAGTACTTATATGTAGACCTATTCCATTCAAATCTTTTCAGTAGAAGTTTAGTGTGAAGTCAGTGGTGGGGTTTTGCCAAGCTGGACTATGTAAGGATTGTATAGGCCTACTATGCTATAGGCCTATGTGCTATGAATATTTGGTAGTTCTTCACAAATTTCAACTACATTGAAGGCAAATTCCATATGCATACCGAGTATGCAGGCCTAATAATAATAGTATATATAAATTAGTTATGTGGGCTTTTCTTCTGAACCATATAGGCCTAGAGTAATGATTAGTAATGAATATGGAGTTATGTTGGACAAATAGCAAAAGCTAAATAAGCAATTTTGTTAAATGAATGTAGTGCATAGTCTTGCAACACCAGCCATACGATTTCGTCACATCACCATCACATAACGTCAGAACTTAAAAAAGTTTGTTGCTCTTTGTCAGGCAATTAAAGTTTTTTTTTTACTTGTGTAGTGTTGTTCTTAACAAAATTTGTAGAAGACTTACTTTTTTATTAAAAAGATTTTTATTTTTACTCCATCGCTTGAGCTATCATGTGAATTTGTTAAATCATATTCATAATTAATCAACATTATTCCTACCAAGTATAAGAAATGGCTTATGTACTCACTTTGACGAGTTCCTTAAGACGTTCCCTGGTGTAAACGTTTCCTAGCTCGACACCCAGTAAGTAATCGAGTAGCTTGCTGATTGGCCACGACAGCGGGAATGTCACAAACATCACCATCTTCGTCACGTATATCGTTTTCGCACCGACTGCCAAGCCGTGGCGTGAACAGATCGCTTGGGGTGTGATCTCGCCGAAAATGACGATCGCCATAGTAGAGCCAATGATGGCGACCAAACCAGAAGTCAAGTCGTCGATTAAAATGGTCAAAGAAGAATTCACCAGGACGTTTCCAAGTAGGATACTACACAACAAATAGTTGCCGGTTTTTCTTACGGGCATGATGGCCCTGGCGTATCGTTTCTCTGCTTCGGACCCAGTGTTCGCGACGATTTTTAGATCAGTTTGGTCCATGGACATCAGTCCCAAGTTGAGCCCAGAGAATAAGGCAGAAAATGTGAGGCAGGTTACGATTATCATAATCGATAACCATGTTGGCAGAAGCTTTTGATAAGATCGAATTGCTAGCCATTTTTTCGAGCCCTGATGTTTCCACGAATGGCTTCCGGTACTGTTACCAGTTGCTTCCTTCAGGCAGATGTAATAAGCATCGTCACCCTCATTGATCGGTGGAACTCGAATTTTAGCCAGAGCAGAGAATTCAGTTATGCTGTCAATCTCTACCTATTGGAGAGAAAATATTCACATTAGCATGGGTGATCAGTATATGAATAGAGAGAGAGATCCATAATATATTGCAGGGTTGGCAAAAACCATGCCCAGTGGGTTTTTTCAGGTTTTATCGGGCCTTTTTGGGTTTTAGACAAAAACATGTTAAATGAGTATGCGTACCTTGTTGTGCCTTCAGTTTGGTCTTTTTTATTACGATTTATGCATATTTTTACCTTATACTGCGCGAATAATCTTGGTCGTTCAAGCACCCTAAACCCACAATCTGACCTTATACTACCATGTTACATGTTATATCATATTACGTTACATGTACCGTAACGATCGTAATGGATTACATTCCTACTTCTTTCTCAAGGTAATGTACAAGCCCAGGGTATTGTATTGGTTAAACAGCTAAAAAATGAAATGAAATTGTTTAGTATTTACTTATTGTTGTGTGACGAAGACAAAGGTATTAGGAACAATAGAACTAAGAATTCCGATAGCATTGTCAAATTCAATAAAAATATTTAAAGCTCTTTTTTTTCATTAAATAACAATATAGGCCTATAGGCCTAGTTCTTTAAATAAATCGACTTTTTCTCTACCCACCCTGATATAAATCTATAATTATATTGATTTTGATAAAAAAAACTCATTACCTTCAAAACTCATTACCGTCAGCAAATGGTGCAACAATAAATTTTAATTTCATGGGGGACTCGTACATGATACTAGCCATCTACCGATCGCCGTCAACTAATGTTAGGCTATTCCAAGAAGAGCTAGGATCCTTCCTCGACAGGCCCACCCCCCAGGTCTGTAAACATAAGCTACTGATAGGAGATATCAACATAAACATTATGCCTAAAAATCATTCTGCTCTGTCTAGAGAGCAAAACGACTATTTAAACATTCTCTGTAGCAAAGGTTTTCTGTCCATTATCAACACTACCACAAGAGAAACACTCAATTCGCAGACCTGCTTAGATCACATCTTTGTAAAATCACCATGTACCTCCCAAATCAAGTCAGCAGTTCTACACACACATGTGAGTGACCACTATCCAGTGTTTCTATCTTGGAGTAGACCTAAACAATACAGTACAGTAGAATCCAATAACAAGGCACCCATAGGAAAGCACAAAGTGCTTAAAAGAATAGATTATGATGCTTTAAACAGAGCTCTGCAGGATGAAATATGGTCTGAATGTATAGAATGTGTTAATGTAAATGATGCCACAGAAGCATTTATGAAGGTGCTCAGTAAACATATAACAAACCACACCTCAGAGAGAAATGTGAAACAAAGCTCAAAACTTAATAAACTAACCCCATGGATGACGACAGGTATCCTGAACTCTATTCGTAAAAGAGACAAACTATTCACCTGTGTCAAACGGCACAGTTCCTTTTGCACAAAGTATAACCTACCACAAAATAACAACCTTATCACTAGCTATACATTATACCGAAACATGGTAAATAGGGTTATTAAAGCTGCAAAAAGGCAATTCTATAGGGACAAAGTTATTGAAGCAGGTCCTGATAATAAAAAACTATGGAACGTGATTAATGAAATCACGGACAGGAAAGGGAAAACCCAAGTTAATATCAACAAAATATCAAATGGCGAGGTCAGCTCGGACAACCCGATAGTGATAGCAGATATGTTTGGGAAATATTTCACAGATGTAGGCATCAACCTGGCAACTAAAATTAATCCAAATTTTCCAACCTTGCCACCGCTTGACAACTATTACTGCGACAAGCTACCGCAAACTGTCGCGGACTCCGAGAGCAGCCTCTCCACCGCCAGGTCCACTAAAAACTGCCCAGGCTACCTAGAAAAATTTGCGAAAATCACCGAGCATGAGCTTAATGGCCTAGTCAATAACCTAAAGAATCAATCTGCAGGAGGGTATGACGAAATAAGTGTATGCACGATCAAACACATTAAAACCTATATCCTAAAACCATTAACCCACATATTTAACCAATCACTTGAGTCTGGTATCTTCCCATCTCTTTTTAAATTGGCCATTATCACTCCAATACACAAAGCCAACGACAAAACTGACATATCGAACTACAGACCAATTTCACTAACGACTCATTTCTCAAAATTACTTGAAAGGTGCATTAAAACCAGACTTATGGAACATTTAATTGAAAACAAAGTACTGTCCCCAAATCAGTATGGCTTCCAACCAAAGCTAAGCACAGATGATGCGATAAGTGAACTAACCAGTAAACTTTATAGCAAAGTAGACCTGTCGATGAAGACTATTGCTATCTTTCTTGACCTGTCGAAGGCTTTTGATACGGTTAACCATAGTTTACTACTTAAAAAGCTAAACAAAATTGGTATTCGGGATACCGCACTTAATCTATTCCATAGTTTCCTCACCAACAGAGAACAAAAAGTAAAAATAAATGATAGTCTTAGTTCTAGTTTTGAGGTGAGAATGGGCGTACCACAAGGCACTGTATTAGGCCCAGTTCTGTTCATAATTTATATAAATCAACTATGTAAACTTGACATTCCTGGAATAGTTATCTCTTATGCAGACGATACAGTTCTTGTGATTTCCCACAACAGTTGGCACGAAGCCTTCGAAGCTGCAAACTTAGCAATGAACCTTGTACATGGATGGCTCAACAAAAATTTCCTCACACTAAACCAAAACAAAACTGTGTATCTTACCTTTTCTAAAACTGCCAAAACACTCCCCAATGAAGAAGAACATTGGATTAATATTCATGAGAATACATGTTACGCGACAGTCACAAAGGCCGAGTGCAACTGTTACAAACTAAGTAAATGTAACTATTCCAATTATCTAGGACTAACTATTGATCAACACCTCAAATGGAACTTACATGCAAATGTAACACTAAAAAAATTGCAGTACCTTATTTTTATTTTCTATAAACTCAGACATATACTGTCATTCAATTCTTTGAGGACGGTATATCTTTCTTTAGTCCAATCAGTCCTGCAATATGGAATAATTGGATGGGGGGGTATCCTAAATACCCACCTATCATCTTTAGAAACTGCCCAGAAATTAATCCTGAAAATACTCCTAAATAAAAGCAAAATGTACCCGTCCAACTTAACTTTTTCAGAAGCCCGTGTATTGGATATACGGCAACTATATGTCAAAGTAGTCTTGAATAAGGTATTTAAAGACCAACTAAATGTGCAAATGAATGCCGTAACTGCTATGCATATTGCCCCCGTAACAAGACAGCAAACCCATGGAAATCTCCCGATACCACGGAAGATGTCGCAACTAGGCCAACGTCATGTTGACTATCTTGGACCCAGAATGTTCAATGCTTTGCCAATTGAACTGAAGAGCATTGTCTCCCATGATCGTTTTAAACTAAAAATTAAGCAATGGTTGAGAGGTCTAGGGACAGAGGAGGCCGAGAGTATGATAAACTTTCATGCTTCCATGTAGCCGTATACCATTTTAACCTTGAGATGGATGGAACATGCAAATCCTGGCAGTGTCTAAATTTAAATTAAATTAAATTAAATCAGTCTTTATTAACTAGCTACATGCGCCATTCCAACATGATACCTCCACTGATACAAAACACACTATTATATTGGCAAACAATTATTACCATCAAACATCCAAATACCTTTAAAACTAATTATACACAATTTAGAATTAACAATATATAAAAAGAACAGTCACACCTCTCTCCTTGTTTATATACTCGATAACCTCATTCCTTAACTCTTTTGTATTTTTAGCTCTCTTAATACTACATGGCCAACCATCAGCCATACTGATAAAAAAAAAAAAAAAAAAAAAATAGGAATATTAGGGCTAGCACCCCTATATTCTATTCTATATACTAAACATATTACGGTGCACGTTCCTATAACATAACATCGATTAAAGGTAGAATTTGTCATGCCTTTACTACTATTAATGTACTATTATTATTTACTATTACTACTATGTTTAATACTTTTAAATTTTAAGTTTAAATGGTTTATCTTTTCCTTTGTTTTATCTAGTATTTGTAAACCTAGGCCTACATGATACAGGTCTAAGTAATGTCTTTCTATGTCTTTATTTTCTCTGTGAATACTATTCTCTGAATGCTAGTATTAGCATACATTATAAATTATACTTTAAGTAGGCCTAAACTACTACATATTGGAAATGTTTCCTTATAATAACCATAATTCTATAACTGTATTGTTTACCAATATATTATATTATATTACAAATTACAAAACTTTAGTCCATAAGCAGCGTAAGTTTGTAAACAAAATGCCTGATTTGTAAACCACACCTTTTTTAAACTTGTATTTTTACACCGTCTTTAACATCAGTCTACTAACTTCCCCCAATACTTTTAGTTCTAGCTATAATTGTATAAATTGTATTAACATACAATTTTCCTTCAAAGTATGCCTATTGCCGCCATCTGACAAAATTAATATTGTACACTATCTGTAAATGGCCTGCACTCAAGTCTCCACGACTTTGCAGGCTTCTCCAACATTCTATAAATAGACACTTTTAAGTAACATGTATGTATTCTGTGTTGAGAATAAAATTGTCTGAAAATGAATGAAAATGAAATGATAGTTTATAATAGCCTTCTCGGAACCCATGTCTTCGTTTGCGGACACCAATTTTTTTAGTTGTGTGAAAGGTGTGTTGAAGACAAATTAGGTACGTTAATTTCAAAAACGTAAATATTTATAAGAAAGAACATTAAATTCTCTAGGGGATGACATATTTTGGTTTACAATTTCAAACCATGTTAAATCAATTCTTAGCATACAGAAATTGGGGGGTCCTACAGTTCCGTAGGGTGAGTTGAGAACTCAAGATACAGCCTTACTTAAATGGCATAATCTTATTTAATTAACACGTATTAAACAATGTCAATATCAAAGCCAAAGAATTTTGCCACCAAAGACCATAACGTTGTGCAGACCTTTGTGGGCAAACAAGAATGTGTAAACATGCCAGTTGAACTCACCGGAAAAGAGTCTGTGATTGGAAACTCGCAGTTGGACTCGTCTGTCCGCGACGTGAAAGTTATTTGTGTTGTCTTGGTGAATCCCATGCCGTACAAGCGAATCACTGCCTTGTGTCCGGCCAGGAGTTCCGGCACTCCGTCGTCGCCATACAAGGGATCTTTGTCAGCACTTTCCACCCGGATACCGATCACCCGCACTACAGATGCGTTCCCTTTGTTTTCCGGTATCTGCCTCCGATTGCGGGCAATATAATTCCTAGAGAAAAACAGTACTTATTTAGGCCTAGTGCTGTATGTTTCGCGTGCAGTAGGCTAAACTGCAGTAATAGGAGGGTGGTCAACACACCTAATACGAAGGTGGTCAAAGGTGAGAGGGCCAGCTGCCAAAGACCTTTTCAAAAAGGGGATTTTTTTCTGAACGTCTGTAAACATGTTTGCGCCGAGTACCATGTTTTGATTTATTATGTTATACCTTCCCCTACTCTGTTTCCACACTAGATCAGCAGTTTTATCTCTCATTGACACAGTACAGTTGCATTCTCCAAGGGTGTACGCATCGATGGTACCTCTCCCTCGTGACAACACAGCCGTGGCCACCTGTTTGACCCCCGACTGCAGTTCATCGCTTCAGGGGTTTTGTTGCTTCTACTATTCCTATTCTATTTCCTCCCTTCTCTTCAAACCTACTCTCAGCGTCAGGCGAGCCGAGCCGTACTCTCGTACTACTCAAACTATATGCACAAAAATCCACGTGTTTTGGTTCTGTTTGGACCAGAATATTAGGGGGGGGTCGAAAAAATCCAATTTTTGTTTTTCAAGTCGTAATACAGCGGAAAAGTTGCAAATTAGGGAGGCTAAAAGAGGTAAAAAAAAAATCAGTTTATATCTTCTGGTCACGCATGTGCTCTAAAGTTGAGACTATCGGGAAGAGTCTTTTATCGTCAAAATGTGAAATTTGGTAAAACAAATTTAGAAAAATTTTTTTCAAGTCGTATTAGGCCTACTGCAGAAAAGTTGCGAATTATGGGGACTTAAAAGAGGTAAATAAAGAAATGAAATCGGTTACATCTTCCGGTCGGGCACGTACGTAGGCCGTACCACATACTCTTAAGTTTGCTCAAATTTGGAAAAATTCACATTTTTACATTTTTTCATTTTTTTTAATAGCCTCTTCCCAATAGCCTCTTCCCAAAAGTAAATGCCTCAAATACACATGTGATGTGGTGTAATGGCTCAAGAGACTATCAGAAAGAGTCTTTTATCGTCAAAATGTGAATTTTTTACAAATTTTTGCTAACTTTAGAGCAATGCGGGACCGGAAGATATAAACCGATTTTTTTTTTTACTCTTTTTAGGCCTATGCTACTCCCCAATTCGCAACTTTTCCGCGGTACGACTTGAAAAAAATTTGAATTTTTACAGCCCACCCTTCAGAATATATAAAACTAAACTGTTATTTTACGTACCGTTTAGTGGGGTGACTATGGTCAGTGGGGTGACTAGGGTCATTGTAGGTTTTAGTGATTCATTGGATGGTTTCGTAAAGTATGTTGGCTACATCTTCTTTTTCATGCTTTGCTATATTAGCTTGGGTGCTTTCTGAATATATTTCACAAAATTTCAGTATGCTGCCTCATGTCTAGAGGGCTGTGGGTAGCATTTGTTTGGAAGCTTGTTTTCATTCAAATGTAAAATTCTGGCAACAACCTGTAATTTTGAAGTGTACAAGTGTAACATTTGATGTACCGTAAGTGGTAGCTATAGTTTAAATTAAGTACAAGATTTTTTTAAATATTTCATTGAATAAATGACAGTTTTATCACAAATCATCATCATCGTCTCTGTGTTTGGTGATAAACCGAATTATGGGCGGTGTGGAGAACTGTTTTTACGCTGCCATTTTGCCTTACAAATTAAAAAACTTCACATAGGCCTATATGTTAAAATTAAGTTCTGTTGGTTAAGTTTATGCTCAACAAATGACTTAGACCTAAACAAGATTTTAATTAGCCTCTATATTAATGGAAAACAAATAACTTTATCACTTACTGTGTTCCCAGCTTATTTCAGTGCATATAACGATTAATTATGTAGCCATAATTAATTAAATACTGATCGTAGGGTAATAAATGTCATATACAAATTATTAATTTTGACTTGTACTGGTAAAACAATAGGCCTAATGACCATAGCCACCCCATCCTTAGAGCAGTGTTTTGCATTTATTTAGCATGCTGATTGCTTACCATAGTGACCCCCACTATATTTTATTTAACATTTCAGCAATATGTGGTTTAAATAGTGTAGAACTAGAAACTATTTGAAATCATGCGATCTTAATCGTGAACATCAAATGCAGACTACATGGAATCCATAGGTTATTTTATAAGGTTTTTTCACAATAATAGGTACCAAATATAGGCCTATATGTAAAAAAAAAGGTGACCATAGTCATCCCACATGACTGTTACAAAGAGTTTTGGTAAGATAAATGCACAAATTATTTTTTCCCGGGTTCTAGACTTCCCTAAAAGTTTTCATTTTTAGTCATTTTTAGTCCCTGTTTAAAAATTGTTTGTGTCCGAACTAGATTGAATTTAAACAAAAACTCTTTGTAGGCTTACGTATGATGACAGTATCATTGTGAATATGGACACAAAATATGAGCGTGATCAAAGTAAGAATGTAGAACTGAGATGAGTAGTACGAATGCTCTGCAAATCACACATTTGGTTAGCTGTTTTCTATGGTACTGGTTTCTCAACTCTGAGTTACTCGTTTGAGAAACAAGTCACTTAACAATAAAAGAAGTAAATCTAATGTATGTAGGCCTAGGCCTATATCAAGTCAAAGATTATACATCAATATTCAATTTAAATAAATATAAATAAGAAATACCTAAAATAACAGATAAAAAAATAACTAATATAAATAATTGCAAAGAATAAAGAAATATTGCAAGATGTGCGTAGAATTGCAAGTACGTAAATCCAGAGAATGTGCCTTTTATTTGATTTTTTTTAAATTTAGGATTGAGCCCTAGTTAGGCCTACTGTGGGTGGCCTACAGTTATTTTATCAACTTAAAAAAAGTAGGCCTATAGTTATTTTTCAAAAAAGAACCCATTAACACTTACAAAAGTGATGCCACACCACCAAGCCACACATCTCCGTTGACACTATGATACTTTCGTGAAGAAAAGTAAGTTTACAAAACTGGCGAGTCGCTCTAGTCCCATAATTAGGCCTACCATAAATTCCAATGAGTTAACCAATAATCTGCAACAATGGCAAATTCGATCTCAGTGAACTTCCCGATTAGAGCTAAATGAAAGCCTACCCAGGCTACTAGCTATCAAATAAATAAATAACTTCACATAGTCTACCCACCAAGTAACAAAACTGATTTTCAGTGGGGCACTAAACCAACCCTGTAGGCTCCGAACACCATCAAAAAGTGAGCGATAACCAATCAAAGATCGATATTTCCAACACCAAACATATGAATCAGTGATTGGACAGTGCGAACACCTGCGGACAAATGTCAGAATCAACAAGGCCGATTCAGAACAACTTTGAATTTATTGAGTGCTTCGTTGCTAGGACGGCTCCAAAGTCACCGTTTACTTATTCCTAAGACAAGAAGTAATGGAACTGAATCCTTAATAGAAGTTAAAAAAGTCACGTTGCCAGATATCCCAAAAACAAACTTTTATTACAGCTAAGATGCCTAGACAATTCTAGTTAAACTTAGTTAAATGCCAGGGTAGGATTGTGCAGATAGGATAAGACTATTATTGTAGTACATTGCATTGTAGGCCTAATATTGAACACGTGTGCAAAACAAATTATGAGGTTCAATGAGAAATCGATCTTTGCAGATCGGCCTTTATATACGTAGGCCTAGGCCCTAGGCCTTTAGAAGGAGACCTAGGCTATAGGCCTATACTACGTTTACCACGCGAACCGAGTCCGTACCGAATCGTACAGACTCAGACCGTCAGACATCTATCTTTATGTTCTTTATATTGTACTGTAAGTAGGCCTACCGGTTATATACAAAAAAAAATAATATTTCATTTCTGACTGCTGAAAAGTACTTCTAGGCCTAGGCCCTAGTATGCCCTCAATTGGCCTATGCCTAGGCTTATAAACAATATATTATGAAGACAGGCATCCAAGTCCGTCTACGATTCGTTATGGACTCGACTCCCGTTGTAAACATACCGCAGTGCTAGGGGCTGAGATAGTGAAATGTGTTCTTGCACAAGCCAGACGTAGGTCTACCAACAGATAGGCCCTAGGTCTAAGAGCATCACCTGTTCTCTATACAGACAGGCCTACGCCTACCACTTACAGCATGCAACTAGTCTAGGCCCTAGGCCTAGGGTGGGTATACGTTTACAGGCTGTAACTGGGTTAGGCCTATTTATAACGCTCTTTTAAGTAATGTGAGACATTGTCTTACCCAATTGCTTTTATGTTGCCAGGATGATCAAGCAACTTGCTGTCTGGGAGTTGGTTAATATTCTCACTTGCAGTATGCAGTTCTATACCAACGTCTGCACCTTGATGAATCCATTTGATCACTTCTCCATTGTACTGGAATGTTCTTTTAGACGAATCCAGCCCCTCATCACTGGACTGTGATTGTCGTATCTTTAAACACACATTTAACGTAGGCCTAGAACTAAGTATGGTTTCATTGGAAGTAGGCCTAACTAGCACCATGTGAGCTTTTGTTGTGCTAGGCCTGCTGGTCCTCACTACATACTCCTCTTCATCAATGAAATCAACACACGCGCTCCCTCTCTTTGCTAAAGTAGAGGTTAACCTAATCACCATATCACTTCTGAAATGACTTCCTTGAAATTCAATTAAAAATGCATTAAAATATTCTTCAGTGTCTGAGAATTTCTCTTCAAATTCTGTAACATTGAGCACTCTTGCAGATAAAATAACTGGATGTGGTTGCATTACGGAACTACTAGGCCTAGGCCTAGCACAGGAGATAGGTCTACTGAGGTACACTATTAAAACTAGAAGTCCAATCATTTTGCAATGTTTATTAACAGACATTGTCGTCTAGTTAGCTTACAGGCCAAGTGTAAAGCCCGGACCTTCGTGACGAAAATCCGACACTTGCACAAATCATAGAGCACTGCACAAACACAACTAAACTGTCAAAAGACACTCGCCCACTCTTCGGTTACAGCTCGATGAACAACAACCTACTGCAGAGCGCAAACTACTTGCACGCATGCGTATAGTAATCACTACAGCTGTTTTACCGTGTACCAACAACTGAAAATTAGTGTTCGATTTTCGAAAATTGCCGCACAATAAACCGAATTTCATCACAAATAAAAAACATAAAATTCAAAAGATAATGAAACACATTATGCTAATTTATTCGTTGAATAAAACAAACTTTTTCTATAATTGTAATTACTGTATTCATTATCAATAAAGAATCATTATCAATAAAGTTACCGTTTTAGGAGATGGTAGTGCTGACTGCAGAAAAGTATTTTTTAATGCGGGAAGTTCGAATTCCCCCGCACTCTGATGTGGATATAATTAGTCGCAATCATGTTTTCATCGTTTTACTGATAAACATGCAGCGCAGCAACAATGAGTCGTCATACAACAACTTCGGTAATGCTTCCGTCACGGGTGGGTGAGCGGCAGCCTACCAGCGGTCGTGGCTAATTCGAATACCTGCTCGGGTTGGCCGAGACCGTAAACACATCATCGATTGATGACGAAAGCATTCCCATAGATGCTGTAGGACAAGTATATAATGAAGGAACTGCATTATCACAGATGACTTGAATGCTTGCACCAGATGGCTTCATATCGGTAATTTGTTTTGCATCTTGATAGGGTGCCCAGACATCTAACTTTTGGTGAGACAGTACACTGATTTTAATCTGCATGTCTCATGTAGGATGACCAAGTCCCAAATTTGAACCGTGTCCCGCAATGTTTCATTTCGGGAATGCATTTGTCCCGAAATTGGGGATGGTCTTTGATTTGCATTTGAAAAATTACAAATTTCAACTAAAAAAAAAAAAAAAACGCAATCTTGTGAAGAGAAGCACACAGTGGAGTTTTATAATTTTGCTCTTTCCCAAAGAGATGTGCTAACACAAGTACAAAGCTGTGAAAAATAATATGTTTATTGTGTTGAGGGATTCAGTAGATATATTGGTATAGGGTACCAATCAAAGCATATTATCTTATATTTAATAATCAGGTCCTACAATAACGGTAATGTAAAAGTCGTGAGTTTTGAGTATTTTTGAAGATCTATACTATGCATAGACATTATGCATTAAATTTTACATATTTTATTATATATTTATATTGTTTATATTTTATATTATACATAGACATTTTTTTTTTTAAATGCTTTTATTAAACTCCAGAGAGTACGACGCCAACTGTGGCGTAACATAACCAGCATACCAACATTACAGCATTACAGAGTAACATAATTACAGTCGAAACATTTCGGCTATGAACAAGACGAGATTAATGATTAAAATGAACATTATCAGTGTACAGAGTACATAATTAAATAGTTAACACAATCAGTCAAGAGTACAACAGAGTACATATTTTTAGTTAACACAATCAGTCAAGAGTACAACAGAGTACATATTTACATAGTTAACACAATGAGTCAGACATTTCCATGTATTTCTAGATAATACCCTTTGGACAAATTGCATTGCGTCAACAATCTGTGCTCTTGCTATGTGTTTACATAGTTATTATTAAATCAACCGTGCCAGCGCAGTTGGCCGCAGTCGATTAGTCTAGTAAACCCTTTTTGTTAAACCTTTTGCGTTCCACCTTCGAATCCTGCTTTGGGCATCAATGTCATGTGGCATTTTTACATCTTCATAATCATCCACTTATCGTCTCGATTAGCATCGTTGCAAAAAATGAGACATTAAACGGTGAGCCTAGTCTCATGACCTGCACACAGGCAGGACTCATTTTGTCCCCCTTTTAGTGCTAAGTGTGCACATTCAGATTTTGAACACTTCGAAGTTAGTGTCTCCCTTCTCACACGCCTTTCTTTAGCAACAAATGGAAAAGTTATGCCAAGTACGGATGTGCCAAAGTAGTAGTTAAATCCTGTATAACCCTTTACCCTATGTTATAGGACAGAGATTTATTATGCCTGTACTTGAATTGCCTAATCCAGCTGGGGGCTAGCTCTCTCATTATTAAAAAAACTAGCGTGAAGCCAGTCGCACAGTGAAATAGCAATGTGGCAAGTGTACTGAAGCAAACGGGTAGTGAAATTAGCCATGTCTCAGAGATAAACATTTAATTTAATTTTTTCAAATTTTTATTTTTAGTTTCAAGCGACCAAAATTTAATCTCTGATTTCCGGGTCACTTCCCCAAGAAAATTTTGAGTTTTGGAATATTTGTCCATCTTTCCGTTCATCCAACGTTATGATAATCTAGGTGTGTGTAATATATATTGTGCTAGCTTGGTCCACAAGTTCAATGCATGAACAGTGGCGAAGCGTTGAAGTAGGCATCGAGACCTGTAGGCCTACCCTAGAAAAAAATACTATAAATACTAAAAAAAAATACTACATAAATGAATATGATTAGTAAATACTATATTCCTTGGGAGAAATTATATATACATTCACGGGCAAAGCTTTAAATGAGCACGGTACAACACCATGGTACAAGCCACTGCGAGGGAGTCTATTGTGTGCACCGAGAAAGATTGGAAACCGTCTCTCACAGAAAGTGAGATTCGTGTCCATTCTACGTTGCTGCGCATGTGCTAGCCCCCTCCCCGCCCCTTTCGCAACACTCGAAACAAGTGGCTAGCGAGACAAGTCTTAGCGTGCAGTAAATGTGCATTATGTATGGTTGCCTGTTTCAGTTGAATTAGCTGCAATTTTGTCCATGGCTTGTTTTGTTACAGTTCCATTGTGTGTTATATTGTGCATAATATAGTATACATATATATGTTGGAGAGGGTTTTTGGGTATTAGTCCACGTTTTGTGAGGAGGTTGTTTTTTCACATACCTTCTTTCACAACGTTTCGCCGACAAATGTTGCGGCATCCTCAGGTGACAGGTCCGGGTCGCGTGTGTTGTCGTCGCGAACGCCTGGGCTCGACTGTACCGAGAGTGTTGCAATCCTTGTGCACGTCATGCACCGCACCGATCACAGCGCTCGGTGGAGACTGCCTGGCGGTGCAAGCGGTAACTAGCTGCAGTGGCGCACTGCTCGTGCACAATCTTGCTCTGCTCCTGGTCCAAGGGGGAGAGATGACGTTGTTGTTGTCACCCTGGTTTGAGACACCCGGAGCCCTTGAAGCGAGTGTCTCCTCCCTATGCGGCAAGCGGTGCGTCGTGTCCGAGTTGTTGTCCCTTGTCATGTGTTCACCGCTGATGTTAGGTTCCTCTTCCATGTCCTTGATTTGTAAGGCGGTTAAAACCGGAGACCATGTAGCCGAGAGGCTGCGGCTATCATTTTGTCCTCCGTCGATATTATTCTCCATGATACATACAAAATCATTTTGTCCTCCGTCGATATTATTCTCCATGATACATACAAAATGATAGCCGCAGCCTCTCGGCTACATGGTCTCCGGTTTTAACCGCCTTACAAATCAAGGACATGGAAGAGGAACCTAACATCAGCGGTGAACACATGACAAGGGACAACAACTCGGACACGACGCACCGCTTGCCGCATAGGGAGGAGACACTCGCTTCAAGGGCTCCGGGTGTCTCAAACCAGGGTGACAACAACAACGTCATCTCTCCCCCTTGGACCAGGAGCAGAGCAAGATTGTGCACGAGCAGTGCGCCACTGCAGCTAGTTACCGCTTGCACCGCCAGGCAGTCTCCACCGAGCGCTGTGATCGGTGCGGTGCATGACGTGCACAAGGATTGCAACACTCTCGGTACAGTCGAGCCCAGGCGTTCGCGACGACAACACACGCGACCCGGACCTGTCACCTGAGGATGCCGCAACATTTGTCGGCGAAACGTTGTGAAAGAAGGTATGTGAAAAAACAACCTCCTCACAAAACGTGGACTAATACCCAAAAACCCTCTCCAACATCTCAGTTTGTCTACGAAAATTTACGTTTCAACATATATATATATATATATATATATATATATATATATATATAATTGTGTCTCTCCTGTAAAAATTCACTTTTTGCCACTGTGGATGAAATACACATATTAACTGCTGCTGCTGCTGGCATTGCCAAAGTACAACCCTCACTACAACGAAGCTTGGTACTTGAAAGGACAAAGGCTGGATACCACATCAATCACAGGAATTTTGAAGGATGTGATATTAATAAAAACGAAAAAATTCCATTAGAATAATTTATTTACACTTCCTGAATTTTTACAAAATTTAACAACATCATTAATTACAATTAGGGACTGTAACATCACAGTCATTTAGGTAAGACCAACTATCAGTTGCTATGTTGCATCTTTCCTTGATTGATGCGCATTCAATGTTTCTTCTAAACAAAACAGTGAAATCGTTATTTTTACAACTTGGCAAAGTTTTATTCATATAATAAAATAGGCCTTAGGTATACATTAAATACTAATTATTATCAACACACACCATAACGAATCAGGTTTTTGATTTCTGAAACTTTAGTGTAAAGGTATAAACTAGGGCTGCCCTTTAACTTATTTGCAATCAATGTCAGACTAAACATGTTTCCGATTTTTTTTTCAACTTCGACATTGAATCATAAATATGTAATCGCTTTCAAAAAGCAAAAAACATTACGAAATTTTAAACTGAATACAAGGTTGTACTAAGTGAAGAGTCTATGTTGGAATTCATAGTCGGCCCCTACACCTAGGGGCACCCATTGTTGCTATGGATTTGTTTTGTTTATGGGAAATAACATGGAAACAACTGTTACGGGCGCTCCTAGGTGTACAACCAAAGGTTGGAATTCATAGTCGAAGTCTAGAAGCCAGCAAGGCCAATTAACAGGCATTAACAAAGGGCCCCTATTTGGAACAATCGGCAGACGAACCACATCATACGTACGTCATGACCAGTGTTATATTGAAAGTTCCTGTAGCCGTTTGATCGTTGTTAAAAATTTTCCGGGATTATATGTAACCGAGACACGTCATCAGCAGCCCTAGTTTCACTCGAAAGACATAGACTGCATGGGGCCACTTTCACCTACTTTTTAAACTTTGATTAGGCAGTAAGCAGAGATTTTCTATGAACAAACATGGCAAATTCATCATTTTCAATGCAAGGTTTGTTGAAACTACGGTTAAGTTCGATTTACACACTTATTTAGGATTTGAGGTTTTATTTTCTTAACTGTTTTACTTAGGATCGCTACCATTGGCCGGATTTATAAAAACGTCGCTTCTCATTGGCTGGGCTAAGAATGTTAGGTACAAGAGCTAACGTTGCTATGGTTTCTCTCAATCTTAAATTAAAGGGAAGTGTGTAAATGCCATAATGCGTTTGGCTTGATTTGAATTTGTTAAACCTTACACCTTAAATAAGTGTGTAAACCGACCTTTACCAAACCGAGCTTACATTAATCAGAGCTTAACCAAGTTGGTGAATTGGGACCATAGGAGAGTATTTATTATTTTTATATATAACAATAATCAGGTCAAACAAATAATTACAGTATCCAATTCATTCAAAATTTGAAAGAATCCACAACTTAGAATATATCATAATCATTTCAGGTAAACAACTACAAAACAACTTAAAATACAAAATTCTTCATTTTGATTTGCCCAGGATATTCCCATTTAAGACTGTTTTGTCCACCCTGCATTTCATCCTTTCAGAACTAATTAAGAACATCTGCAAAATGGAAATATTTATTGGAATTAAAAAAAAAAAAAAAAAACATAAGACAGCATTAAATAATTGGATAACATTATTTTGATTTCCTTTTGGGTGATTCAATTTTTATAATACGTAATTTAATTTTTTACCGAAATCGGATGTTGCGCAATGTAGGTGAACGCACAGCCTTAACTGCATGTACTGTATTTAGTAATATATAGAGGGGTTTGTAAAATGTGCTACTCAGTGTTATGATCCCTTAAATATTGTTCACAGATGTAACCATTTCAATGTAATGATGGTGTTATGGTTTACTGGTGAATTTGAGACAATTTGACGGTAAATTACATAAGAAACATGTACAATTCAAAGTATACAGTGACATAGGTCTATAAGTAGGATCACATAACATACAGAACAGAATATAATAGTCTGTAATAAAATTGAAAAAAGATAAATTTTAAATTCAAGGTGCATAAATTAACACAGGAAAGGACTGAAGGTAAAAAAGACTATTTTGTGATTATCTTGCTAATTAATACTACATTTTTTGATGTTATGAGAAGAAAAAGGGACATTTTGCAATTTTAACGGTGGAATTTTGGTGTTTTTGAGGTGCTAATTGACAGGTACAGTATACACTTTGTTTATACCCCCTTCATTATCAGCACTTTTCGTGACTTCACAGTCCACGAAAAACTCTAACACCTCCACTAACACAGCATAGGTACCAAAATATAATAATTTTTGACAAATGCATTTGTTTGATTCCCTATGGTAACACTACTAGAAGTAGCTTGATCTGAAGAGAATAAGGTCGTACTTTTGATATGCAACACTAGTATGATTGTCGATCGGTTACAACTTTGATCAGTTCCAGTGTTGGGGCGAGAACTTTTAAAAAGAACGCGTTCCCGAGAACGCGTTCTTTTTTTGTGAACTTTCCAACGAACTTACTCTTTTTTCAAATGAGTGAACTTGAACTTTCAAAAGTTCTTTTTGAGAACAAACTTTTCAATTTTAGAAAGTTCTTTTGAAAGTTCATTCTGTTCGATGATTGGGCATCTGTCAACGCGCCGTCGAGGAACACGCGAATCGTTTTCGGTTCTCCTTCAGCTGATTTTAAAAAGCTACCGGCCACCATTCATGAAGTAGAATTACATTCAAGTCTGGCCGTTCGAACTCTACCCACCACAAGATGTTAGATCACTCGGTCGAGATAAGTGGGTCTGCAAGTGCAAGTGTCCAATCACTATCACTAATTAATCGATACACTAATCGCTATTTTCACATGTCTGTAATAATATAAACTGAAACAACAATACAATTATCCTTCCTTGAAGTTCTTAAGTTTTTTATTTCTACAATGGTAGGCGCCTATAGCCCTACATCAGACACCTAATGCCAGCATTCAATATCTTACCTTAACATGCATGTTTTTCTTCCTATTTAAGCCATACAAGGCAATCGATTATTCGCATGACTGTTAATACAATGTGGTGACACTTTTTTACAAAAGAACTTTTAAAAGAACTTAGTTCATATTTTAGACGAACTTGAACTTTTCAAAATTTTAGGTTTTGAAAAGAACTTGAACTTTATTAAAGTTCATTATTTGAGCTGTGAACTGAACTTTTAGAAAGTTCATTTAAAAAAAGAACTGCCCCAACACTGATCAGTTCCACATACATCAATGCTTTACAGCGGCCAACCAGTATCGTTTACCTCTAATTATATGGCTACCAATTTGCAGTAGCCTACTCCATATAAAATGCAAGCAAATGCTCTTGAGTAGTGTTGGAAAAACATTTGAGAACTCAGGTGGTGCTTTGTTCACATGTATATGAAAGATAATACATCATTTTCAAGAATTGAGATCGATAATAGCCGGTTCCCATGCTTAATTACATCAGAGGTGGGCCAACTGTAGTACGTAGTATTCTCTACGAACGTCGAGGGGGCGGTGCCAGCGTTAACGTAAATGGCTACGATTGGTCAGTGCCCGACGTAAAAGCATGGGAACCGGACATAACATTGTAACTCGTATAGTTGAAATTAAACAGAATGCTATACAGTAGTAACACAAATTTATTAAATTATGATTCCACACTAAGAACTGATTACTTTTTTTGTTACACATTATAACTTTTAATTTAATTTTCTTTTCTTTTGTTTGTGAATCAGTGCCCTCTTTTTTATCACCAATTTACTGTTTACATATTTTCCTCTTTCTTTCTACCACGTATAAAAGCTTAAAAATATACTGTCAATTGAAAAAAACAAGAGAATATTTCCAGATCTCGTGTATGGTTTAATTCCCCCCCCCCCCCACCCCCCCCCCCCCCATTTTGTCAACTACTGTTGTGTTCCAGCACACTATGAAAAGTGCCATCGATTGATTAATTCCTAGGTTAGGTTGTACTCAGCATTTTTTTTCCGACTTGAGAATTTCCTGTTTCTCTTTAAAGTCTGATCATATTAGTTTTCAGTTTTCTAAAATATGCATAACATCCAAAAGTTGAATTCTGAAATTGAAACATTGACCTCTAAGAGTAGGCCTACCACAATTATTTTGTTTTCAGTTCCTTTGCTCACAGCTGTACAACATACAACCCCAAAGCCAACTTCAGATATTTAGAACTTGGCACTGCATGTTATGTATAATCAAAAACCATGCCGATCTACAATTAACTAACTCACTATTGAAAGATATTCATCATGACTAGACCCTTTTCGGCTTTTGAACAACAGCATATTCTAAATCGTTGTATACTTTGTGGTTTGGTGTATGGCTCACTTGTGAGCCTGTATTGTCCTTACTTTTATAAGATTTTTTACGTATCATTCCATACCCTAGATGCGAATCGTCAGCAAGGCGGCAGGCCTGCATATTTTCGGTAATAACATCGTATTCATTTACCGAAATAAATGGGTCAACGAAACTTGCTTTAGTCACGGGTTGTGATGAAGATGAAACTGAAGTTAGTGGAGATGGAATGTGTTTATATCCAGGGTTACTGTTCAATTTTGAAGAAGATCCAAAATGTTGCAACGTGTCATAATACTCAGAACCAGCTGATTTGTTTGACAATTGGGTCCTGAGGATTTTAGACCCTTCAGACCTTTTTGGAATTTTGGTATTATTAAAACGTTCTAATGTGGTATTGGCATAGTCAGCAGTATCGTCGTCGGTGTCGCCGGTGCCAAACAGACGTTCCGTATGCACAACTTGATCAATACCCTGGCTTCTCCAAGCTTCTGTCCGAACCTCCACTTTATCGTAATCGAATGTGGAATTATGCTCAACATTTGGTATTCCTTGTGGAGATGTAGGCATGTCGAGATTCTGTAGGACCCTGTATTTTTCCGTATCATTTCTTGAAACTGTATCTTCCTGATGTTTCTTGATTTGATCCAAAGGATAAATGTTTTTACGGGGCGGTTTGGCGGGTTTTGGCTTTGGCATGAGGTGTGGTGCGTTGGCAATGACTAGTGGCTGTAGATCCGACAGTAGAAGCGGCTTAGATGAAGAGTGGGAGAAGTCCATTTCCATGAGCTGGGTGGTACTAGTTGGAGACGGAGGTAATGGACTCCTAGAACGCGCTTCCATGCTGAGTGCTGCCTGGAACTGATTGTCTCCACACAAGATGCCGGGAGAAGGCGTCCCATCACCGCTCAGCATTTTACGCATGCTCTTCATCTTAGAGGAGATACACCGAAATATCTCTTGACGATTTGAATGTTCTAAATGAAAATCTCCTTCCCCAGTAGTGCATTTACGGCCAGCCTCGAATGTGAATTTTCCCTCCCGATAACCGTAGCGCCGAATATAGCAATACGGCCATGTGGCTAAAAGTCTGTGATCTTGATTTTCACGCAACTGAATAGCTGCTGGTGTTACAACCAGTGTATAGGGTCCAGGCTCCAGACCGCATCGAGTAGAAGCTTCTGATGCCACCAGTTTCACAGAAAATACACCTTTAAATCACAGAAACCTATATATTAATACCAAATAGGAGTAAGCCTACATGTGCAGAAAACTCACAACCAAGACTATTTTAAACTAAAAAGTGGGCAAGTAGGAGGACAGGGAGGAAAAGGGTAAGGGGATAAAAAGGGAAAGAAGATGATGCAGACTGCATTTTGTTTGACTTCTCCCTCTCAACCTGTCCGGCCGGCTAGGGTGGCCCTACCAGAAGCATACGCTTCCACCGGTATAGCTCTCGGGATCAGCAAGGCACACAAACCCGCCCACCATGATAAGGTAGCAGTCCCTGGGCAGATATTTCAGTTTAAATTACCTTTCGTGTGATACTTTGTAGTGTAGGCCTACATACTATAACATAATATGGGAACCTCACCATGAGACCCAAATAATAGTGATGACATCGGGTAGTAAATATTGGAGTCGATTCCTTGACTGACACAAAAGAACAGGTAACAATGGTTGACCTGGACCAATTGTTTAAACACCCTCCACAGGCCGCATTTCTTTTAGGCGGGAGCAAAAACTGTTTGGCAGTAAGTAATAATACTTTAATGTTTGTTCGTAAGGTTTGCTTGGTATTAAACGGCAATCTAGGTTATGGTATGTACTAACAAAAGTGTGTGTTGTGGAAAGCACCAACTTTGCTAGCTGCTTGTTACGATTCATCCTGCATGGGAAAATGACCTAATGCGGTACCTACCTGATACAGAAACCCACTACAAAGGAACCGACTACTTGAATATGGCGTAGACTCCAAAAGAAGTCAGGTAGGAATCGAGTACTCGATGTCGTCACTACTATGTAAACAATATTAATTCATTTTTAAGTAAGAATGCACAGAAATTAAACAACGTAAGGTTGCATGTGAAGGTAAGAAAAAACTAACCTTCGCCTGATGAGCAATATAAATCGTTGTCCTCTTCAATGGTCTGCCTTGAGCAATCATCTTTGAATGCAATAGACTGAAAAGCATCTATCCACTCCAACATGTCTTTTTCTGTGAAAGATGCAAAGTGGTGGTCTCCTGTTTTGGTAACAATCTGTTGACAAAAATCAAATGTTGCAAATAAAAAAGGCCAAAGATGGAGGCATCTATCTAGAAAAAAAGATTTGGAATATAAGGAGTTGCTGTCACCACACCAAGCTGGCTTCCATAAAAATCACAATCGCAGCAGTCGACCAGATAGCATAATATCTAATTCAGGATGTGAAGGAAGGTGATAACAAAACATTATCAACCCTGGCAGTACTGGTGGACTTCAAAGCAGCATTTGACAAAGAATGGCAAGGCAAATTACTACAGGTCAGAAAATGCATAACTTACAAATACCAGAATACATATATATATATATGGGCAAAGAACTTCATAAGCCAACAATTTGTTAGGGTCAGGTATAAACAACATGAGATCAAAGTTTAGACAAACAAGGGCAGGAATCACTCAAAGAGCAGTATTGAGACAAATCCTCTTCAATATAGTAGGTACCCTACAAACATTTGATATCCTGAGGAAGTGCTTTTCTGTACCTTTCGGGTAAAGCTGAGGCAGGACTTCCCTCGGACTACCTGTGGCCTGCCCTAAAGTGATTTTCTGTACCTTTCGGGTAAAGCATAGGCAGGACTTCCGTCAGACTACCTGTGGCCTGCCCTAACAGGAAATTACCCTCAGATTACCTTTCAGGATGGCCCACGGAGGAAACTTTTTAAATTTATTCAGTTTACTCTGCCTTTCAGGTAGACTACAGGCAGAACTTCCCTGCTTGCTTTCAAATAAGGAGGCGACTGTAGTAATTTATTCAGATCTTTATTTCATGTGTTCGTGTATCATTTGAAATTGCTGTAAGAAAATAACTAGTGTTTGAAAAATAAATTAAATTTGCTGTGTTATTGTAGTTTTACCAGCTATCATTGTCGAATAGGTATAATTTTTAAGATAAAGTAGCTCATTTGAGCTCTGTGTCGTCATCAATCTTTTACCGCCCTAGCCGGAACCCACGTGACCTTGTGCACATCGCAACGCTACGATTTTCTAGTCGAAGCAAACCACCTACACGACGTGTTTTGTGAGTTTTTCTTTACTTTTTGTGAGTGTGATTCGAAAAAGGGGATTTGAACCGACAATTTCACTGGTAAGTTGTGATTATTCATTATTATTCACGGTAGGCCAATTGTTAAGAAATAATCATAATCATAAAAATAGAATAAATAGTAACAACAACAACAACAACGTGTTTTATGAAATATAGATTATTTTAAGTTGTCTGTGTGTTAACACTGTTGTCTTCCAGAAAGTTTAATTGTTGTCTAGGACAAAAATGTGGTTGTTGTGTTCTTGTAATCTCTCCATGTTTGTAATAATAAACTAGGTCTTTTAGAAGTTGATTCTACCTTTATTAATAAGTAATAACTACACTGAGGAAGACCCTGGGATGTTTAGTTCACCCCCCTCCCCCCTCCCACACCCTCACCCACGAGGTGGGGGGCTGAGGGGTGAACTAAACATCCCAGGGTTTTCCTCAGCATGCCCTGAATCTTCCTCAGTATTACCCTGAGTCTTCCTCAGGATTGCCCTGGGTCCTCCTCAGGATTACCCTTGGTCTTCCTCACTACTACCCACAGTCTTCCTCAGCATTGCCCTGGGTCCTCCTCAGGATTACCCTTGGTCTTCCTCACTACTACCCACAGTGTACCTGTCACCTGCCTGTCGGGAACTATTACCTTTGTGGGCAGTCCTGGGGAGGACCCTGGGTTATACATCCTGTGATCTGCTCTTAGCGTCTCACTCCCATGTTATAAGTATATGAGAAAGGTACTCCTGAGGAGTACCTCTCACCCCGTAAGGGTAGTCCTCAGGATGACCTCAGGAGCGAAAAATGTTTGTAGGGTACCTAACTAATAAATGACCCTTCAGAGTAGGCCTATATTAAAACAAGGAGCAAACTGAAGGTGAAAATATATGCGGACGATGTTGTAATGAAGTACTGTGGAAGAGACGAACGGATGAAATTGAAAAAGAGATGAACAAAGCACTGAAGGCATTGGGGGAATGGTCAACACTCAACGGAATGGAAGCGAATGAACAGAAGACAGTGTACCACTACCACTAGTGATGACGTTGAGTCCAAAAGTTTCGTACCGGTTCCGGAGCGGGAAAAAGTTGGTCCCAGTAGGCTAATCTTAATTTTTCCGTTTTTTTTTTTTTTAAGTTACAATTTACAATCAGCAGGTCAAAAGTGCCCTTTATTATAATTCTTCAAAGCTGAAACAATGCGCGCGTCCTTGAACACGCGTGGCTTATTGTGCGATCTGCTAATGGGATGGGCCTAGTAGTAGAAAAGAAGAAAGTGCTGATACGTAGTTACACAGAACAGTGTGAAAAGTCGGAACCCGTTCCGTAAGGACCGGTTTGGAGCTGGTTTCCGGGTACCCGATGTCATCACCATGTACAACTATTTAGGGTTGCACAATGTCAATTGACCCGTCAATTGACCGGTCAATTGACTGGTCATTTGACCGGTCAAATACTTTTGGTCAATTGACTGGTCAATTGACCATAACACAAAACATGCTAATAACACGCAGCTTAACTGCTGAATGTTGTATTGTATTGTATTGTATGTGATATTCGAACTGAAATAATAACAACAACAACAACAACAACAACAACAACAACAAGTGTATAAGAGGGCTGTGGAATGACCAACAAAAAATGTCAATCAATAGCACAGGACCTAATTCCAAAAATAGCCATGTTGCCATGTTTTGTTCCGGACAAACATTGAATGTGCACCAATCAAAGAAAGATACAACAATGGAGTTGCCTAGCAACACGTTGTTTGTCTGCGTGTTATTTCACAGTCCCCTCAATTGGGTCCTGTGATATATATAAGCAATAATAATCGATTAAATATTACTCAATAATAATTTACGTTTAATAATCAATACAATAAATACTAAATACAAACTGAAAAAGAAGGCCTAAATACGCAAAATCATATTATTATTATTATTATTAATAATCATTTCCATTAACTACAAAAGTGAATGGGGGTTGGCAGAAAAGAGCACAGCTCCAAACACCAGAGTGACTGCCAACACATATTATATTGTGTTTACTGGTGGCCAGCTGATCTGAATGAATACGCTGAATCGGAAACATGCTGACATGTATTTTTAAATAAAATATTCTAATCGAAATGTAATCGATTAATCCGGCAACCCTAGTAGATGCAGGCCTACATATATTTTTAATTTTACAGTCACAGGTGTATGGATTTTACTTTTTTGAATTTTTTGTATTTGACGGTCAATTGACGGTCAAATGACCGTCAATTGACCGTCAAATGACCAAAATTGAATTTGACCGGTCAAATCCCATCCCTACAACTATTACACATTTAGGCACTTGATCCCAGATTTTCAACTTAAATATGCTGAAACAATTCTTAAAAAGGAAGTCAATCCTACATACTTGGGAATGACATTGGATCAAAAAATGAAAAGGACAAATCAAATAGAAAAGATGTGCTATGGACATGGTTTATCGAATGTCAATGTAGATAAGCTAGCCTAGTGAAAATTGTACGCATAGCATGTTGAATCATATTATTATTATTATTATTATTATTATTATTATATTTATTATTATTATTATTATTATTATTATTATTATTATTATTATTATTATTATGCTAGAACTGGAGATTCCAGGTAGAAGAACGAGAGGAAGAACACGACAAAGATGGCACGGCAAAGTGAGGAAGGATGTGGAAATGCGAGAAGGGGACTGGAATGTAGTTGAGGGGGAAGAGTAGTGGCAGGATAGAAGATGGAAAGGCAGAAGACTTATCTTCAATCCCGACCCAACGCAGAGTTGGACGTGGGAACAGATGATGATGATTATTATTATTATGTAGCCTATTAAGTTTGGATCTATACAGTAACGTATGCTATAACTATCTACGTTTACCACGCGAGCCAAGCTCGAGCTGGACATTACGCAAACTGAATTTGCCTGATAAACACCTAAGTTTGAACCCAACTCAGCTCGGTTAAGAAGCCGAGCCAGCACGGTCCTTGCGATCTCAAACTGTGTGATAAACATATGCGGACCGAACTGTATACATACGTATATTAAGCAATCGGTTAAATACGCCTTCTTTTTCAGCACGAACCAGACCTGTAGTATTTAGTACAATCATCGCAAAGGCCCTGATAAACGGATAGGCTTACCGAGTGCGAGCTATTGAGCTCGCTCGAGCTCGGCTCGCATGGTTAACGTAGTCTATGTATAAGGCTAAGCTCGGTATGGCCTAGGCTCTGTATAGGGCCTAGGCCTAGGAAGAGCTAAACGTTAACTTACAGTGAACACATTTGGTTGATGCTTCTGCGCGTCTTGCTTTATTTTGACACAGTTTTCTAAAGTGATTATACGAATGCAAGTGTTTTTGCAAACTTCTTCCTCGCTGTCAAAAATCTCCAATCTTTCAATGCCATGTTTGCTGGATTTGAAAAGTTGGCAATATTTTCGGTGCCAAGATTTCTATATTTTTCAAACATAAAACAAGTCAGGAATTAGTAAATGAATGTGTTAAACAGCACAATTCCTTGTCTAGGCTTAGGACGCTAGGCTACCTACCTTTAATTGGCCAAGTACTCCCTGAGGTGGAAATAATAAATATCCTTCTTTGAATGATATTGGAGTGTCCATAACTGCTGCAGCGTTATAGGCCTAGGGGCCTAGATGCGTGCAAACATTAATCCATGCCTTAACTTGTAACAACGACTAGCTTTGAACTCGCTGGGCTTGAAATAGATTGCAACTATCTATACAGGAAACCACTTGCAATTCCGCTGATAAACTTCTTGTGGATCAGCCCACAAATACGTCAAGTCTCTTTCTTTTTCCAGCTCTTCATGACAACCTGTTGCCTTGCCTGTTATGTTGCTCGTCAGAAGTTAACACCTCCTTTCAAGTTTCAATATGCGCAGTTACATGCTTGCCAACATTCGACACTTGGAAAAACCCCATTGTTTAGAAAGGCGAATAGCGAGGTTGCCTGACCTGAAAATACCTTCAAAAAAACTTCCGGTTGCCGCGAGCTACGGTTTTTCTCTGCACCCGCCTGTCCTCTCATTTCTAAACTTCTTAAAAAGTAGTTCGTTTCTAGTGAATTCACGATTTTCTTTGATTTGCGTTTCAAAAATTACAAATTTCAAATAGAAAAAAAAACGCAAATACGTGAAGCGAAGCAGTCAGTGGTAAATTTGTAATTCGGCACAAGTTAAACTTAAAACAAAGGAAAGTCTTTATAACTTTGCTTTTCCCAAAGAGATGAGCTAAAAACAAGTAAAAAGCTCTGAAAAGTATGTTTAATTAATTGTGACGTGATTAATTAGTTTGATTGAAGTTGTATTTAGTTCTATTTCAAAATAAATGAAGAGTGTTTTATTTTACTTCGATCTTACCGTTATTATTATTATATTTTTATGATGATTAGATTAGATTAGATTAGATTAGATTAGATTAGATTGTATTGTCCATTACGATTAAATTTGTTGCCTTAAGATTAAGTTAAGTTTATTCTGTATTCATTATTTAAGTTTATTGTGGGTAGTATAGGCCCTAACGTAATTGTATGTATCTGCCGCTTATCGATTGCATTTGTATTTTGACTATTTATAAGCTAAATTTTTCTCTTGAAATAATATTAGTTTATATTTACAATGATCTCTTTCGATAACCCACTGGACAACCAATTTTGTATAATAGCCCTACAAACATTTTTCGATCCTGAGGTTATCCTGAGGACTACCCTTACGGGATGAGAGGTACTCCTCAGGAGTACTTTTCTCATATACTTATAACATGGGGGTGAGACGCTAAGAGCAGATCACAGGATGTATAACCCAGGGTCCTCCCCAGGACTGCCCACAAAGGTAATAGTTCCCAACAGGCAGGTGACAGGTACACTGTGGGTAGTAGTGAGGAAGACCAAGGGTAATCCTGAGGAGGACCCAGGGCAATGCTGAGGAAGACTGTGGGTAGTAGTGAGGAAGACCAAGGGTAATCCTGAGGAGGACCCAGAGCAATCCTGAGGAAGACTCAAGGTAATCCTGAGGAAGATTCAGGGCAATGCTGAGGAAGACCCTGGGATGTTTAGTTCACCCCTCAGCCCCCCACTTCGTGGGTGAGGGTGTGGGAGGGGGGAGGGGGGTGAACTAAACATCCCAGGGTCTTCCTCAGTTTTACCCTTGGGTGCAAAACAATGGATATGCCGTAAATAAAATAAAATGCTTATTTTGAGCTTAAAAGTGAATTTAATTATAATAGACAAATACATACAACAACATACAACAATATAACATCAATATAGCTCACGTGTCCCGGTTTTTTACATTTATAGCACACTATTCCAGCTGCACTGAATGCCAACGACTTTTCACTCTCAGAGTTTTCACACATGGCTTCTTCTGAAATCAGTCGTGATGTTAAGTTTGTTACGTTGCGATCCGGAACTGGTGTCGACTCCCATGCTGTTCGGTATGATTTGGGCAAAGTACTCAAGATTTTTGACATGAGCATCTCGTCATCTATGGTTTGATTCAATGCTCTTAGTCTATATGCCAGGTTTTCTAATTTGCTTATATGTAGAGAAATATCACTGCCCTTCTCAAAACTGAAGTTAAAGAACTCTTGTAACAAAGCACACTTTTGTTGCTCTTTATCCTTTTGATAGATGCAACACAGCTTACTGTAGGCCTACATCTCAGCCGATGTTCCACAGTTCATGATGTGCATCATGACCTTCCTATCGATAGACGTTATTATTACCTTCTGTGCCTTTACATCTTTCTTCTTCCATAATTGCTTTTCTTGTTCTCTAGTACAGTCTTGCAGCTTGTGTTCACCATTTTATTAGGTCTAGACCTACCTTGACTTTTTGACACAACACTGTTTTAATGTGTTTTTTTACTTCACTTTTTTATACCACAGAATATCCTGGGCCCATAACCTGTTCAGGATAATTTTTAGTGTAGTTATTAATTACTTATTAATAAAGGTAGAATCAACTTCTAAAAGACCTAGTTTATTATTACAAACATGGAGAGATTGCAAGAACACAACAACCACATTTTTGTCCTAGACAACAATTAAACTTTCTGGAAGACAACAGTGCTAACACACAGACAACTTAAAATAATCTATATTTCATAAAACACGTTGTTGTTGTTGTTGTTGTTACTATTTATTCTATTTTTATGATTATTATTATTTCTTAACCAGGCCTACCGTGAATAATAATGAATAATCACAACTTACCAGTGAAATTGTCGGTTCAAATCACCTTTTTCGAATCACACTCACTCACTAGAAAATCGTAGCGTTGCCATGTGCACAAGGTCACGTGGACTCCGGCTAGGGCGGTAAAAGATAGATGACGACACAGAGCTCAAATGAGCTACTTTATCTTAAAAATTATACCTATTCGACAATGATAGCTGGTAAAACTACAATAACACAACAAATTTAATTTATTTTTCAAACACTGGTTATTTTCTTACAGCAATTTCAAATGATACACGAACACTTGAAATAAAGATCTGAATAAATTACTACAGTCGCCTCCCTATTTGAAAGCAAGCAGGGAAGTTCTGCCTGTAGTCTACCTGAAAGGCAGAGTAAACTGAATAAATTTTAAAAGTTTCCTCCGTGGGCCATCCTGAAAGGTAATCTGAGGGGAATTTCCTGTTAGGGCAGGCCACAGGTAGTCCGACGGAAGTCCTGCCTATGCTTTACCCGAAAGGTACAGAAAATCACTTTAGGGCAGGCCACAGGTAGTCCGAGGGAAGTCCTGCCTCAGCTTTACCCGAAAGGTACAGAAAAGCACTTCCTCAGGATATCAAATGTTTGTAGGGAAGATGTGACCATTTGCCAAAACACAGACGACCTCAACAAGCTTTACAATCACAATCAAGGTCCTAAAATTCTTCACATAAATATACGTGGCCTTTTGAGACACTTCGATGAACTATGTTCTATTTTAGAAGACCTTAATTTTTACTTTGATATAATAATTCTCACAGAAACTCATTTAAAATTCAATCCTGATTCAATCAACATTCAGGGTTACTCAACTTTTAATTTCTTATCCAAACTTACCTCCTTTGATGGCGTTTCGGTTCTTGTTCGTGATGAAAGTTTCAAAAATATAGCTATTAAACCTATTGACTCAATTACACAAGCAAACGCAATCAATATTACTGCATCATATGGAAATGAAACATATTCAATAGTAGGAATCTATAGGTCTCCATCTGGAAACACTCTTTTATTTATTCAGGAACTTCAAAATGTGTTAAATTCTTTGAATAGCTCATTTAACATCATAATTGGTGATATCAATATAAACGTTCTTGATGATTCTTCCACTACCAACGAATACTTGAATTCCCTTTATGCCCATGGTTTTATGCAACTAATTGATCAACCTACTAGAGAATCAAAGACATCCAATACCTGTATTGATCATATCTTTGTTAAATCAAAACTCAAACTTTTTGACGCCAGAGCAAGTATACTTCAAACTAACATCACTGATCACTATGCCATTGCAATAGGTGTAAGTCCAAAAAATAAAACACCCCGTACTGATTCTTGTAGGCCTATACTAAAGGGAGAGAACGTTCATGGAGTAGCCTCACAGACTAATACGCCACAAATTAAAAAAATTGACTATGACAAGCTCACTACTCTTGCGGATTTAGAAGATTGGGTAATTATTCTCAATAATAATGACCCCAATGATGCAACTGATAAATTTGTCAATACACTATCTTCGCTAATTGATGAATCTACCACAAAAAAATATGTATCTGCTGCCCTTACTTTCAAAATTAAACCCTGGATTACTCTTGGGATCATAAAATCAATTCGAACTAGAGACAAACTTCATAAAAATATGATCAAACACCCGGATAATATAGCTTTTAAAGGTATTTTCACACGTTATCGAAATGTACTTAATATTCTTATCAGGAAAACAAAAACCAATTACTACAAAAACCAAATCCAACAAGCAAATGGCGATTCAAAAAAGATTTGGAAAGTTATAAATGAAGTCACAAACAGGAAACCTAAACCTAGCAATATTTCAAACATATCATGTAATGGATTGATGCTCAATGTGAATGAAAATGCTGTAGATATTTCCAATACCTTCGTTGACTACTTCACTGACGTTGGAGAAAACATGGCTGCACAGATAAATAAAAGTAAAGCACGGGGAGATAAAAATAAAAATAATAGTTTACCGTCTACTCCTGGTAGCTTACTAAAAGATAATATAAGTGATAAATCATTGTTTCTCGCACCTGTCTCTCCAGTTGAAATCGTAAATTTAATCAATAAAATGAAAAGTGACACAGCCTCAGGTTTTGATCATATCACTCCCTTCACACTAAAACACATCAAACATCAAATTTCACAACCACTTGCACATATATCCAATTTATGCTTCCTACAGGGAATCTTCCCAAACACACTTAAAACTGCAATTATAAAACCACTCTATAAAAAGGGTGACAAGTCCTTGACCATAAACTATCGCCCTATCTCCATTTTATCAAATGTTGCAAAAATCATTGAGAAGACAATAAAGACTTTTTAACTGAAAATAATTTAATATCAAAACAACAATTTGGCTTCCGTAATAATCTTAGTACTGATGACGCAATACTCGAGCTAACTTCCTTACTCCATAAAACAATTGACAATAATGAAAAACCACTTGCAATCTTTATTGACTTAGCCAAAGCGTTTGACACTGTTTCACACAATATACTATTAAATAAACTTGATTGTATGGGTATAAGGGGTTTGCCACTTGCATTGATAAAAAGCTATCTTCAAGACAGAAAACAATATGTGTGCATAAATAAGACACTGAGTAAATCCCGTAAAATCAAATTTGGTGTTCCTCAGGGCACAGTTCTTGGTCCCTTACTCTTTCTTGTATTCATTAATAGTCTATGTAACTTAGGACCACTTCTAAATTGTAGCATTATTTCATTTGCTGATGACACTGTATTAATATTCTCATCACGATTCTGGACTGAAACGCATAGTCTTGCCGAATATGGTATTAACAAAGTAAAGGAATGGCTTAGTCATAACCTGCTGAGCTTAAACGAAGATAAAACATTTTACATCACCTTTGGACCACGTTCAAACTCACTTCCAGCAACATCGGTTGTGAAATTACATATGATTGGATGCAATATGTCCCAAGGTTGCAAATGTTTAGCCTTAAAGAGAACTGACAATATAAAATACTTAGGTATATTAATTGATTGTCATCTAAAGTGGAACTTTCATATTGCAAATGTAGTCAATAAACTTAGGCATGCTATGGCACTATTCTACAATCTGAGAAATATATTATCGGTACGGCATCTTAAATTGGTGTACTTTGCTACAGTACAATCAATTCTCAATTATGGTATTATAGGCTGGGGAGGAGCATACGGCTCCCATTTTTTAAAACTTGTGACAGCACAAAATATTATATTGAGAATCATGTTGAAAAAACCTTTCAGATATTCTTCAAAATTTTTATATAATGAAACGGAAGTCTTTCAAGTTCGAAAATTATACCTTTTAGCAGGTACTCAAGTCCATTTACTCTAATAAAATAACCTCCCGTCGGGTCTCCCAAATTCACAATCACTTCACCAGAAACAGTAGATTTAATTGCGTACAAGAACTGCGCGTTGTCAAAGGATTAACACAGAGGCACCCGATATTTCTTGGTCCTAAACTATATAACTTACTTCCGTCTCACATCTCACTACTCAAATCCAAATATTGCTTCATGAAACAATGTAGTATGTGGTTACAAAATCTCAGTATGGAGAAAGTTAATTATATTGTAAACTGTTACCCTGGTATCTAAAGAATTGTCGAAAATTGGTTGTTATCAGTGATTATATTATACTGTTTTATAAAAAGAAAAGAAAATAAACATTAGTTTGTAGGCCATAAGTTTTCTTTACATTATGAACTGCTCTCTCATATTTATACTAAGTAATTATTAATATTGTATCTACTAGCATCTACTCTTGTATTTTATTATTATTATTATCTTAGTGTAAAAGTTCCTTGTTTATATGAATCATTTTTGTTCTATAAATGGCCACACCTCAGGAGATTGTTTTCCTACTGTGGCCAAAAATAAGCAATGTATGTAACATATCTAAATTATTCAATAAACAAACATTCAAACATTCTATTTGTACTAGGCAGTTTAGAAGGCTCCGACTTCTTCGGATGTGACGTCACCGGAAGAGCCCCGGAGCAGTCAATGGAGGCAGTCTTGCCGTGTGGTTCACACAATGTATCTGTGTCGTTTAATCACGAAATAAACCTACATATTGTACCAGTAAATAGGTGTATACTTATTCAAGTCTAGTAATAAGTTAGTACAATGGCGACGAGGATGTTTTTACGTAATCCAACGTGAGTAAAGTGCGGTAATACCTGATTTCAATTTCGTCAAACACGTGGTTGCATAGTCTAGGCCTAGGCTTAGGCCAGTGCTCCTTCTTCTCGTTGTATCATGGCCAAGTTTGGGCACATCGAACAGTTTGATGGAAACGTATCAGAGTTCACGTCGTATATAGAACGGTTGGAACAATATTTCAAGGCAAATAAAATCGAGGACAGTGATAAAGTGGCAGCGTTCATTTCAGTGATTGGCGCAAAAAGCTACACCGTATTGAAGGACTTGGTGTCACCCGACCTTCCAGGGGATCAATCCTACACACAGTTAGTGCAAATCTTACGTCACCACTACGCACCAAAAAGGAACGTAGTAGCGGAACGTTTTACGTTCTATTCCCGCAGTCAAGGCGAGGGTGAAACGGTGGCAGAATATGAAGTAGCTCTGCGGCATCTTGCAGCTACGTGTGAGTTTAAAACCTTTTTGTGTGAGGCGTTGCGTGACCGGTTTATGTGCGGAATACGTGACAAAGATATTCAAAAGGAACTGCTAACACAGAGTAATTTGACTTTCAACAATGCAGTGGTGCTTGCCAAAAGTATGGAAATGGCTTTCCAACAAGCTCGTTTACTGACCAGTCAACCAGTGTCGTCAGCAGGAAGCGTAAATCAAATAAAGAAGAATAACAAGAAGTGGAACAAGTCCGAGGGCGAGTCCAGATCCCAGAAGCAGTCCACTAGTAAATGTTATCGTTGTGGGAGGTCCCATAATGCAGCAGACTGTCCTGCTAAAGAGTGGAAGTGTTTTGTGTGCCAAAAAGTGGGCCATATAAGCAAAATGTGTAAGTCAAAAGGCGAAAAGCCTACTCAGTCAAAATCGAAAGTGCATTTTACAGAGGGGGAAGCTTCTTCGTCAGAAGAAAGTGAAATTCTCCATGTAGTGTATGCGTGTGAGAAAGTGAAACTTAGACCTAAGTCTGCATACGAAGTAACAATGGACATAGAAACGGTTCCAGTGCTTCTAAATGTAGATACGGGAGCAGTATGTACCGTAATACCACATGAACATGAAGTATACAAGAAACTGGTATCAAAAGGTGTGAAACTAGCTCCTAGTAGTGTTAAATTGTCTACCTACAATGGTTCTAGTCTTCCTGTAGTGCAGGGGTCGGTAACCTTTTTGACCTTAGGAGCCATTTTCACATAACATTTTTAATTGATTACCAGTCGGAGCCACAATAAAATTAACATAACACAAATTACATCACTAATATCAACCTTTATTTTTTGTTACAAATTAGTATTACACAAGATATTTTAAAAGTTCAATAATAGGTATTTCCGTATAATGAAGAGTTCAATCAATGTGATTTTTGAGTTTGAATTTTGGATGCAAGTAAATGAAAATCTGGTCTGTATGACGATAGTTTTAACTTAAGAGATGATGAAAGACTTAAATGTCACTCAAACGATTTCGATATTTATTCTTTATGTAACTCATGCTTGAAAATATCTCTTCGCACAAATAGGTTGAACCAAGGAGACCGAATCCCATTTTCCTGATGTTTTTGTATTTGGTTGGTAGCTCATTGAAATTTCGAAAAATTATTTCTTCAGGGCGTGGCAATGTATTCTCAGAGTCCCGTTCCAAATCTTCCAGTTCTACAGTCATCTTCTCGAACTTCTCATTCCAGATGGTTTGCGTTGATACCTCGGCGATTTCCATTTGCAATTCAGCCAGAACAACGCCAAATAGGCGGTTATTTTTAGTTTAGTACAGTCGGTTTTCAATGGCTTCACTAAAAATTCCAGTGTTGATTGATAGGAACGAAAATCACGGAATCGTGCAGATAACGAACCTGCAATATCATTCAGTGAGGCGACAATAGCATTCACATCCACATCAATGTTATCCACATCATCTTCTTGTGACGATTTCTTGTATTTGAAATGACGGAAGTTTCTAGTCTCAACATCGCGAATGAAAATCGGCACTTTCTTTTCAAATCCATGCACGTCTCAAGAAGATAGTGCGCTGTGTTGCCTTTACCCTGAAGCTGCACGTTGAGGTTATTCAGATGATGCGTGATATCTGTCAGAAAATATAAATCTTGCAGCCACGCTTGGTTTTCTAGAAGCGTTTGCACATCAACATTGTAGTTTTTACTTTCCAGAAATACTTAGAGAAGAAGAAAAAACTAGCCGAAAAGGCTGTGGGGAGCAGAGGAGGTTTAGTGCGCAATTTTTCTGATATTAGTTGTTTTTGGGTATTAGAGACTACTTTCCTTACCCTACTAAATTATGGAGCCACGCTAGACCCAATCAGGAGCCTCATGCGGCTCCGGAGCCGCAGGTTCCCGACCCCTGCTGTAGTGGGAGAAATAGGGGTAAGTGTGGAGTACCAAGGTACCTCATATGGCAGTCTGACCATGGTTGTGGTGAAAAGTGGAAAAATGTCAGACCCAATTCTGTTAGGTAGGGACTGGTTAAGCAAAATTCCATTGGATTGGAAATCAATGTGTACAATAAATTCTGTAACTAAGCCTGTGCTGGCTCCACAGAGAAAGCAATTTGTTGATACGTTAAAAGAGAAATTTCAATCGGTGTTCAGTGAACAGACCGGGGAGATCCGTAAGTTTAGGGCTAACATTGTCCTTAAAGAGGGGGTGAGTCCTGTTTACGGTAAAGCTTACAGTGTTCCCTTTGCATTAAGAGATAAAGTGAAAGAAGAGTTAGAGCGCCAACAAAAGGCAGGTATCCTAGAACCAGTAAAACATAGCGAGTGGGCTACACCGATACTAGCGGTACCCAAACCTGATGGGGGTATAAGGCTTTGTGGGGATTTTAAGGCAACCCTAAATCAAGCATCTAAAACGGAGCATTATCCGTTGCCTACATTTGAGGATATGTCAATAAATTGGGCCGGGTGTAAAGTGTTCACGAAGCTTGACCTAGCCAACGCATATCAACAAGTAGCAGTAGGTGAAAGTTCGCAAGAATTACTGACAGTGAATACTCATTTGGGATTGTTTAGGTATACCCGATTAGTGTATGGTATTAGCAGTGCCCCATCCATATTTCAATCAATAATGGATCAAGTACTTAGAGGAATACCAGGGGTAACTTGCTTCCTTGATGATATACTAGTATCTGGTAAAGACGAACTAGAATGTAAAGAAAGATCATATAGGGTGTTTGAGCGTTTGGAGAAATACAATTTCAGAATAAAAGAAAAGAAATGTGAATTCTTGGTGACTTCGGTTGAATACGTCGGACACATCATTGATGGGGACGGTATTCACCCAACTCAGGAAAAGGTAGAGGCATTGATGAATGCACCGGTACCAGAGAACGTGGCACAACTTAAATCGTATCTAGGGTTAGTCCAGTATTATCATAAGTTTTTTGCCGATGTTATCAACGGTATTGAAGCCTTTATATAACTTGACGTCCGAATTAGAGTGGGGTTGGAACCAAGAAACTCAAAAAGCATTTGATGATAGTAAGCAGTTATTGTTAAGCAGTCAGGTTCTTATGCATTTCGACTGCAGTAAGCCCATAGTGGTAGCGGCTGATGCGTCTCCATATGGTATAGGAGCGGTCTTGTCCCAGGTAACCGAACAGGGTATAGAAAGACCAGTGGCGTTTGCATCTCGAGTTTTAACCAGTGCAGAGTGTAATTATGCACAGACCGAAAAAGAGGCTTTAGCTCTCATCTATGCGGTAAAAAAGTTTCATAAATATCTTTATGGGCGCAAGTTCTTGTTGGTAACAGACCATCAGCCCTTAGCATCTATTTTAGGTTCAAAAAGTCGTTTGCCAGCATTAGCGGCAGCGAGAATGCAGAGGTGGGCAATTTTGTTGTCGGGATACAACTACGACATTAAGTACCGGAAGGGCAAAGATATGGCCCCAGCCGATGCAATGTCAAGGTTACCACTTCCCAGGTGCACCGATGACAAAGAAAAGCAGGTGAATTACTTTTCTCCTTCGTCACTTTTGCCCATATCATCGGATGATATCAGTAAAGCCACCAGAAATGATGAGATATTAGGTAAAGTTTATGACCTAACGTTAAATGGTTGGCCTGAAAAGATAACCAATGATACCCTGTTACCCTATTTTCATAAACGGCTAGAGCTCTCCACCGATGCAGGATGTGTAACTTGGGGTAACCGTGTAATCATTCCAACTTCCTTACGTAAAACTGTAATCAAACTATTGCACGAAGAGCATCCAGGCACAACCCGGATGAAAATGTTATCCCGGAGTTATGTATGGTGGCCAAACTTAGATGATGATATTGTAGAAACAATAAAGACATGTAAAATTTGCCAAACAACTCAACAAAAATCAGAGTCAGTACCACTTCATAGTTGGTCATGGACGACTAGAGTATGGCAAAGGTTACATGCCGATTTTGCTCAAAAAGAAGGTAAACATTTTCTGTTAATTTATGATGTACATTCCAAATGGTTAGAAGTGGAAATCATGGGGAGTACGATAGCTGAAAAGACCATCGAAAAATTCCAAAAAGTGTTTTCTGTATTTGGTTTGCCTGAGGAACTGGTGGTAGATAATGGACCGCCATTCAGTTCCCAGGAATTTGCAAACTTTTGTAAACAGAATGCCATAGCACTCAAGTTCAGTCCGCCCATTCATCCTAAATCTAATGGCTCTGCAGAACGAGCAGTGAGAACCTTAAAGTCAGCCTTGTTGAAGCAGGTACTAGAGGACGAGGAAAACTCGACAGTTCGTTCTATGCAGCATAGGCTCAATAACTTTTTGTTTTCATACCGAAACACACCCCATTCAGTAACAGAAATTACACCGGCTGAACTGTTGCTCAAACGAAAACCGAGAACACGTCTGGCCTGTTTAAAACCACATTTTAATTTCAAAATGCAGGAAAAGCAGAGTCAAAACAAATGTCTCAGGGATAAATGTCTCAAACAAGAGAGGGTATTTAAAGAAGGAGATAAGGTGTTGGTGAAATGTGTGCGTGGAGAGACAGAAAAGTGGCAACCTGGAAGGATTGTAAAGGTTGTTAGTTTAGTAACCTACATTGTAAATGTTAATTTTAGGAAGCGTTTTGTTCACGCTGACCACCTTAGAGTATCTCAGTTGTCAGAGCAAGAGCACGAAGATAAACCATTAAGGAGGTCTCCACAGGTAAAATTGGAAGGGTTAGATGAGCAGGAAGTAATGCCACAAGAAATTGAAAGTAGCCCTGTAAGCTGTAGCCCTGCGAAACCTACCAATGAGGCCTGTCTTCCTTCACCGGTAGACCTACCACTTCGTCGCTCTAAAAGAGAACCTAAGCCAGTGGAGCGCTTGAACTTGTAGATCTTAGAACTAGTATTAATCTTATTCATACCTTGTTTGCAATGTCAAGTAATTGTCAAATTATACAATTATGTAATCAATGTAAAGTGATGCCTATCTCCAAAGATGGAAGAGGGAGAAGTTGTACTAGGCAGTTTAGAAGGCTCCGACTTCTTCGGATGTGACGTCACCGGAAGAGCCCCGGAGCAGTCAATGGAGGCAGTCTTGCCGTGTGGTTCACACAATGTATCTGTGTCGTTTAATCACGAAATAAACCTACATATTGTACCAGTAAATAGGTGTATACTTATTCAAGTCTAGTAATAAGTTAGTACACTATTCTATTTTATTTGCTTCTTTAAAATTCACATTTGTACAATAGTATACATTGAACATTCCAGTTGTCATAAGTTATAACTTAGTAAAGTGCTTCATCTGTAGTAGCTAGCCTGTCACTTTTAACTATCCCTATGTGACTGTTCACAGTTCAGTTTAGTTACAAATCCAATGCCGTTAGGCACTCTAAAAACACGTTCACTTTTTTTTTTTTAGTATATATTTGATGGGATTAAGTTCCTATCCCCTACCCGACTTCATTGTTGGACACAGGGAGCAGATATATATAAAAAAATATATATATTTGCAGTATTCTGTAGATGGCTATAGGCCTATTGATATACCAAAACATATTATTATTTAAATATTTAATCACCTACAATTTTTAACGTAAAAGTCACTTTTAAGATTTATGGTTCCCTCCCCCTTTCCTCCCCTCCCCCCATCTTGCCCCTTTCCTCCAAAATGCCCCCTATTTCATTTTCATATTTCACCCACTCATCGTCTCGATTAGCCTAGTTGCAAAAATATGAGACGTTAAGCCCAAATATCAATCAATCCTCTCTTAAGATTTATGGGCTAATCATAGACATTTATTTGTAGATCTCTAGAAATTATACTGCCTATACTATCAATAGTGTTATCGTTCATTGTTCATTGTGATTGTGATTTGTGAACAGTCACATACCTAGTCATAGGGATAAAGGTAAAATTCTCTTGTTAAAAGTGACAGGCTAGCTATGGTACTACAGATGAAGCACTTATTTATTTATTATTCATTCACCTGACATTTACATGATAAATGTGTGCTCCTCTTGAGAGAGAGAGAGAGTGAATAGCCTAAAATTACATTACACATTACATTACAATGTTATAGATTACATTTACAATACATGAGTATATACATTGAGGTATATACATATAAATATATATAGATACACATTACATTTATAATACATAGGTTTGAATGTTGAGGTTTACGTATAAATACGGTACACATATACACACATTATCCTACTGGAAGGGCTAAGAGGGGGGACACGAATTTTGATTTAATTAGATTTGTAATTGAGAAAATCATCTAAGGAATAAAATGCATTATGAATAAGAAATGTTTTTACTTTGAGTCTGAATGCTTTGTGAGTGGAGTTTTTAATGGATTGTGGAATTTTGTTATAAATTTTACTGCAAAGGTAAGTAAGAAAATTTAAATCCCGAAATCACTGTCCACGTTTCACTTTCAGCTAACCTCAGACATTGTTTACACCTGCATTGGGTTAGAGAAAAAGAGTGTCTCAAAATTCAGTCATAACCATCATCAGTCCACCCTAAAGTAGATAGTGGTAAAAGTGACTTTCATTCCACGAAGACTTTGATTGCATTTGTGTTCAAATGTCTGGTATTTGTGAGGATGTGTAATTACATCCAGTGGCGGCTTATGAGTATTTACTTGCGCGGAATAGCTAGGGTCTGGAGCAAAGCCCCAGCTGCCAGAGGCTTTGACACCATAGGTGAAACATTTTTGTTGCTTGTACATTATGTTTGATGCCCTAAAACGCGATTTCAGGCGTAATAAACTGAAAGAAAGCCAAAATTGTATTAGTAGCAAATTTTATCAAACAAATAACTATGTACCAAAATAACAACCCAACAAACATATTACAAGTTTTTAGGTCACAGTGAAGCTATTTATTATCAATTATCTTATCACTTATTAATTATATAAACTATCGATCTCAATTAACAATAACACAACACTACCGTCCGTTCGCCAGCATTGACACTGTATGCAAATGTGGCGAGTGCCTGCCGCAGTCGCTGTGGGAACTGAGGGACTAACTGCAGTGCAGACCCGATCACTATCAGCCATATTTCCTTGCATACTCCCCCCCCCCCCCCCCGGCATGTCGACGCTCCAAAGTGAGGAGTACACGTAGGGTGACCATAAGTCCAAAACGAAAAACCAGGGCACTTGGAGATTGTGATCATGTACGTGGGCACCGCATTAGGGGTCTGGGGCTGAGCCCCAGCTGCCGGAGGCAAAAATTTCGTTGGGTATTTTTTACCTCACTTTAGAACGATTTGAGAAAGGAAGGCAATAAATAACTAATTACAAAAATTGAAAATTTGAAAGAAAACATTATTTATAGTGCATTTATTCTTTAGAACAATGTTACATTTTTTATTTTGTATAATAAAAATGAACTTACACAAATGAAATCTTACCTTACTTACCTTACCTTTCGTGCCGAGTTGGATTTCTTCTTTGTTATTAATGCTAACAATTTTCATTTGAAAACGTATGGAATTAATATTTTATTTTCATTTTTTTTCTTCTTATGCGATGACTTTTCAGCCATTCATTTTTCTTGCTATCCAATACAAATTAGCTTCTTGATCTGGCCTGCTCTGGTTGTCAGGCAGGGAGTCGATCCGTATCACTCTTCATTGCGGCACATCTGAAAAGGTGCGCCCGGTCTTGATGTTCAAATTTACATAATTTACAGGTGGCCGAGTCTTTTGTGATGTTGAATCTGTTGAGATGGTGCTGGAGTACGTCGTGGCCAGTTGCTAGCCGGAATTGAGCAGTGGCAGTTTTTCTGCTCCAGGTCTTGTGCGGGCCTTTTTTAATCTCCGTCCACCACGACTTGAGCTTACAAGCTTCTTCTTTAGCCGTCTTATTGAGCTTTTTGAAGGCAGATTTCACTTTTTTCTTTACTCTGTCGTACGAGAGTGGTTCTGCTGGTGGAGGAGGTCTTTTTGTTGCCATCTTGGCCAGGTAGTCAGCTTTCTCGTTGCCTAGGATACCGCGATGACTTGGTATCCATTAGATCTCCACTTCTTTGTTTTTTTCTTCGAAGTCTGAAGATTGAGGCTTTGAAGAGGAGGGCATTTTTGTGGAGGTTGTTTGGCTTGGTGACAAACTGAATTGCTGCAACGCTGTCGCTGAGGATGACTACTTTCTGCTTTGGCAAGTTGTTCAGGTCTGTGACCCTCTTGGTAGCTGTGGCGATTGCTGCTACTTTTGCATCGAAGTGAATTAATATTAATTTAGGAAAAAAGAAATAATTGGTTGAACTCTTAAAACCGGGACATTTTGCCATCCTGACAACTAGTTTTGGGACACTGTGACAGAGTCAAAAAAACAAGATCCCAGTATAACCGGGACATCTGGTTATCCTAACTAGATGGCTCAGCAGTATCGCCCTGGCTACCACGCTTCTCACACAGGCGGCATGCAAAGATGAGTACATCTAGTGTGCTCGTACTCGTAAGAATATTTAATTAGTAAGTGATATTTAGAAACCCAATTAGTAGAATAAATTGAATCTATAATATTAACAGTATTGGGATGTAGCCAAGTTGTTGTACGTATAAATCGAATCTATCATATTAACAGTATTGGGGTGTAGCCAAGTTGTTGTACGTTGCTTAGCAGTGCTTGAGGATCCATAGTCTCATAACTATCATACAGTATTGGTTAATAAACCATCACAGTGTGTAGGTAGTCAAGCTTACACTACACAACATTTTACATGTACAACATCTACAGTTAGCAATAAAAAATAAAAAATCATTCTAATTTAGCTTGATTTTTAACTAAGTGGGTGTATAATAGGCCTATTTATGTATAGGCTACCTATAATATATAAAACAACTTCACACTGCCTTGCAGCAAACAATGGCTTTTTATTTTGATGCCATACACATGTCAATAAATAAGTTATTTAAAAGGATTTGGGAGGAAATATTGCTAATCAATTGAATATTTTAAATTTTATTGCTGCTGAGTGATACAACAATTTAAATCTTCAATCATCTAACAATCATCTAAGATTCTAAGCCTACATAGTTATTTTTACTTACACAAATTATTATTATTTACAAATCTGTTCCTCTACTGAAATGTAGACCAATCAACAGACCCTCGAGGACCTCATCTAGAGGGTACTTAAAGAAGGTTAGTAGCCCGTTAGGTGGGGGGACTTAAGGCGTGATTTGAACCGATGTCAACGAACTTATTACATTGAGAACATCATTAAACAACAAATTAAAACTTCCAAAGCAAATTATCTTGCTGATAGTAAATTGTTACCACTAAAAAGCTGCCGTTACTGTAGAGCGTTGGGGGCGATGCGTAAAGACGCGTCAGACGCGTTGACCAATCAGATAGCAGGTTTGCCGCTTCAGCCGCGTTGCTCGCGAAACGAACCCATGCAAAAATGCAAAACTTGTCTAGTGTTTTAATCGACGATGGAATCAAGCCTACAAACCACATTTCTTTCTTCCGCATTTTGAGGTCAACAAGGGTTGCTGCAATTTGTCTCTGCCGTAGCGAAATGGTATTTGTTAACGGCTTGATTGTATTCCTCTCTCACAGGTAAATTTAGGTTACGAACATGTTATGACAGTTGACATGTTGTTGCGTTGCTCGCGTTAGGTCTACCAAAGAACGGGCTATTGTGAACACTTCGACGGGAGCAACGCATGTAACACAGTAAACGCATCACTCTTTATGCTCCACAGTAACTGCAGCTTAAATTACTGTAGGGTTGCCCATCAAAGCCAATTATAAAATGTCTTAAGAAATAGAAAATAATCGAAATCAAACAAAAATTTGGAATTTTTTGCAGTGTAAAAAGAAAAAATATATATACAACTCTTTACCTCTAAAAAGTTGAACTGTTCTTGCCTATGCAAATCGCCATATTTCCAAACATGCGGAGCGAAGCCTTGAATTTGAGGATTGAAAATTACAATCTAGATCACGAATAGAAGAGTAAGAAAACAAACTATATTTTTGCCGAGGCGATAATATTTAATTTTTTCTTTACTAATATCAATAACAATAACTCAAAAAACAACCAGAGAACAAGTACATAGTTTTAAGTAAAACATGCTACGGCACCAAACTATGTACAGTATACTTCCTGCCAAGTTAGAAGAGCGCTGGCTATTTCTTTGTATTTGGTTGAACTGTTATGCGACAACTTGTACCTGTCAATGAATAATAAAACCTCCCATTACCAATGACACCCTCCAGTGCGCTTCAGTGCTTCGAAGATAATGGTAATAAAGGTAATGTTACTACCTGCGATGAAAACATTTGGATAATGGCCATACCTGTGTGCAAACCCGTTGACCAGTTGAGGTCGATGTTTTTCTCTGTCCAGACGGGTAGTGCAATATTCCACCTGCGGTTGGAATTGCAGCCTTTTGTCCACCTTAATGTCGAGTTTAAAGATGCGTATAATGCTTGTACAATAGGGCTCGAGAAATCGCTCTACTAACTTGGCACGAAGTTTACCCAATGGTAGCAATATTTTTATAAATCCAAGACGGACTCTTAATGAAACTGCAATAATTTGCCATAAAACAAAAGCTGTAGGCCTATCATTTGTTTAAAAGGATGTTTGTATAATATTAAATTATTAAAGCACAATCTAACCTATTTCTTATAATGTCCACCTTGAATCACACCTGATTGATGCATGAAAGTGTTCAGACTTTGAAAAATAAATAAGGCGAGTCCTACTTCGAACAATTTCCCACACCCATAGGGAGACAAGATTTAAACTAAATAGTAGTAGTTTATTTACAAAATAAAAGGGTGATATACAAATTGGAGCTAGTTCAAACATTTCAATAGGGCTATGGCTGCTAAATGTACTATTCACTTTCTGTACCACATCTGTAGACCCTGCATACGTTTGACTTTCTTCTGCAATTGTAGAACACCATAAAGCAGAGCTTCGGCTGTCGGGGGACATCCTGTAGACAAAATATGTCATAATGTGAATAAAACCTCGGAAACTCCACCAATGTGGGCTACTAAATATTAGGGCTGCCCAACGATATCGATAATTCGATACGATATCGATAATAGAAAAATAATTCGATATCGATATAGAATTAATATATCGTACGTTTTGCGATATCGATCAAGTATCAACTATCGTAAAAAAAAAGAAAAAAGTTAGGCGGTTTTGTGCTTCTGCATCTTTGTGAAACATACACTGCAACATTCGCGTCTCGCCTTTGTGTTCGCGCTCCACCCGCCGTCCGGTAAAACATTTCGATGTTAAATTATTCACATTAAATTGTTTATAATGAATGGTCTCTGGCTGGTTTGAAAACAAAATTACGATATCGGCGATATCGATGCCGAGTTTAAAAAATTCGATATATCGCGATACGATATCGATAATTACATCCACGATATCGATATGAATTTTTTTATCGTTGGGCAGCCCTACTAAATATATTGTGTACATTGATCTCTGAGCATGCAAATTGCATCACGATACTACTACTACTAACAAGAATAGCTATAGCAGTCCACATTCTGTTACTCCAGTTATTCTCAAATCACTGTAGTGTAGGATCAAGTTTGCCAAATACAATACTCGAGGAGAAATCTTACTTTTCACAATGTAAAAAAAAACAAAAAAAAAAAAAAACGCTTTTCTTTATTTTGGATCGGAGTTGAATGGGAAGTTTAATTATGAACTGTATTGCCCAGAAGCTACTGGATTTAGAATTCTTAATATGACAATGAAACTCTGTGATTCTCGAACTAAGACTCTAGCTCCAAACACGCTATGGAAAAAATAACAGAAGTTGTTCAGATATTGCAGCATCAACATAAGAGGAAAACAATAGTAATCAAAAATAAAAAACTTTGAAGTCCTACTCTTAACTGCTCCTATTTGAACAAAATATCATGATCTTTCTACTATTGATCAATCTACTCGATTACAAAAGAACAGAGAGTAAACTTATTTTGAATATAAAGCTAAGCAAACGGCTAATTCTGATCGGAGTTGGTCCGAGCACAGCAAACAAATGGACCTAAAGTACACGTAATTGAAGTAAAATGCCTTCAGTTTATAGTGTTAAAGCCGTGTCAGATGATTGAGTAACTTGCGCGAGTTATTCTCTCTGGGTAGGCTTGTACTTGTTTTACAGGAACTCACTGCCTCATCATCACACAGCTGAGCCAGCGGGAGAGAGCTCGCTTGAACCCGGAAATATGTCCCTCAACTGGTCACTACACATTGAAACCATTGCCTCACGTCAATTCCAGGGGTGATTTATGCTCCGAAGGTTGAAAATGCTGGTTAGTACTCCCGTATTACTTTCAGGATATCATGCATATTTCCACTCAATATTGTCATATGCTAGGTATAAATAATGTACTGGGGCTCCTGTCCCCAAGCAGCTAGAATATTTAAGATACAAAAGCGGGCTCTCAGAGTACTTGCCAGGATCTCATGGCATACATCCAGCCGAACATTCTTCCCTAAATTAAAGACTAACTCTAACATCAATGCTAATTCAAATTAAAATGAATTCTTGAGCTCATGAGTTTTCGACCCTAACTTTATTTAGATCTACCCGTAGGCCTACTACCAGCCTCCTTTGATTTTCTATCTCCATAGTATCATTACTATTATTTTTATTTAAGGGTATTGGTCTAAGTTTTGGTTTTCGCAAGAAACAAACTTTTTTTATGGAAAAATATGTGTTAGCACAAGTTATATGGGAAACTAGGTCCAATATATTTTTTGGATTTTTTTTGGTGACGTCACGGAATTTTTTGTAATTGCCATTAGTTGGCTGTTCAAATGCGCTGTGGATCGAACCACACTAGTGAAAATGTGCTCAAATCAACATTATACTTTCATTAGTAGAATGACATCTCCCTGTTTCTTTAAATGTACAACTTTATGAATTATAATTTTTTTTGTACCCTTACATAAACTATTGTTTGTTTTATGAATTTTGCAATAACGTAATTAAATCTGTTACCAGCATTTAACCATAGCAAATATAATTGTCATGTGCGCTGGAATAGTACCTTTTGAAAATGGTATCACTCATTAATATACAGTGAATACTTTAGGAGTAGGACATCCCAAACCGGCGACGTGTAAAACCTATAAAATCGTCTCCGCGAAGCAGCGTACTTGTGCTTGCCGAGCTAACATCCGGTGTCAGTTAGTGGCGCTCAGCGGCCGAAGGACGGAGCGGCCGACCTGCGAACCTACCACGTTTCTCGTGCAGCGGGCGCATGGCGCGCAGTACAGACCTCCCCATTCATTTCATGTGTGACGTGTGTTAGCAAGAAGACGTAAGTACCAACTACCAATCATGCCTAAAAGGCGAAGAGTAGATCGACCTCACAAAAGGACCAGTAGAGCCAAATCAATAAAAGAAAGTTGGAAAAGAAGAAAAGTCGATCAACAAGCAAATACACTTGAAACTTGTGAACGGTAAGACACATAGAAATATTTTGTATTTAGTAATTTAGCTTTAGTAACCACCTACCTAACTAACTAGCCACCTTTCTAGAGCCGGAGTTTCTGAGCTAAAATCCCAGTGGACAATTTTTTTACGACAATTACTATGAAACGACAATAATATTTGTATTATAATGTTCATAATATTATTTATTCTCTGTAATGAAACTACATTTTAGGTTGATGTATAAGGTTTGTGGGCAAAAATAGTAACTGGTTCTAAAATTGTAAATAGTCCCTTACGAATGTGAACAATATTATTTTACCATTATTAGTTGGCTACTATTGTAAATAATTGTTGTAGTTGTTTGTGGTCTTGTGGTCTGTCTCCCCGTCAACATGTTGACTTCACTAGAGTAATAATTGTCTTTCTTATCCGACGGACAAGGAAGACATTTAGGCCTACCTACATTATATAATATCGTACGTAATTGTCTACGTCCAGTTACATGGCTTCAGACGTGGCTATATACCAAATTGAACCTCGCTGTTTAGTGTTTATAATGCCGGTTGAGGAAACACCTATACTACTGTGCTAAACTAGCTAAGTCACAGCCTCATATTTTCTAACTATAATTAAAATTCGTTTACTAGAGAACCTATGCCGGAATTAGAAGTGACCCCACATAAGCGGAGTCCATCTCCTCAGGCTGGGCCTTCTGGGCTGCAAGTCGATGAAAGGATCAGATTGCCGTCACCGCACAGGTACAGTGCTTTTGTTAGGCATAAAACTATTGCTAATAAAAATAGTGCTCTCTCTCTCTCTCTCTCTCTCTCTCTCTCTCTCTCGCACTCTTTCTCACTCTCACACCACCCAATGAAACCAGGGTCGTCAACCCCCCCCCCCCCCCCTTTTTCCAAACATATCTCCGCAGACTACAACTTGAAGAGTGTTAGCGTGGCAAGATAAAATGCAGCGCGCTATCTGTCTTTGACAGACACTTCTGAAAATATTATTCTTTATCTCTTCATTAGCTTCTGAACAGACATATATTATTTAGTCTACGTTTTTTTCGTAAAGATTGTAACGCATAGCTTCAAAACCAATTAGTTTTTATTTGCACTTTGCAGCGCTTTTGCGTGGGTTGCACGTATACATGTTCAACTAAAATTATACACATAAAAATGGCAGCCTCACTTACATCTAATAGACTGTCAATTTTATTGATAAACACAGGTAACAAACACAATAACGATGATGAAGTATGCCCTCCCACTAAATTTATTTTACACTCCCCCGATGGCCTGTATTTTTATATGTTGTTTATGTATACTTTGTTTGTTATGATAATTCATGTTTGTGTACGTCTTGTCTGTGTGATTTAGTTCTTCGCCCATGTCGGGAGATAGCGACGAAGAATCTCTACCAGACCTTTTTGTTGTTCCTGATAAGCATTCAAAGTCGTTAGAAGAAACAATCTCTGGCCGTCGTGTTGTAAACATAAGTCATCTATTGAAGGAGCTAACTTGGATTGCATCCCATGGACAAACCTGCACTACTGGCCGCTATGTCCTGGAGTCTGAGCGCCGCTCTGGGCTTCTGAGTACTCTGGTGTACCGTTGTATGATGTGCGGTAATCGACGCACCATAACCACAGACGAGCCAATCAAACTCAGGCAATGATGGCTATTTTGGAAATACCTATCATGGGAAAACAAAAATGGCAGCGACACGAGGAGAGAGTTGAAGAGGTGTGTTTAAATTATGCTCATGTATCATAATTACATAGGCATTTGTCATTTCAGCGGTTTGAATAACTAATTCCGCTTATTTAGTTCCGTATGTCGCGACCACTGAAAACTAAACCTAAAATTAGGAGTTGGCTTATTGATCACTGATCCGTTGGTTATTTTATTAAACTATTTTCCCAACGCATCTTACTTGTGAGAATGAAAATAAAAAAATGAGTAAGACGTGTCATTTCTATAATATATTTTCTAACCAACGGTAATTAGATCCATATATTTACAAATGCACGTACATAAAACTACGTACACAGATTCTTGCACAATTTATGTGTGGTTAGTTTGAGGTCGGCTAAAAAAGAGAAAGGGACTCGTTGAGCGACGATATAAAAACACGAAAGACACAACACAAATTTTGTTTCTTGAATTTGTATTATTATACTAACTCTTAGCACTTGTTCTATACAATTTATTAATTTTTGGTATTGTTATAAGGTTTGGGAGAAGAAACTTATGGACTACATGATCGCAAATGGAAAGCGAGAGAAAGAAATAGCCATACAAAAAAATCACATCGATAAAGATGGATTTCCGTACATCACCGTGATTGTGGATGGAGGCTGGTGCAAACGCTCTTATGGACACGCATACAATGCCTCATCAGGAGTCGTAAGTGAATTATAATCTAATAATGGAATAAATAGAATGGTATAACAGAATATGGCAAAGTGTGAAGTTTCCCTAACGTAGCTAAACTTCATGCTGACTAAAACGCCGAGTCTAACACTATCAACTTAATTTTCTACTATAGTAAATAAGTAAATAAACCTGTATTCAATTGTTCACCCACTCAGACACAATAACTGTTTTTCAGTTGGGTCGGGGACATTTATACCGTTTATTATGTGATTCGCTGATATGACGGCTCCAAAACCACGAAGTGTATAATATGTTATCTGCCTTTACGTTTGAATCAAACGTCTGGAAACTGTTGATCTTCGTTGAAAACTACTGCGTGAAAGGAACGATAGGTAATTGGATCTGAAGTCGGCATGAGACTAGTTACGTTGGGACACCTTTACGACGTTCGATTCTACACTCAAGCACGCCAAGCGAGTCATTTTTAGTCATATAAGGATATTGTTAAAAGTATATGATTTGTACTATTAGCATAGTTTTATGTGTGTGGTTTGTTGCAGGCAGTAGCGGATTTAACGGTCAGCCCGGTCAGCGGATGCTGACCGGGCCCCGGCCAATCCGGGCCCCCCGCCCCTTAGCGACCCACTCAAAAACACAGTAGCTGAGATCCATTCACCATAGACACTGTCGAAACTTATCATAGCAAATACTACCAATAAAATTATATTTTAAAAAGAATGTTCCAAAAAGAATGATTGTTTATAGGGCTCAATAAAGCCTTCGTCGGGTCGCCCACGTGTTTGACGGTACACAGCGGCGGAAACAACCCCACAGTTTAACAATGGAACTTTAATCCTGCCGCTTAACTTGAGTCACGTTCAAACTCGTTTAAATAAATTTATAGAAAAACCTGGAAATTTCGGCAAATATGAGGGTTGATATTTACAACCCAATAACTGTCCGTATGTCTATAAAATGACAGTTACTTGCTTTGAAACACCCAACCTCTCCTCTACTCAGTATCAGTCGGTTTCTGTGTCTCGTGTGAAACAGTCCAGTGACACTTAGTTCGTGTGTCAACTGTGCTATTTTAATTTAATTTAAACAAAAGTAAAATGTGAGCGTGGTATACGTTTTAAAGATGAGTGAACAGACAAAATACAAGCATAAGACCCGGCAAAAACGAAAAGATAAAGAGCGCGCACTTCTTGTAACTGCCGGCAATGACCCTAAACAAAGAATATTAAGTTTTTGTGTTGGCAATAACTCGCGTGTGTCAATTGGCGCTGGACATAAATTAAACACGTCGAAAATTCTAGTGAAATTCAACCCACTTTGGAAATCGAAAATCAAACAAGTGCTTCTCATTACACGCCTATAACAGAAAACCTCGAACCTTGTAGTAACACTCCTACCGTGTTAAACAGTTATTCTAAAAACAGCGCAAAACCCATTTCCGCTTATTATGACGATACACTGAATGTAGAAGTTCAAGTGGAATCACAAAGACCTAGTGTAAGAAAAGTGTAGATTTTGCGTTGTCTAAAAACTACGTGACCTGCACCAAAGTAAAAAAATTGCAGACCAATCTAACATGTTTGAGCTAACTTTTCTTGACTGATAAAGCTCTGTTCAGTGGATCAGTTATTTCAAATGATCAACTTGACATTCTTATTGTTAAAAAGCCTTCTCAACCCATTGGAAGTGATATGCCAAATTTAATATATCTTAAAGACGACGGCAATCGTAGTTGTTCGTCCTTTTACTATTTCAAAATAAATTCTACCAACGAACTATGAATCCTATAATATACACTATGAAACAAACAAGGCTTATTGATCTTGCGGATATGCATAGGAAAAAACTGTCGAGAGTTCGGACTTATTTCAACTGTTGGAGCTTTTGCCTGGAAAAACTCGAGAAGAGGGTGTCATGTTAAGAGCTTTGGTTTGTAATGAATTAGTATTATGCTATATACATATATTAGTTAGTTTGTTAAAAAAATATGCCAAACGGACGGGCCCCTTTGGTAAAATGCTGACCGGGCCCTTTTTCTTAAATCCGCTCCTGGTTGCAGGCATGCATTATTGGTGCAGAGACTGACGGCTTACTTTATATGGGCGTATGCAATAAGTTCTGCTACGTTTGTTCGTGCTCTAAGCCAGGCGAAGAAGTCAACCCACATCGGTGCTACAAGAACTACGACGGACCGTCAACTGGGATGGAACAGAAAATCCTCGTAGAAGGATTCCGCCGCAGCGAACAAATGCACGGCTTGAGATACATGTTTGTCATAGGGGATGGAGACTCCAGCACCTACAACCGGATCCAACGGCACGTCCCTTATGGCAGACATGTAACCAAGTTGGAGTGTGCAAACCACATTGTTCGTTGCTACACGGACAAGCTCCACAAGCTTACATCAGCGACTCAACATGAACTGTCGGCAAGAAAAGAGTTAGCTGCTGTCATTCCTCGCTTGACTAAAGCCGCCCGTGGGGCCATAGCTAGCTCTGCAAAGGAAGGCAGAGTTGCAACTGCAGCAACTGAAATCTTGCGGCAAGACCTACGCAATGGTCCTCTCCATGTCTTTGGAGACCACAAGAGCTGCAGAGACACATATTGCTTGCGAAAAGAGCTCCTCGAGGAGAATAAAGTCCCGTTCTTGTCCAAGTCCACCTTGTGGGCAGAAATTCAAAAAGCCCTTGAGCCACTCGTCACCAAGGCTGATCGCTTGACTAGAAATGTCACCACTAACCAGGCCGAGCGATTCATGGGTCTAGTTGCCGTAACTGCCGGTGGAAAACGGGTGGATCACAGCAAGAGAGGCGGTTATCGAAGACGTGCCATGGCAGCGAGCCTCTGTCACATCAAAGGTCCATCTTGGCACATCTCTCCCATCAAGACGATGCTCGGTCGCAGTCCAGGTCGTATTTTTAAGCAAGTTTTTTCTGCTAGAGACAAGCAGAACATTGCCCAGAGGAAACGCTCTCAAGCACGTCGTAGCATAGGCTTTGTTCAACGGGCAACAAAGGCTAAGGCTACGTCCTCTGGGCCTGATGCAGAATACGGCCCGAATGCTGCCGAACCAGACATCACTCTAAAGAAGAGATGGTTCGTGGCAGCGAGAAGGTCCTAGCCCGACTAGCTCAAGAGGTTGCGACACCGGAGGCTCTCCACGAGCTTGAAAGGAAGACGGTCGGCCAGAGTGGTAATCTAGCATGGAGGGAGGCTCGTCGAGATCGTCTCACTGCCTCCATGTTTGGAACAATCTGTTGTCGTCGACCTTATACGTCGTGCCATGGCAATGTGCTGTCTATAACAAATCCAAGACAACTAAAGAGCAAAGCCATTGCTTACGGCACGATCAATGAGCCCCATGCCATCCTGTACTATGAACAGAGGTTTGGCACTTCCGTGACTCCTTGTGGGCTATTTGTCGATAGCGATAACCCCTTCTTAGGTGCCAGCCCAGATGGACTTGTTGGAGAAGACGGGCTTTTAGAAGTCAAATGCTTGCCATCTATAAACAGCCTCTTCAGCAACAATGTGCAAATTAAAAAAATCATTGATGCAGCCAAAATTAAGGACTTGTGCGTTGGTGTATCGTCAGAAGGAGCTCTGTACCTGAAATCTGGACATCACTACTTCTACCAGATTCAGGGACAACTCAATATCTGCAAGCGCAGGTATTGTGATCTCGTGTTGTACACTGACCATGATCGGGAGGTGCTGACCATCGAGCGTAATGACAAGTTTTGGGTAGAAACAATGCTCCCAAAGTTGAAAGAGTTCTACCTAACTTGCATTCTTCCCGAGATCGTAGATCCCAGAGATCTTAGGGGTATGAAGGTCAGAGATCCTCCCGCCATCCTTGAAGCGCAGGAACGAAAGGCAGCTGTTGATGCCGAAAAGGCTGCAAAAAAAGTTGCTCGACAGCAGAAAAAGGAGACTGCTGCTAAACAAAAGTGACTGGACCACCAGGATGCTCCCGCTTGATCTGTTAGCAACAATGAAAGTTCCGAAACATCTAGTCGCATTTTGTTTACACCACATTAGTGTATGGTCAGAGAAACACTAGACTTGGTGGTTCTGTGCGTCTGTTCTGTGCGTCGCATTATTTACCGTGTGTTGGTTTTTGTATTTACTTTTTTTTTATGACATTGTCTGAGGGCACAACAAACACTTAACCTGGTGGTTCTGTGCGTCGCATTATTTACTGTGTATTTTGTTTTTGTATTTAATTTTTTTATGACATTGTCTGAGGGCACAACAAACACTAAACCTGGTGGTTCTGTGCGTCGCATTATTTACTGTGTATTTTGTTTTTGTATTTAGTTTTTTTTATGACATTGTCTGAGGGCCCAACAAACACTAAACCTAGTGGTTCTGTGCGTCGCATTATTTACTGTGTATTTTGTTTTTGTATTTAGTTTTTTTATGACATTGTCTGAGGGCCCAACAAACACTAAACCTAGTGGTTCTGTGCGTCGCATTATTTACTGTGTATTTTGTTTTTGTATTTAGTTTTTTTATGACATTGTCTGAGGGCCCAACAAACACTAAACCTAGTGGTTCTGTGCGTCGCATTATTTACTGTGTATTTTGTTTTTGTATTTAGTTTTTTTATGACATTGTCTGAGGGCCCAACAAACACTAAACCTAGTGGTTCTGTGCGTCGCATTATTTACTGTGTATTTTGTTTTTGTATTTAGTTTTTTTATGACATTGTCTGAGGGCCCAACAAACACTAAACCTGGTGGTTCTGTGCGTCGCATTATTTACTGTGTATTTTGTTTTTGTATTTAGTTTTTTTATGACATTGTCTGAGGGCCCAACAAACACTAAACCTAGTGGTTCTGTGCGTCGCATTATTTACTGTGTATTTTGTTTTTGTATTTAGTTTTTTTATGACATAGTCTGAGGGCACATCAAACACTAAACCTAGTGGTTCTGTGCGTCGCATTATTTACTGTGTATTTTGTTTTTGTATTTAGTTTTTTTATGACATTGTCTGAGGGCCCAACAAACACTAAACCTAGTGGTTCTGTGCGTCGCATTATTTACTGTGTATTTTGTTTTTGTATTTAGTTTTTTTATGACATAGTCTGAGGGCACATCAAACACTAAACCTAGTGGTTCTGTGCGTCGCATTATGTACTGTGTATTTTGTTTTTGTATTTAGTTTTTTTATGACATTGTCTGAGGGCCCAACAAACACTAAACCTAGTGGTTCTGTGCGTCGCATTATTTACTGTGTATTTTGTTTTTGTATTTAGTTTTTTTATGACATTGTCTGAGGGCCCAACAAACACTTAACCTGGTGGTTCTGTGCGTCGCATTATTTACTGTGTATTTTGTTTTTGTATTTAATTTTTTTATGACATTGTCTGAGGGCACAACAAACACTAAACCTGGTGGTTCTGTGCGTCGCATTATTTACTGTGTATTTTGTTTTTGTATTTAGTTTTTTTTATGACATTGTCTGAGGGCCCAACAAACACTAAACCTAGTGGTTCTGTGCGTCGCATTATTTACTGTGTATTTTGTTTTTGTATTTAGTTTTTTTATGACATTGTCTGAGGGCCCAACAAACACTAAACCTAGTGGTTCTGTGCGTCGCATTATTTACTGTGTATTTTGTTTTTGTATTTAGTTTTTTTATGACATTGTCTGAGGGCCCAACAAACACTAAACCTAGTGGTTCTGTGCGTCGCATTATTTACTGTGTATTTTGTTTTTGTATTTAGTTTTTTTATGACATTGTCTGAGGGCCCAACAAACACTAAACCTGGTGGTTCTGTGCGTCGCATTATTTACTGTGTATTTTGTTTTTGTATTTAGTTTTTTTATGACATTGTCTGAGGGCCCAACAAACACTAAACCTAGTGGTTCTGTGCGTCGCATTATTTACTGTGTATTTTGTTTTTGTATTTAGTTTTTTTATGACATAGTCTGAGGGCACATCAAACACTAAACCTAGTGGTTCTGTGCGTCGCATTATTTACTGTGTATTTTGTTTTTGTATTTAGTTTTTTTATGACATTGTCTGAGGGCCCAACAAACACTAAACCTAGTGGTTCTGTGCGTCGCATTATTTACTGTGTATTTTGTTTTTGTATTTAGTTTTTTTATGACATTGTCTGAGGGCCCAACAAACACTAAACCTAGTGGTTCTGTGCGTCGCATTATTTACTGTGTATTTTGTTTTTGTATTTAGTTTTTTTATGACATTGTCTGAGGGCACAACAAACACTTAACCTGGTGGTTCTGTGCGTCGCATTATTTACTGTGTATTTTGTTTTTGTATTTAGTTTTTTTATGACATTGTCTGAGGGCCCAACAAACACTAAACCTAGTGGTTCTGTGCGTCGCATTATGTACTGTGTATTTTGTTTTTGTATTTAGTTTTTTTATGACATTGTCTGAGGGCCCAACAAACACTAAACCTAGTGGTTCTGTGCGTCGCATTATTTACTGTGTATTTTGTTTTTGTATGACATTATGTTCATTCATTATGTTTGTCTAAGGACTCAAATATAAAAACTTTGCTAATTGCTTGTGACCTCTACTCGCTCAGGGCTGAGCTGTTTGCCCCTATAGCGCTCGCCTAACTCACGTAAACTGCATTTACGGAGCGGAGCGGCACATGTGTACTCTGCGACACACTCGACTCGACTGAAGCCGCGGCTGCGCCGTGGGGGGGTCATACGTTTCGGGTGCGGGAGGGGCGGTATTTAGCGCGACCATACTAAGAAGTTCAGAGATTTTTAATAAGATCCGAAGTACGTCGATAAATAGGCTTCGTACAATAGCCTTAATATCTTATTTATGTTATTTATGTGTTTATTAGTAAGCCAAAAAGTAATAGTAAGCCAGTATGCCAAAAATGCAGGCACAGGAAATAAAGAAGATGAAGAAGTAGGTATTATTTAAGTTATTACTCAATAACGTAAATATTTAGGTTAGATTAAGAATATCCTAAGGCCCGGTTCCACCTAACTGATTTAAACTCGGGTTTAACAAAGCTACGCTTATTTATAAACTCGAGTTTAAACCATGCCGTGTTCCACCACGTTTTGTTTGCCTATTGTTAACTAAGCCGAGTTTATTTTGTAAGGAAGGCTATGATTGGTTGTTTCAATCACCAGATTCATTTTCATGGCGGACTGTAGCGGTGAGGAGCTTGTCAAAACATAACCTGAAGAAAGATGGAGAAAAAGCAACAACGGTCGCGTGGGAGTAATTAGGCCTACTCTGAAAGTGAAAAACTTCTGTTATTATAAATTGTTGAGCAATACCGTGGAATAATCGAAAATAAAAAACCGATTCTGTTTTGTGGAAAGAGAAGGAGAAAATATGGGAGAGAATTGCGTGTGAACTGAACGCTTAGCATGAGCAAGGGCCAGGGCCTAGGCCTAGAGTAGGTTGCACAAGAGCTAGGGTCTAGGTCTAGGCTGGCCATGGCTATATTATGATAGCCTAGGCCCTAACTGGGTGTAGGCCTAGCCCGAGGCCTACAGTAATTTGGGAGGAGCTGCAGTAGAACAGTAAAATTAGCTATGAACGTTGTGACTGTAATGCCAACGGGTAGGCCTAGTTCTTTATGATTCGAGGACGTCGCATTGGACGTTGAATAAAGTTGATTATTTCTTCATCATCGTCAGATGGAAACGACACATCAGACACGTAGCCTGCTATTACAGGGTTAGCATACAAACTAGAACGATGACAAAAGGCAGACACATCAACATAACCATATTTTGTCGCACACACACTGACAGGCAATGACGAAATCAAAACATTAGTATCGCAGCTTGTTATATTTGAAAATTCGAAATTTCGGGCATCGTGTTGGCGGTGGGTCGTAGTTAAAGATCTAAACCGGACCAAAGGTTGGGTTTATTTTAAACTCGAGATAAACTTAAGTTTAGTCGTGGTGGAACGTCTTTTCAATCTAAACTAGGTTTAAAAATAATAAACTCAAGTTTTACGCTTGGTGGAACCGGGCCTTATTAGGCTAATGCTAGCATAACGATTTAGTTACTTATAAGCTCAATCTTATGTACAATTTAGGTGATTGATGACTCCTATATGTGAATTGGAAGAGATAAAATAAAATACAATACAATATAACATTTTCAACTTCCTAGCAAGTAGAATTCCATTATTATAACACGTGACCACTAACATCCATAGGTAACGCCAGTAGTACCTTCTTTTTTCTGTCGTGTAACACGAGCGGTAATAAACTGGAGCACGCCACGCAACAATCTGACACGGCTTTTAAACATACATGTAAAGCAATGCCTACAAGTAAACCTACCTGGCACGTATATGTCGACTGGAATAATTCTGTCACAGCCCCGGACAACAGAGTATGAGTAGTGGTAGTAGCCACCCCCATTGGCACAGCTGCCCATGGAGATCACCCACCTTGGTTCTGGCATCTGAAACATTTGTCAACAACTTGTACAATGTCCTTCAGAGTTCTAGTGGTGTAGTTAAACTAGTATTAATTAGGGATGCACATGATAATCGACATTATTGTTCGATATTCAATAACATTTTGATAACCTACGTACATATAAAAATTAATGTTTGTTTCTTTCTTTGTTTGACCCGTATGAGTTCCTATACCATTAATCCGATTGAGAAAAAACTTTGGTGAGTTGTTCAATTTATGTTTGATTTGGTTGTTGTTTGGTTTACTAGCAATGAAGTCACTGTAGAAAATTTCATAAGGACTGGTTTAAAGTGGATTCCAAGAAAGATTACAACTGGTAGGATACTACAATGTTTGTACATTCAATGTGTAAACAGAGATGTAGGACAGTTCAATGTACCATTTCAGAATTCAATTACGATGACATGATTGCACTGGTTCGCTAACCTGGTCGTATACTTTACGTAGCGCTGGCGCCATTTTGTTTGTGAGAGTTCCCGCAACGATGATGACGTCGGCTTGCCTGGGCGACGCTCGGAACACGACTCCGAACCGATCCATGTCGTACCTCGGAGCCGCCATGTGCATCATCTCCACCGCACAGCACGCCAGGCCGAACGTCAGAGGCCACAGGGAGCCCTGGAGAATTGAATACAGGTTTCACGTTAGCGTTTGCTTTTGATACCGGTGGTAGGTAGCGGCAATGGGTAGCGCGCAATATTACGTCACCCAAAATTAACGGTATTTTTAAGCTATCTTGAGAACACTTCATTATATTAAAAAAGTGATTCATGCCCAAAGATTTGGTTTTGTATCACCTAAATCAGGCGTGAGCAACCTTTTTCATCCGCACTGCAGGCAAAACTCTGATTGTCTGTATGTGCTGCGGGCCAAATTATTAGAATATCCATATTTGAATGGGACAACCGAACAACCGGGACAGAGCAGCTATCAGACAGAAAACTTTGAGGCATCTAGTTGTGTGTGGGGGGGGGGGGGGGGGGGGGAGAATGAAATATTTTTGTATTTGGGAAGTTAATCCTAATCTAGTAAAATACAATATTAAATACCTTGCATATTCCCTATTTCAGGGTAGACACATCCACATACTCTTTTACTCTTTCTTCTTCTGAGGGGATTGCCCCCCCCCCCCAACCCCCGTGGTGTTTTTTGCCTCTCTCTTCAGCTTGAGTTTAAAATATGCTCGCCACCCCCCCCCCCCCCCTCGAAAGGAAGATCATCAAGCGTCTGCCCACTTATTATTTTAGAAATGTAACCACTGATTTGGATTACTGTTGGCTGAGCGAGATTACTTAGTAATCCGATGAATTCTGGAACACAGCTATGATATAGATAAGAAATGTGTTTTAGCTTGGTTCTTGACAATAATGTATAGGTCCAGTATATTGGACATTGATCAATAATCTCACCTTTCTTCCCCAATTCAGTAAGTCATCCAATCGAGCCAATGCATACTCTCCCCAATTACTTGTGTTTTGGAAGGGAGAATAAGGCTGCTTTACAATTACAGCCTTTTCTGAAAAATAAAAATCATTTGTTTTGAATGTTGTTTTCCTTTGCCCGCAATCACATTACAATTACATAATCACCATGCATCTACCGGTACCGGTAGTGCTTACTTTGCTGAAAAATTACCCTTAACTAGAAAACTGAGGAGAAAACCAAGTACTGTACTGTACATTACATTCTCATTATCTAATTAGTAATTATCTAATAGAAACTAGGAACATAGCTCCTAAAGACCCATGCAACCGAGATAAAATATCTTGGAAATATTCTAGATGAGCATCTTATATGGGAACATCATCACCCCGATACACAATCACTGTAGTATAAAAAAATATGAAAAATGAAATGATATATACATTTGTTTTACTTCGAAACATTGTAAGCAGACATTTTCTCTTAAACATCTTCACTATGTCCATCCTTCATCCGTCCATCCGAATATAATAATGTAAACACGATCTGATACGAATTAAAGGCAGAAATTACATTTCTATTGCTGTCAATAAGTGTTGGTAACGGCGGCGGACCGTGTCGAAAACACTATACCAAATGACAACGAAAATATTTAGCAATGCACATTAGATGGCATTCAACAATGTCGGGAAGTATAAAGGTTATGGAAATTCTCGTTGGTCCAGTGTTTATCATCCCTGCTTCCAATGCAGAAGGTCCCGGGTTCAAATCCTGGTTCAGGCAGAAGTTTTTTAACTTCTATTAAGGATTCAGTTCCTTTACTTCTTGTCTTAGGAATAAGTAAAAACGGTGACTTTGGAGCCGTCCTAGCAACGAAGCATAAATTCAAAGTTGTTCTGAAACGGCCTTGTTGATTCTGACATTTGTCCGCAGGTGTTCGCACTGTCCAATCACTGATTCATTTGTTTCGTATTTGAAATATCAATCTTTGATTGGTTATCGCTAGAGATACTTGTATTTCGCAATGCGCGATAGCGCGAAATCACTTGAAACGTGCAGCAATTGAAATATGTTGGCATGACCGTCTGTTGTGAGCCCAAAAATAGTCTTTTTGAATCGCGAAATGAAACGAAATCCCGTGTATATGCAAAATAGCATAAGTTTACTGTTATAAAAACGAAAAAGACTGTAGCTCATGAATTGACGCAAAATCGCCGAATTTCTGTCAAAAACGTAATTTTCAACATTTTCTGCAGTGACCCTTCCACCCCTGCCCAACCAGCTCGCAACAGATTTTTCTCGTAGCCTGTGCGTCGACTGCATTCCGCATTCTTAGCGACAGTTTTCTTTTTCATCTTCTTTTCTTTCGCGACAATGTAGGCATGCCATACGTTAGAATACTAGATACAAATTAGATTTGGTAAATTAAAATTGAAACAACGCCAAAAAGCTGAAATTACTGCTCAACAGCGAAATTTGGATTTTATAAAACGAAATATGCTAAAAAATAAAACCATTTGCAAGGACCTCTAGTTATCGCTCACTCCTCAATGGTGTTCGGAGCCTACAGGGTTGGTTTAGTCGCTTTAAAATAAAGTCCCCCACTGAAAATCAGTTTCGTTACTGAGTCGGTAGACTCTAAATGTGAATTTATTTATTTATTTAGAAACATGTTTGCAATACGCATTCTTGAATTGTTGCTTTTCTTAGCTTTGAGAATTTTTTGCCAGAAGGATCGTAGGTATGGATGCGCTCACTTATCAACGCGTCACACAGAGCGTTTTCCTAGTAGTATTACAAACCGATACATGTTTTAATTTTGTACCTTAGGCCTAAAGTTGTATCTGATGAACTAGCAGAGAGAGCACGGAAGCAAGAGTAACAGGAGATGATTCAGGAAGAACTTCCGATGGGAGATGTCCAGGGAGTGTAGGAAGAACGGGCAACATTTGTAGAGGATCTGGTTAGGAAGCAACAAAAACGTACAACAAAGACGTACCAAATGCCAAAGAGCAAAAACGAAAAATGTTGCACCTTTTGCATGAAGTTCTTTGGTAAATTTTACAACTAGACCAAAAACCTAAAGCCATATGACTACAACTAAACTCTGTGACACAATGCCACGTAATAGCGGTCCAGACAAGGTTCACCGAAACTTTGCTAGGAAACATGAGAGAACCTTGTTTACTAGGCCTATACCAGGTACGTATACAATCCAAGATGCAGATTGCTTGTATTGAAAATTAGACTATAGGTAGAGGTGTTTGTTTTTCGCGGACCGCGAAATCGCGAAAAGTGTTGATAAAGAAGAGGGAGATAAACAAAGTGTATATCTGTTGATAGGCACCTTAAAAACATCAATATTTCACCGCGAATATTCGCGAAATCCGTCAATTTCCAGTCATAACATCGAAATTTGTATTAAAGAGCGAAATAACACGATATCTCAATTGTTTTTAATTAAGTGTAAAAAAAATTAAAAAATTAAATTTATTATTACAGTTAAACGTCATTACAACACAATCGTGGGGACCTAATATTTTTTCATTTTAATGATGATTTCGTTAAGAAGATCAACGATTTATTTTTGCTGAAATTCGGCGTCAAGCAGAGCAAACGAGTACAATTCTGAGGGATTTTACGTGACGGACAAGAAGATTCTTATGTGTTGTGACTGCCACCTTTAATTCGACCGTAAAGACACACTAGACAATCACAGGTAGTGGTAATGTTAATACACTTCGTATTAACTAGTACTAGTTTGTACATACAATTCAAATAAATTAAATTACATTTAAATTCCTTTTTAATTTAAACATGTTTCTGGTGAAATTTACTGTAGAAAATCTCCCAAAAAGCATAACACCGCCATAACATCGAAATTATTAAATCTATAAACGAAATTTAACAAAACATAACACCATTTACAAACACCTCTAACTATAGGCCTAGGCCTACTGTTGAATAATAAAAACAAACAATTCATCGATAAAATCATCATTTGTGTTAGGCCCTATCATCCGAATTTTCACCGCCAATATAGTGTTCAGTCTGTTTCCAACATAAACATCTAGCCTCCCAACAGACTTTTGAAAAACTTTGTAGGCCTAGCCTATATTGATTGTCTAGCCTATGTATGCCAACTGGATGTCGATAATTTCAAGGCAATGAAAGCGAGTCAAAGTCTCTCAACTGACTCAGTCGGTAGGCTTAACATTTCATTGGTTTGTCATAAGTGACTTTCAACATCAGATTGGATCAAAGTGTATGGTTCAGTTGAACAATGTTCCTCTTTGTTTTGAGAACCACTACCTAGGCCTACAACTAAAGGTCGGTGCACAATAGCCCAGTGACAATGACGGGAATGAAGTTCGATTCCATGTTAAATTACGATACGATGCACAACTAGAGCTTCCTGTTACCGGGCCCGGTAACGGAAACGGGAAGTTCACAAAGTTTTAACTTATCACTAACGTTCCCGTCTGTACATTACCGGAACCAATCAGAATTAAGATGTCCACGGTCTCTTAAAAGTATTTGCAAACAGCTGATCGAATAATGATGACGCGCCAGGCTGTGGATTTTAATCGTGATGTGATAAAACCTTAACCTACCAGATGTACCAAATATGCAGTAGGCTACTAAAAACGTCAACAAATACAAGTTAACCAACTTGAATTTTCATTCGTTACCGTCTGCTTAACGGGCAATTGTGCATCGAACTCCTTCCTGTTACCGTTTTATCGTTATCGTTATAGGCCTAGTTACCGGGTGATTGTGCACAGACCTTAAACCTTACGACCATGTATGAGCGCTCGCAAGTGTTCCCTGCTGTTTATGACTACGATTAACCACACAACTTTAAGTGAACCCAACATGCCTACCTTTTGGCTGTGTCTGAGGAACGGCTGTAGAGTTGCACCTTACTTGCACACAGGACACTACACCACTCTTTACTACCAATGATCCTATTTGGCCGCTTTGGTAGAGGGGACCCACTGGAGACAACAAAAAAAACAGTGAATGCATGAGTTATAAAAGACGTATCCATATTTGTACTCTGTATGAATCTACCTTATAAATACTTACTTACTTAGGCCTACTTACTTACCTACCTAGACCTAGGCCTACATCAACTGTGCTAGAGACCTAGGCTAGGCCCTACGCCTATCCTAGGCCTATCGCTCATACCCAACAGATCTCGGAATAGGGATTTACTTGAAGGCCTAGCGATTGGGGCCCTGGGTCTAGCCCCCCAAGCCAAGCCAAGAGGCCTAGGGTGGATGTAGGCCTAACCTAGGCCTAGTATAAATAGATTTATGCTGAGTTTGCGAACCCAGTTTTATGGTTAGACTAGTCGAAACTACTTACAGTGTGTTATGGTTGATCGTAACATGATTGAAATGGCTGTTTTGTGGGAAAACGAAGGGAATAAATGAAGAAACAGACCATAAACTGACGACCCAGCTGGATCCCAGATTCCGGTCTAAAAATTTCTTGTTGTCCAGTTTTTCAACCTGATACAACACCTGCGTCAAACTAGCACCCAGCACCCAGCACCCAAATGAACGTTGCATCTGCGACGGGCGCACCAACGAACAAAATAAAATGCACTACAGAACTAGCACCCAGCACCCAGCACCCAACTTAAAAAACAACCAAGACCAGATAAATAAAGACGGTTGAATCTCAGAAATTGATAATTATTAATTATATACAATACAACATATTGTACAACAAGAAAGTAAATAATTTTGAGATAGGTACCACAATGGCACAAGTATATTTTAATCAAGGCTTGTACCTACACGCCTTGTATACATTTCTACAAGGCAGAATCCAAAAGTGTACTAGATAACGTATGATTTATTTCCAAGGTATCTAATTAGGATAGGTACAACAAAAAAGTATGTATTTTTAAATGAACGTAAAGTAACCGACCTGTGTTCTGTAGAAACTTTAGCTTGTACACACCTTTTTTTAAAATCTACAAGGCACAATCCAAAAGGGTACTGGAGAAAATCTGATTTATTTCTGAGGTCATCAAGATAGGTACAACAATGAAATATGTATTTTTACATGAACGTTAAGTAATCGACCTGTCTTTTGTAGAAACTAAAGCTTGTACACACCTTGTATAAAATCTACAAGGCATTATCCAAACGTTTAGTAGAGAACATCTGATTTTTTTCTGAGATATCTATGATAGGTACAACAAAAAAGTATGAATTTTTACATCAAGGTTGAGTAATCAACTTGTCTTTTTTAGAAACTTAAGCTTGTACACACCTTGTATATAATCTACAAGGCAGAAAACCAAAAGTGTAGTAGAGAACATCTGATTTTTTTCTGAGAAATCTATGATAGGTACAACAATAGACTATGTATTTTAATATATAAGGTTAGTAATTTACTTGTATTTTGTAGGAACTTTAGCTTGTACACACCTTGTAAAAAATCTACAAGGCAGAATTCAAAAGTGTACTAGAGAACATCTGATTTTTTTCTGAGAAATTTATGATAGGTACAACAATAGACTATGTAGTTTTATATAAATTGTTAAAAATCAATTTTATTGTTTAGGATGTAAAGCTTGTACACACCTTGTATAAAATCTACAAGGCATAATCCAAAAGTGTACTAGAGAACATCTGATTTTTTTCTGAGAGACTGATGATAGGTACAACAATAAAACATTTATTTTCTCATGAACAATAAGTAACCTATTTGTTTTCTGTAGAAACATTAGCTTGTACACACCTTGTATAAAATCTACAAGGCAGAATTCAAAAGTGTACTAGAGACCATCTGATTTTTTTCTGAGAAATCAATGCTAGGTACAACAATAGACTATGTATTTTTATATAACAAAAAAAGTAATTTTCTTGTATTTTGAAGAAAGTAAAGCTTGTACACACCTTGTATAAAATCTACAAGGCATTATTCAAAAGTGTACTAGAGAACATCTGATTTTTTTCTGAGAAATCTATGATAGGTACAACACAAGACTATGTATTTTAATATAAAAGGTTAGTAATTTACTTGTATTTTGTAGGAGTTTAAGCTTGTACACACCTTGTATAAAATCTACAAGGCACAATCCAAAAGTGTACTAGAGAACATCTGATTTTTTTCTGAGTAATTAATGATAGGTACAACAAAAAGCTATGTATTTTTAAATAAAAATTAAATAATCGATTTGTCTTTTGTAGCAAGTAAAGCTTGTACACACCTTGTAAAAAATCTACAAGGCATTATCCAAAAGTTTAGTAGAGAACATCTGATTTTTTTCTGAGATATCGATGATGGGTACAACAAAAAAGTATGTATTTTTAAATCAAGGTTGAGAAATAAATTTGTCTTTTTTAGAAACAAAAGCTTGTACACACCTTGTATAAATTCTACAAGGCAGTATCCAAAAGTGTACTAGAGAATATCTGATTTTTTTCTGAGAAATCTATGATAGGTACAACAAAAGACTATGTATTTTTATATAAAAAATTATTAATTAACTTGTATTTTGTAGAAACTTTAGCTTGTACACACCTTGTATAAAATCTACAAGGCAGCATCCAAAAGTGTACTAGAGACCATCTGATTTTTTTCTGAGAATTCTATGCTAGGTACAACAATAGACTATGTATTTTTATATGAAAAAATAGTAATTTTCTTGTATTTTTTAGAAAGTAAAGCTTGTACACACCTTGTATAAAATGATTAAAATCTACAAAGCAGAATCCAAAAGTGTTCTAAAGAACATCTGATTTTTTTCTGAGAAAGTTATGATAGGTACATCAATGAACTATGTAATTTTACATTAAAGTTAAGTTATCGACCTGTCTTTTGTAGAAAGTAAAGCTTGTACACACCTTGTATAAAATCTACAAGGCAGAATCCAAAAGTGTACTAGTGAACATCTGATTTTTTTCTTAGAAATCGTTGATAGGTACAACAATAAACTATGTATTTTCTCATCAACAATAAGTAATTAATTTGTTTTCTGTAGAAACTTAAGCTTGTACACACCTTGTATATAATCTACAAGGCAGAATCCAAAAGTGTACTAGAGAACATCTGATTTTTTTCTGAGAAATCTATGATAGGTACAAAAATAGACTATGTATTTTAATATAAAAGGTTAGTAATTTACTTGTATTTTGTAGGAACTTTAGCTTGTACACACCTTGCATAAAATCTACAAGGCAGAATTCAAAAGTGTACTAGAGATCATCTGATTTTTTTCTGAGAAATCTATGATAGATACAACAATAGACTATGTAGTTTTATATAAATTGTTAAAAATCAACTTTTATTGTTTAGAATGTAAAGCTTGTACACACCTTGTATAAAATCTACAAGGCATAATCCAAAAGTGTACTAGAGAACATCTGATTTTTTTCTGAGATACTGATGATAGGTACAACAATAAAATATTTATTTTCTCATGAACAATAAGTAACCTATTTGTTTTCAGTAGAAACTTTAGCTTGTACACACCTTGTATAAAATCTACAAGGCAGAACTCAAAAGTGTACTAGAGAACATCTGATTTTTTTATGACAAATCTATGATAGGTACAACAACATACTATGTATTTTTATATAAAGGTTAGTAATCAACTTGTTTTTTGTAGATAGTAAAGATTGTACACAAATTGTATAAAATCTACAAGGCATTATCCAAAAGTGTACTAGAGAACATCTGATTTTTTTCTGAGATACCCATGATAGGTACAATCATAAAATATGTATTTTAAAATAAAAGTTAAGAAATCGACTTGTCTTCTGTAAAAACAAAAGCTTGTACACACCTTGTATTAAATCTACAAGGCAGAATCCAAAAGTGTACTAGAGAGCATCTGATTTTTTTCTGAGAAATCTATGATAGGTACAACAAAAGACTATGTATTTTTATATAAAAGGTTAGTAATCAATTTGTATTTTGTAGAAAGTAAAGCTTGTACACACCTTGTATAAAATCTACAAGGCAGAATTCAAAAGTGTACAAGAGAAAATCTGATTTTTTTCTTAGAAATCGTTGATAGGAACCAACAATAGACTATGTATTTTCTCATGATCAATAAGTAATTTATTTGTTTTCTGTGGAAACTTTAGATTGTACACACCTTGTATATAATCTACAAGGCATAATCCAAAAGTATACTAGAGAACATCTGATTTTTTACTGAGTAATTTATGATAGGTACAACATAAAGCTATAAACTTTTAAATAAAAGTTAAAAAATCGACCTATCTTTGGAAGAAAGTAAAGCTTGTACACTCCTTGTATAAAATCTACAAGGCATTATCCAAAAGTTTAGTAGAGAACATCTGATTTTTTTCTGAGATATCTATGATAGGTACAACAATAAAGTATGTATTTTTACATCAAGGTTGAGTAATGAATTTGTTTTTTTAGAAACTAAAGCTTGTACACACCTTGTATAAATTCTACAAGGCAGAATCCAAAAGTGTACTAGAGAACATCTGATTTTTTTCTGAGAAATCTATGATAGGTACAACAATAGACTATGTATTTTTATATAAAAAATTAGTAATTTACTTTTATTTTGTAGAAACTTTAGCTTGTACACACCTTGTATAAAATCTACAAGGCAGAATCCAAAAGTGTTTTAGAGAAAATCTGATTTTTTTCTGAGAAAGTAATGATAGGTACATCAATGAACTAGTTATTTTAACATGAAAGTTAAGTAATCGACCTGTCTTTTGTAGAAAGTAAAGCTTGTTCACACCTTGTATAAAATCTACAAGGCAGAATCCAAAAGTGTACTAGTGAACATGTGATTTTTTTCTTAGAAATCGTTGATAGGTACAACAATAGACAATGTATTTTCTCATGACCAAAAAGTAATTTTTTTTTTCTGTAGAAACTTTAGCTTGTACACATGTTGTATATAATCTACAAGGCAGAATCCAAAAGTTTACTAGAGAACATCTGATTTTTTTCTGAGAAATCTATGATAGGTACAACAAAAGACTATGTATTTTAATATAAAAGGTTAGTGATTTACTTGTATTTTCTAGAAACTTTAGCTTGTACACACCTTGTATAAAATCTACAAGGCACAATCCAAAAGTGTACTAGAGAACATCTGATTTTTTTCTGAGAAATCTATGATAGGTACAACAATAAACTATGTACTTGTATTTTGTAGAAAGTAAAGCTTGTACACACCTTGTATAAATTCTACAAGGCATTATCCAAAAGTGTACTAGAGAACATCTGATTTTTTTCTGAGAAATCTATGATAGGTACAACAATAGACTATGTATTTTAATATAAAAGGTTAGTAATTTACTTGTATTTTGTAGGAGTTTTATCTTGTACACACCTTGTATAAAATCTACAAGGCACAATCCAAAAGTGTACTAGAGAACATCTGATTTTTTTCTTAGAAGTCGTTGATAGGTACAACAAAAGACTATGTATTTTCTCATTAACAATAAATAATTTATTTGTTTTCTGTAGAAACTTTAGCTTGTACAACCCTTGTATATAATCTACAAGGCAGAATCCAAAAGTGTACTAGAGAACATCTGATTTTTTTCTGAGAAATCTATGATAGGTACAACAATGGACTATGTATTTTAAGATAAAAGATCAGTAATTTACTTGTATTTTGTAGAAACTTTAGCTTGTACACACCTTGTATAAAATCTACAAGGCATAATCCAAAAGTGTACTAGAGAACCTCTGATTTTTTTCTGAGATACTGTTGATACTGTTGATGTTCTCTAGTACACTTTTGGATATTGCCTTGTAGATTTTATACAAGGTGTGTACAAGCTTTACTTTCTACAAAATACAAGTAAATTACTAATGTTTTATATAAAAATACATAGTTTATTGTTGTACCTATCATAGATATCTCAGAAAAAAATCAGATGTTCTCTAGTACACTTTTGGATTATGCCTTGTAGATGTTATACAAGTTGTGTACAAGCTTTACTTTCTACAAAAAACAGGTCGATTACTTAACTTTCATGTAAAAATACATAGTCTACTTTTGTACCTAGCATTGATTTCTCAGAAAAACATCAGATGGTCTCTAGTACACTTTTGGATTCTGCCTTGTAGATTTCATACAAGGTGTGTACAAGCTAAAGTTTCTACAAAATACAAGTAAATTACTTATTTGTTTTATAAAAATACATAGTCTATTGTTGTTCCTATCATAGATTTCTCAGAAAAAAATCAGATGTTCTCTAGTACACTTTTGGATACTGCCTTGTTGAATTTATACAAGGTGTGTACAAGATTAAGTTTAAAAAAAAACAAGTTGATTACTCAACCTTGATGTAAAACTTCATACTTTTTTGTTGTACCTATCATAGATATCTCAGAAAAAAATCAGATGTTCTCTAGTACACTTTTGGATTGTGCCTTGTAGATTTTATACAAGGTGTGTACAAGCTAAAGTTTCTACAAAATACAAGTGAATTACTAATTTTGTATATAAAAATTTATAGTCTGTTGTTGTACCTATCATAGATTTCTCAAAAAAAAATCAGATGTTCTCTAGTACACTTTTGGATTCTGCCTTTTCGAATTTATACAAGGTGTGTACAAGCTTTAGTTTCTAAAAAAGACAAGTTGATTACTCAACTTTGATGTTAAAATACATACTTTATTGTTGTACCTATCATATATATCTCAGAAAAAAATCAGATGTTCTCTACTAAACTTTTGGATAATGCCTTGTAGATTTTATACAAGGTGTGCACAAGCTTTACTTTCTGAAAAAGACAGGTCGATTTTTTAACTTTCAATTAAAAATACATAGCTTATTGTTGTACCTATCATAAATTACTCAGAAAAAAATCAGATGTTCTCTAGTACACTTTTGGATTGTGCCTTGTAGATTTTATACAAGGTGTGTACAAGCTAAAGTTTCTCCAGAAAACAAATAAATTACTTATTGTTCATAAGAAAAAACATACCTTATTGTTGTACCCATCAACAGTATCTCAGAAAAAATCAGATGTTCTCTAGTACACTTTTGGATTATGCCTTGTAGATTATATACAAGGTGTGTACAAGCTAAAGTTTCTACAGAAAACAAATCAATTACTTATTGATCATGAGAAAATATATAGTCTATTGTTGTGCCTATCAACGATTTCTAAGAAAAAAATCAGATGTTCTCTAGTACACTTTTGAATTCTGCCTTGTAGATTTTATACAAGGTGTGTACAAGCTTTACTTTCTACAAAATACAAGTGGATTACTAATTTGTTATATAAAAATACATAGTCTTTTTTTGTACCTATCATAGATTTCTCAGAAAAAAATCAGTTGCTCTCTAGTACACTTTTAGATTCGGCCTTGTAGATTTAATACAAGGTGTGTACAAGCTTTTGTTTTTACAAAAGACAAGTTGATTTTGTAACGTTAATGTAAAAATACATATTTGTTTGTTATACCTATCATAGGTATCTCAGAAAAAAATCAGATGTTCTTTAGTACACTTTTGGATAATGCCTTGTAGATTTTATACAATTTGTGTACAATCTTTACTATCTACAAAAAATAAGTTGATTACTAACCTTTATATAAAATTACATAGTGTGTTTTTGTACCTATCATAGATTTCTCATAAAAAAATCAGATGTTCTCTAGTACACTTTTGAGTTCTGCCTTGTAGATTTTATACAAGGTGTGTACAAGCTTACGTTTCTACTAAAAACAAATCGGTTACTTATTGTTCATGAGAAAATAAATACTTTACTGTTGTACCTATCATCAGTATCTCAGAAAAAAATCAGATTTTCTCTAGTACACTTTTGGATTATGCCTTGTAGATTTTATACAAGGTGTGTACAAGCTTTACATTCTAAAAAATAAAAGTTGATTTTTAACAATTTATATAAAACTACATAGTCTTTTGTTGTACCTATCATAGATTTCTCAGAAAAAAATCAGATGCCCTCTAGTACACTTTTGAATTCTGCCTTGTAGATTTTAAACAAGGTGTGTACAAGCTAAAGTTCCTACAAAATACAAGTAAATTACTAACCTTTTATATTAAAATACATAGTCTATTGTTGTACCTATCATAGATTTCTCAGAAAAAAATCCGATGTTCTCTAGTACACTTTTGGATTCTGCATTGTAGATTATATACAAGGTGTGTACAAGCTAAAGTTTCTACAGAACACAAATAAATTACTTATTGTTCATGAGAAAATACATAGTTTGTTGTTGTACCTATCAACGATTTCTAAGAGAAAAATCAGATGTTCATTAGTACACTTTTGGATTCTGCCTTGTAGATTTTATACAAGGTGTGTACTAGCCTTACTTTCTACAAAAGACAGGTCGATTACTTAACTTTCATGTAAAAATACATAGGTTATTGATGTACCTATCATTACTTTCTCAGAAAAAAATCAGATGTTCTCTAGAACACTTTTGGATTCTGCCTTGTAGATTTTATACAAGGTGTGTACAAGCTTTACTTTCTACAAAATACAAGAAAATTACTATTTTCAATATAAAAATACATAGTCTTTTGTTGTACCTGGCATAGATTTCTCAGAAAAAAATCAGATGGTCTCTAGTACACTTTTGGATTCTGCCTTGTAGATTTTTTACAAGGTGTGTATAAGCTAAAGTTTCTACAAAATACAAGTAAATTACTAATTTTTTATATAAAAATTTAGTCTTTTTGTTGTACCTATCATAGATTTCTCAGAAAAAAATCAGATGTTCTCTAGTACACTTTTGGATTCTGCCTTGTAGATTATATACAAGGTGTGTACAAGCTTTTGTTTCTAAAAAAGACAAGTTGATAACTCAACTTTAATGTAAAAATACATATTTTATTGTTGTACCTATCATAGATATCTCAGAAAAAAATCAGATGTTCTCTACTAAACTTTTGGTTAATGCCTTGTAGATTTTATGCAAGGTGTGTACAAGCTTTTCTTTCTACAAAAGACAGGTCAATAACCTTATTTTTATTTAAAAATACATAGTTTATTGTTGTACCTATCATTAATTACTCAGAAAAAAATCAGATGTTCTCTAGTACACTTTTGGATTGTGCCTTGTAGATTTTATACAAGGTGTGTACAAGATAAAACTCATACAAAATACAAGTAAATTACTAACCTTTTATATTAAAATACATAGTCTATTGTTGTACCTATCATAGATTTCTCAGAAAAAAATCAGATGTTCTCTAGTACACTTTTGGATAATGCCTTGTAGATTTTATACAAGGTGTGTACAAGCTTTACTTTCTACAAAATACAAGAAAATTTCTATTTTTATATATAAAACTCTATAGTCTTTTGTTGTACCTAGCATTGATTTCTCAGAAAAAAAATCAGATGGTCTCTAGTACACTTTTGAATTCTGCCTTGTAGATTTTATACAAGGTGTGTACAAGCTAACGTTTCTACAGAAAACAAATAGGTTACTTATTGTTCATGAGAAAATAAATATTTTATTGTTGTACCTATCATCAGTATCTCAGAAAAAAATCAGATGTTCTCTAGTACACTTTTGGATTATGCCTTGTAGATTTTATACAAGGTGTGTACAAGCTAACGTTTCTACAGAAAACAAATAGGTTACTTATTGTTCATGAGAAAATAAATATTTTATTGTGGTACCTATCATCAGTATCTCAGAAAAAAATCAGATGTTCTCTAGTACACTTTTGGATTATGCCTTGTAGATTTTATACAAGGTGTGTACAAGCTTTACATTCTAAACAATAAAAGTTTATTTTTAACAATTTATATAAAACTACATAGTCTATTGTTTTACCTATCATAGATTTCTCAGAAAAAAATCAGATGTTCTCTAGTACACTTTTGAGTTCTGCCTTGTAGATTTTATACAAGGTGTGTACAAGCTTACGTTTCTACTGAAAACAAATCGGTTACTTATTGTTCATGAGAAAATAAATACTTTACTGTTGTACCTATCATCAGTATCTCAGATTTTCTCTAGTACACTTTTGGATTATGCCTTGTAGATTTTATACAAGGTGTGTACAAGCTTTACATTCTAAACAATAAAAGTTGATTTTTAACAATTTATATAAAACAACATAGTCTTTTGTTGTACCTATCATAGATTTCTCAGAAAAAAATCAGATGCCCTCTAGTACACTTTTGAATTCTGCCTTGTAGATTTTATACAAGGTGTGTACAAGCTTTACATCCTAAACAATAAAAGTTGATTTTTAACATTTATATAAAACTACATAGTCTATTGTTGTACCTATCATAGATTTCTCAGAAAAAAATCAGATGTTCTCTACTACACTTTTGGTTTTCTGCCTTGTAGATTATATACAAGGTGTGTACAAGCTAAAGTTTCTAAAAAAGACAAGTTGATTACTCAACCTTGATGTTAAAATACATACTTTATTGTTGTACCTATCATAGATATCTCAGAAAAAAATCAGATGTTCTCTACTAAACTTTTGGATAATTCCTTGTAGATTTTATACAAGGTGTGTACAAGCTTTAGTTTCTACAAAAGACAGGTCGATTTCTTAACGTTCTTGTAAAATAACATATTTCATTGTTGTACCTATCTTGATGACCTCGGAAATAAATCAGATGTTCTCCAGTACCCTTTTGGATTGTGCCTTGTAGATTTTAAAAAAAGGTGTGTACAAGCTAAAGTTTCTACAGAACACAGGTCGGTTACTTTACGTTCATTTAAAAATACATACTTTTAGTTTGTACCTATCCTAATTAGATACCTTGGAAATAAATCATACGTTATCTAGTACACTTTTGGATCCTGCCTTGTAGAAATGTATACAAGGCGTGCACAAGCCTTGATTAAAATATACTTATGCCATTGTGGTACCTATCTCAAAATTATTTACTTTCTTGTTGTATAATATGTTGTATTGTATATAATTAATAATTATCAATTTCTGAGATTCAACCGTCTTTATTTTATCTGGTCTTGGTTGTTTTTTAAGTTGGGTGCTGGGTGCTGGGTGCGAGTTCTGTAGCGCATTTTATTTTGTTCGTTGGTGCGCCCGTCGCAGATGCAACGTTCATTTGGGTGCTGGGTGCTGGGTGCTAGTTTGACGCTGGTTGATACAACCACATACAACCCAACAAAATAAAAAGCGCTAAATACGAATAATCAACATATTATTATTATTATTATTTTATTTCAGGACACTTGCAGAAGAATATGTTCATATGGTTGCTACTTCAGTTTAAAAAAATAGATACAGAGAAGATGTCTTGTTATTATTTTATTATTTGCATCAACTATCGAGATATGGCATTCGCCTGACTTGACTTTGTGGCATTGCTTCTGTAGTTTTTGCATTGACTTTGTAGCAAAAGCTTCATTGGTGGGATTCCCTTGTTTTGTCACTGTGATTGGTGGAGGAACAATCTGCTGATCTCTGGCGATTTCTGTTGCTGTAGCTTCGCGAAGTTCTCGTCTGCCACCCCTTCTGGCTGTATATTAATGTCACACCGGGTTGGAACCAACTTCCCTTGTAGGTAACAGCTTAGGAATTAGCTGGATCCTGGTAACACATGCAACAGTGCCAACCGTGCATGCAAACTTTCTTTCGTGCACTCAATGCCGCTTCTTTGCATACGTTAAAACTGCCACCATGGGCGTGCGCAACGTCTAACATTAGACCCGGCACAAGGTGGCGTGGTACAGCTGGGGTCTGGGCCCCAGCCGCCGGAGGCAAAATTTTTCGGTTGATGCACTAACTTGTATGGCCTAAAACGCGATTTTAAGACGCGACACTTTCCGCTGAAGGATCTTGTGGCCCCTATAGAGCTATGTCTCGTTTCATTTAAATAAAAGATAAATTAGAAATTATTTGCGCAGCCCCGGAAAAAGTATGCCTTTGCGTAAAAACGCGCTACTGACAGTGCATTTTAATTTAAAGTTTAATTTAAAGTTAATTTTAAAGTTACTCGGCCCAGGCCGGGTCCAAAGACATTGGAGTCCTGCGCGGCCCGACCGCCAAGTTGACACATTAGGTCCGGCCTGGGCCGTGCGCACGCCTATGACTGCCACAGACCTTTCATGGCACTTGCTTTTTTCTAATAACAATATTGAATAGGTAAACAAATTTGTTTGAGCGGTTAACCGCATCGATTACAATCAGGTTACCAACGAGCAAACTCTATTGCTCTCCCCACAGCCCTCACGCAGGGAAAAAATATATAGAAAATAAGTAAAATTATAAATCACCCCTGCTGAGATGCGTTTCTGAATGGGTCTGGAGGCTGGAATCACCATCTGACCATCTTACATCGCTCCTTACCACACCCTACCAAATGTCTACTATAGTAGCCCCAACGAAAGTTTTTGCACATCAATCTCAGGTCATTGTCTACTGCCGCTTTCAACTGCGAAAATTGAAAGAAAATCATGAGATACCTGGCGTTCTTTCATTCTTTCACACATTCATTTTTAATGCATGGTTCGGCTTAGTCGAGTGCATAGGCAGTTTGGCCAAACCCACCATGACACTGACAGGTAACCAACGGAAGGTCTTAAATTATCCTCAATGAATCCTTTTAGATTAGAAGGTAGGAATTAGCGAAGTATAAAATTAAGTGGTCACCTTGGACTCGGCTGTGTCATACGCATCAGAATACTTCTGTTGGGGCTCTGTCACTATCCCATCTGTTTTTTGCCTAGTGGTCAGTAAAAATATATTTTATTTCCAAACACGTTTTTTGCGAATCATATTACATAATTTTATTGCCGGATATTATTCTTGGCTAAATTTTCGAGTCTTGTCCTGTGATGAAAACAACTGATAACATTCTCCCAACCATGGCAATCCAGCTCGTTCGTCATTCCTGAGATCCTCAGGGTAGTAGATCGCACTGGATGAGCTGGGAGGTCTACCCACTGACACTGTATGAGTGTACGTCTTATGAAATTATACAGAACTGTAGGGAATTGTAGCGGAGGTCTATCCCTGACTTGAGGGCGAAAGTACCGAGCATCATTCCGCATCAGTGATTTAGGCACCGAGTTTGGCAACCAAATGCGCTAGTGAAAACGAATGTAAGCGCTCACATGGCAATGTCACACAACTTTACGATGAATCAGCATCGTTCTTCCTAAGTTGATAATGGCAAATTGTGAAAATTGTGCAAGTAAATACGGCTTTTAAAAATTTTGAGCAGATTATGAATCCCATCAATCCATCTTAAAAGGCAAGGCGCTATTTAAATCAGGATACGTTTTAGGCTTACAAAAAACAAACACAAACAAAACAAGCAAAGCAAAAAAAAAAACACAACAACAAAAAACAAACAAAAAATAAGATATTCCCCATTAATATAATGCACTATTTTCAAGCACGGAATGCAATCTTTCATCAAGAAGTTGCTACATTCGACCATAGCCCTGTATGTACTAACACGCCTTTACCGTTAGGCGGAGGAGGGGTGGAGCCTCGACCTTGCCAGCGCTTTGTTTGCGGGGATGCTGCCAGTCTTGCTTTAGATCTTGTAGTAGACGGGTTAATGAATAAAGAATGTATTGCAGCAAAGAACCACTCTTGTTATTTGTAGATTGTACCACGTTACAGAATTATAGATGAAAGAATGATACATAATAATAATTTTCGTAGGATATCTGCCCAGGGATGTTCAGTTTCTTCAGGTGACTAACTAAAGGTATAGCTGTATTTGGAATAGTCGGGAAGGATTGTCTGAGGGCTGTTAGTATGATTCAATCCCAACATTCGCCTTGTGACTGAGGAAAACCTTGGGGAAAACTTCAGTAAGGACTCTTGGTGGCCGGTATCGAACCGCCGACCTCCCGAGTTAGTTTCACGTTTTACCGCTGAGCCACCTGTATATGCAGTGGTGCACAGCCCACGGGAGCAGGGTAGCGGCTGCTCCAGTAGCCAATGGGGGGGCTGCAGGAGGAAGAATGTGAAAGAAGAAACATTGTGAAACAAACATTAAAATAAAAACACATGAGAAAAGAAGATATTCCAAACCCTGAAAGAAGGAAAGGATGGGTATCACATCACGACACTGAATGTATTTCACTGAAGGGTGAAGAAGGGGGTTTGATATAAAGATCCAAAATTGAAGGATCAAAATATTAACCTAAATATACATTTTTTATAAGAACAGTGAACTGTCCAATTATTTTTCAGATTATACCTTCAATTCTGTTCAGACCACACTTTCTCTGTCATATTGTGTTTAATTTATAAAAAAAAGAGCGTGAACTTAAGACTTGGTCTTCAGACTTTGTGCGTGAAACCATAACTGTCAGCGGTTTTGTCCCAACTATGGACGTGTTGCTTCGTGACATCTGAGGGCGGGTAAATCACCACTTGTTAACAATTTTCAATTCTTTGTGCAACCTACAATCAAGTAATACGGTAACAAGACTTCATTTAAAATTTATTTATTCCCTCAGTAGAAGGAAAGAATGTTTGAAGTTCCATGCATACCTGTGTAGATGGCTGCAACATAACCCATTACTACTTTTGATGGTAGAGTGTGGGCCTACAGTAGGCCTATTGGAATCCACAATTCTTGAATATTCCTATAGGACTCGACTTACCAATGTATTTTATTTAATTGATACACATCTCCGTGTTGGGTTGCTTTATGAGATTAGGGCCTAGTCAAAACTCATAGTATTTCGGATTGGTATAAATGTAGCAAATGGCTAGATACATAATTCACTACTGGGAGAAAAAACGGATTCCTATCTGTCCCAGTATTGTAAGAACTAGTCAAAATACTGATATTGAAAATATCGACCTAGTTCCACACCTAATCGTAAAAAATTAACTTACCTGCAAACAATAAGTATCAACTGTAGGTCTGGTAAAATTAATGTATGGAAATGGTTTGATGATAAATGCACCTAAGTCATCCCTGGATAAGGTAACGAGAGTACAGAACAAAGCACTAAGGCTTATAACTGGTGGAGTTAAAACAACGCCAGTAGTAGCAATGCAAGTACTAAGCAAAGTGCCACCTCTGGAAGCTAGACGGGAAGTGGCTGCTGGTTGCCTGTATGAAAAGCTAGTAAGATTGGATGAACCATACTGGAATAGGGAGCCACACGAGAATCTAAAAACTCAAAGAACATTTATTACAGAATCAAAAAATATACTAAGAAGATTGGTAGATGAAAATGTTCTAGAACACAGGGCAGACATTATAAAGCCCAATATACATCTATCAGCTCTCGACATCTTGCACAGGTTGAGCATAGAGGGTATAAAGGGTAAAAAGGACAAGCACCACGGACAAGAACTAAAAATGGCAACATACTCATATCTGCTTACAGAGTATCCAGAGAATGTGTGGTTGCACGTTTACACAGATGGATCGGCCACACCACGACAGGGCAATGCAGGGGCTGGAATATACAGCAGGGAGTTCGAAGACTCAGTCCCTGCTGGAAGGAATGGAAGTAATTTTGATGGGGAAGTGAAGGCAATAGATAGAGCTCTGGAAAAAATGGAAATGTACCAGCACAGGAAAGTGGTTATTCTAATAGACTCTAAGGCAGCTATAGAGGCTATAGTAAACAAAGTGGAAGCAGGCTATGAAGTTAAAATGTGTAAACTTAAGATTCTTAAGTTGATGCAGACTGGAAACACAATAGTCTTGCAATGGGTGCCTGCCCACTGTGGCATCAATGGCAATGAAAAGGCCGACTTCCTGGCAAAGATGGGCAGTAAGAAGAACCAAACAGTAAGACCCATATCGTACAGAGCAATAAAATCGCACCTCAAATTAGCCCACAATAGGGAAGTGAAAGACAGATGGAAAGAGGAGTCAAAGGATAAAAGCTGGGAGGCTTACGCTACCAAAAAAAGAAATATAAAATACACAAGAAAGACGACAACAGCAATGTTTCGCCTAGAGACGGGGCATGACTTGCTGGCAAAACATCTCCACAGGTTTGGAATTATGGAGTCAGACATGTGCAGATTGTGTGGGGATGGAGTGCAGGATAGACGACACCTACACATATGCACTAAACTTAAAGAAGTGATTGACAAGATGCCGAAGGGCATGGATAGATTTGAAAAGGAGGCGTTTCTCTACTGGGCTGCTAGACGCATGATGACTCCGTGAAGTGAGATGCGGGCATAAGAAAACAACAACAACATATATTATTATATACTATTATTTTGTATGACTGTAGTTTATTTGTACACAAGTAATGAATGAATAATTAATTGAAACTAATCATATGTCAGGTGGAAGGATCTTTCATTTTCTCGCCTGTGGACATCGTGAAGTTTTGTTACTTGATCCAAGTGTGTTCCAATTAGAGCGGTGTTCTGGTCGATCCACTGTAGTGAATTCATATGCGCGTTAAGGATGCGACCAATCTGCACAATCTGAAACAAGTTATTGAAGAGATTAGTTATTGTTTCTTCCTTGAAAGTGCCCATTGGACTGGCAGGTGTTAAGAAAAGGATGATGGGACAAGTTCAAGACTCCACACACCTTGTCTCCTAATTATGTATACTGATGGGTAAATTCCGGAATTTTTTTTCGAGGAATATTCCTAGGGAATATGCAGGTTGGCATCTTCACGGATTTTGCCGGTTATGTTAACAGCATCTAGGCCTAGCTTAGTGGTTACGAGTGTTGCCCAACATTTTCAGAAAAATCCGTTAAGCCATTTGAGCGGTGCACGACGAACAAAATTTGGTGCGCGCACACGCGCAAATGCGAATATACCAGTTCAGTTCAGTTCAGTTTATTAGGATCCTGTAGGGTTACATGTTATCCTTATATTAAGTACAATCAGGGGTCGAAATTAACTTTTTTGGCCACTAGCCCTCCGGGCTAGTTGCATCAATAGTTCTCTGGCCCGAGACCATTTTTACTAGCCCGTAATGAAATAGGTTATATTGATGTAAAACGATAATTATTCATACATGAAAGTTTTGGGTCACAACTCACAACATTCCCCAGGTTTGACGTGTTTTTATGGGGGACTAGGGAGTGAGTGGGAACTATTGTTTACCATAATAAACCTGTTGGCCTAAATGAAAAGGTTTTTATTTTTTGTATGTTCTACTGTAAATGGAAAATTATATGATTATATGATATTAAAAAAGATGCATTGTGACTTAGCGTGAGCTATATACTGCTGTAGTCTGTATCTATCTGTAAACACATTTATGAAAATTACTATATTTTTTACTTGAATACACACCTCTGGCCCCCGCACAAGTACTGGAAACTCGCAAGGTGATCGGCGCGAAATATTATGATTTTTTGAACGGCAATTGTAAGCTCTGGAAAACGTACTCGCCCGTCGGGCTAGTGAAATAAGATTTTTACTAGCCCGAGCAAAGTTTTACTAGCCTCGGGCGAGCGGGCGAGCGTTAATTTCGACCCCTGAGTACAATACAATATACATTGCCATAAATAAACAAATTTTTGTTTACAAAATGGCGTTTACAATTCTAAAACTTTTACCAATTGTCGACATTGTTGTTTTGGACACACACATATAGGGTAGCCTATATATATAAAACATTATTTAAATCTATTTAGTTTAATTTAGAAAAAAACTTTTTTCTTCACTAATTAAGTTTTTGCACTTACCGGATCATTATTATCTTGAGTTTGGCTTGTTTCATTAAGATGTTCAATAATCTCTTTTAAATCTTCAGACATCTGCTTCAGTTGAGTGTCAATGTTTTCAGCCATTTGATACCTGTAGCAGAAGGGTCATTTCATATCAAATGAACCATGCGATTTCAATGACGTCTCCAATTTTGATGAAACTTGGCAGATGTATACTGACATATAAATCAATCGTGGAAATTTGTATGTTTCTGATGTTTGTAGTTTTTGAGTTTTTTTTTTTTAGCTCAAAAAGAAAGTGAAATTTGGGTACACCGGGCGGCGCACTCAAATTTGTAAGTTCTGAACAATAAAAACTTCAGAAACCAACCATAAAGACTGATTTTTTTAAATACCGTACTAAGCTTTTGATCGACAATTTAATTACCTATATTAATTAGGCTTGCTCTAGCCTAATTAATATAATTAAATTGTTGATCAAAAGCTGTGTGCATCCATGTAAGACTACCAAAATTAATGAAAATGGATCTTTAACCCTACTTTACTCCAATATGTAGGGATGGACGAACGTTCGAAATTTCGAACTCGAACCGAACTTTTTTTGAAGTTCGGTTCGGTTCGAGTTCGAATGTTAAGGTTCGAGTTCGTGATTTGTAAAAATTTCGAACTTAAACCGAACTTTTCTGAGTCAGTTTTAACCATTTTTTAGCGTATTCCTCGTAAAAAACGCCAACACAACAGTAAACAACGCTTGCCGAAAGAAAATGTTTTGAAAATTCGTTACGCACAGGCCTAGGCCTAGGGCCTTCCACTGCACGACTGAGGCCTAGGCCTAGGCTCTATGCCTTCCACGGCATGACGAGGCCTATATTATGTTCCCTCCAACCTTCCTCATCAACAACTGGTCTAATATGGCACATTATACAAGAAAATGTATTACATTGAACACGTAATTAAATGGTTTTATGTGCACAATCATCTATGTTATGATTGCTTTTTCGTCTTCGTCGACCTACAAGCGATGCCGATGCCGATGCCGGTGAATGTTATTGTTATGGTTTGCAATAACGCTGGTAGGTAGCATGGCTGTCGCTACAGGAAACGAGTTGCTGACTAGGGCTCTGTATACTTAAACGACAATTTATCAAGTTTTCCATTACATATTTTCGTAATTTTTATTTCAGGTGAGACAAAAAGAAAAATTGAATACTATGGAATTTGGTAAAATATACAGATTGTATCACAATTTAACCTCAAATAAAACAAAATTCTATTACAAAATCGTGATAAAATACGTTCTTAATGGAGTTGGGGTTACTTTACAAATATATTCACGATTGCAGCGCTTCGTACGGAGAAGGATTTGTTTTGATCTTTCGTGCTCGCGCATGTCGACTATCGACTTTCAACCAAACATCGAACGGCGTAGGCCGCGAATTCTCTGTGGCCGCGAATTTAGATAGTTTCACATCTTGTTTCAAAGACTTGAAGCAAATTTTAAATTGATCATGGGCAGTGAAGAAAATGAGGGAAAATCCGGAGCCAATGCCGACCACGGGAGCTAGGCCTCCGTCCACAGATACAAAAAAGAACATTATTTGGGATTACTTTCCTTTCTTCCTGAATTTGTGCAATATTTCAGTTTTCAAGCCGCTTCGTAAAAGTTCGGTTCGAGTTCGAAGTTCAGAACTTTTTTTGTTTAGAAGTTCGAGTTCGGTTCGAAATTAAAAAACCAAGGTTCGTCCATCCCTACCAATATGGGTAAAAAAAAACAAATCTAGATGGGATGGCACTGGTAATCAGTGTTGTTAAAGCTACTTTTAAAAAGTAGCACTGTTACAGCTACAGCTACTTGATCGTTGAAAGTAACTTAGCTACTTTGCAGCTACTGTATTTTGTCAAGTAGCTCGCTACTTGTACAGCTACTCAAAAAAGTAGTGACACTACTTTACAGCTACTTTCATTTTTTATAAAAGACCAAGAGTACGTACTATTTATTAAAAACGGCAGTAAGGTCCGGAAGTGGGTCATACCTATCTCACAGCTCACGGGGTGAAACAGGAAACTCAGTGCTGGGGAGGCAGTTTTGGGACTATAGAGCAAGAAAAGCCAATGCCAGTCGTCATTCCGAACCTGTGACGGTGGGAATTGTGGCGGGCGAAACAAATGTGTGTTTGTTTATTGCGAAAATAGAGTAGCGGTGACTTTTTGCTACAAATACTCGTATATAGTAGCTTGCTACTCGCTACTTTACTGCATTTTCAAATGTAGCGCGCTACCAGTCTCGCTACCAAAAAAAGTAACATGCTACAAGTAGCGCGTTACTTAACAACACTGCTGGTAATACATTAAATGTGCTTTATTTTGGCTGTTTTTAGTTACATTCTACCATATGTATGGTTTGAATGTGCCACTCTATTCCACACTATACCATAGATATTCAGATCTAATGAAAGAAAAGAGCCTCAGTGGTTTGAATGCTCGCAGCGCTGCATGACAACACAGCAGTGTGTGAAAACACGATATTTTCCAAATCCAATTAGTATCTGAGAATATACCAAAAAAGGATTACATAAGGTCTGGAATTAAAATATAGGTAGATGTCGACTATTGGCCCCTCAAAATAGACTAGACGCATTCTGGTTGCAAGAAAATAAACTACTATAAGGATGAGTTTATCTGTCAATTGTTCATTGTTGCTTTATTGTTAAATCATCAATGGCGCAGATAAGGGTGTTGCTTAGCAGCGCTATCTGTGTTAGTTTGAGTCTCCAATTGTACAAAATTGTACTTCTTTTGAAAAAAATCGTAACCACAATATAATAAATACCTAGACGAGACCCGACTGTTAAACGTATTTCTGAGAACGCTTACGTGTGTTCACGCTCAGGATCGGCCAGCCCGGTAGAACCCAATTCCTTCTCGAGCGGCACGAGACATTCCTCGAGCTCTCGTTGTTGCGAGAGTATGAAGTCGAGGTCGTGATCTAGTTGCTGCTGCTCGCATTTGACACGCTCAACGGAACTGTTGAGGCTGACGAGCTAAAACATCACATTTAGTTAACGTACATGAGTAATTAATAGGTGAGGTAATAGTGTATATACTTGGAGAGGCCAAACGTACAGTATATTTATTTATTTGTCTTCTCATCTATATGTTTCTCAAAGTGACCAATCTACTTTCTCAGGTAAGCTGTTGTCCTTCTGTACCTTTTCTAGTGTTGCCCAACGATATCGATTATTTGATACGATATCGATATTGTGGGAAAATCGCAGTTAATTTCGATATCAATATGGTAGTGTCATATCGAAAATATCGCGATATCGTGGTCAACTCAAAATATTAAAATATTTCCGCTATGGTCTGCAGTATGCGTTGCTGCAGCGTTGTCACTTGAGTACCTAACAACAACCCCCCCCCCCCCCAGCCCTCGAGGATATCATTCATTGTCAACTTGAAGTATTTCTCCCGCGGTCTACAGTACGCGTTGCTGCAGTTTATAACTGCACATCTACCCCCCCCTCCCCACACACAGATATCGTTGGACAACACTAACCTTTTCCCTCATTAGAACATGTTTATCTTGTTCTGAGTTCCAATTAGGGATGACTTCGGATATCCGGAAACCGGTTAAAAACCGGTTCCCAATTGCAATCCGGCTCCATTTTTTGGAACCGGTTCTATTTTTTCCGAATGCTGTCGGTACGACACTGGTAAAAGCGCGCAGCGAGCCACCACAATCGTCCCCGCCGGTGTCGTCTGCTAATATAGGCTGACCGGTCGACCCACCCCTACTGCACGCCAGTAGCTCTTTGTCTTTCGTGCCCCAAACAACGTGAGTGATTAGTTGATACTTGACAGTGAGTGCTTCAAGTAGCTCGAAACGAGCGAATTCGTCATTTGTGTGGGACTATTGTACGAAAGTCAAAGACAAACAGGCTTAATGTCACATAAATATTATGTGATATAAATAAACAAAATTAAAATGTTCAAGAACCGGTTCTGAACCGGATCCGGCGCGGGAGGATCCGGTTCCGAATTATTAGATCCGAAGTCATCCCTAGTTCCAATTAATTAATAGGTAAGCTATTTTATCTTGAGAAGTAGGCTTATAGGCCTATAAGCCTACACAACAGTTTAAAAAATAAAATTTCTTATAAAACATCATTTACCCTCTCTCCGTTAGCAATAAGCAGTTGATCCCAAGCATTCACTTGCGTTGCCTGGTTCATGAATACTTTCTCTTGATCTTCTAACTCGAGGGTCCACTTGTTAATTCCTTCTTCCAGTTGGCAGAAGTTAAGAGAAGCACTCGTAGTTGATGGGGTACTTGATACACTACGAATAATAAAGCGTAAGATGCAACGGTATGAATTTAAAAATAATTTCAACTAGGCTACCTACCATGGCACTGTAGTTCATCTCTATCCAAAATACACACAGAAATTATTTTGTAGCCTAATTTTTGTGTGCAGAATTTGGCAATGCCGTGAGTTTGCCTTTGACACACAGAAACACTAGTTTTTTTCTGTAGGCCTACTACTAAATTGACCAGTTTCATCAACAGCGCTGCGGCGAGTTTTGGAAGCTCGCATATGACATAGATAACATTGAAGGCATAGGCAAAAACCCACTTATCTCGCTCTAGCTACGAAAATAATTTTTTTAGCGGGAGACTTATTTGAAGTAGTTTATAGGAACTACAATTCTACGTATTTCGAAAGTATTACGAAAAATCTACATACAGCGATGAGGGAATTATTGATCGTAAATGATCTTCTTGCATGTGGCTGCTGCGGGAATCTCGCCTCTAAGGCGTGACCTTCTGTCGTATGAGCAGGCTGGGCCGTCGCTGGTGCGCGTAAGGTCGACTACCGAGATTTGAGTGACATACACATTTCAAACCAACAAGCCGCGCCAAGAAACCGTTGTACAACTAGCCAATATGAAAATAGAACCTATCAACACGCTCATTGGATCTGATAGATCGGCAAATGGTGTACATCACCAAGCAAGTGTATTTTTTTCTTACAGTTGATTCCTTAATATGACAAACTGGTAATATAGCACTGAATTTAAAATTCCGTCTCGATATGTTTATCACTTATATGTATAATTCATTTTTTAACAAATACTGTATACATACCAGACGTTTGTGAGAAGTTTAAAAATAATAAACAATTCCACTTCATTTGTATATGATTTAAAAATCCCGAACCTAATATTGCACATTCAAGTCAACTTGACGCGCCGATCTGTCAGATCCAATGAGCGTGTTGATAGCTTCTATTTTCATATTTCCTACTTGTACAACGGTTTCTTCACGCGGCTTGTTCGTTTGAAATGTGGATCTCACTCAAATCTCGCTAGTCGACCTTATGCGCATCAGCGACGGCCCAGCCTGCTCATACGACAGAAGGTCACGCCTTAGATGCGAGATTCCTGCAGCAGCCACACGCAAGAAGATCATTTACGATCAATAATTCCCTCATCGCTGCATGCAGATTTTTCGTAATACTTTCGAAATACGTAGAATTGTAGTTCCTATAAACGACTTCAAATAAGTCTCCCGCTAAAAAAATTATTTTCGTAGCTAGAGCGAGATAAGTGGGTTTTCGCCTATGCTTTCAATGTTATCTATGTCATATGCGAGCTTCCAAAACTCGCCGCAGCGCTGTTGATGAAACTGGCCAATTGAGTGATTATTAAAGATTGTGTTGTAGAATAAAAAAAGTAGGTAGAAACAAAAACAATATGCTTTCAAAAATTACATCACTTCATACCATTGAAGTTTTGTGAACCAAAGTCGTTATTATTAGTCTCAGAAATTTCAATAATTTGGCAAATTTTAATGTTATCTCTTTGTGGTTTCATGCCCCTCTGAAAGTCTTCCCCCCCCCCCCCCCCCCCCAAGGTGGGAACCATTGATCGAGATTAATCACTAACCTCCAAAACATGTGAAATAGTTCTCAATTAGATGAATTCACTAAGTGTATTGTATTCACACACACAGTGTATAATATCATACACCTCATCTTCATAATTTCTATGAAACAAAAAACCTCTACAGTATAACCCAAAACTCTAGAATGTTACATGTTTATAATCCTTTTCATATAAAATAACTATAAACAGGTAGAGAATAATATTCATAAGGAATTTTAGATGAATGAACACATTTACTTTGAATTTCCTCCCTTTAGACTTTTGAAGCAAATGGGGATATTGAAATAACAAAAACAAAATCCAAAGCTTAGGGAGGGAACTCCATGTGGGTAAGATATGAAAGCAAAGGGATTTGAGACATACACATTTGTTGTGGCGAGGGAAGCCTGCTGGGTCACTCCAGTGGTGGACAGTGTCAGAGTGGGCGCTACGCTACCGGCCGGAGTAGAACCGGGGACCGTAGACACTGCTGCCGAGCTCACCGGTTTCGGTTGCAGGCTGAGCCCTGAGAACAAAACGCACGATAATCAACTGGAACTTCCCAATGTGGGAATTTAAGTTTGCTTTGATGTTGCACATTTTACAGGCTCTAGCTTTGGTAGAGGTAACAGTTAATCAGTACCATCAATTAATTTTTTTTTATATGCCCAAAATAAAGAATGTGCAAGTCAGCACAATGTACTGTATTTCTAACTAGGCCTATAACAGGCAATCAGTTAAGACTTATCATACTGCTGGATCAACTTCCAAACAAGCATAGACTTAGGCCACGGTCTACTCGACCGTAACTTAGGCATTGAAAAAATCCTTTAAACGTGTCTACTCCCAATGTCCCTTGGAATGTGTCCCAATGTTGGTCTAGTCCAATTATGTCTTTACATCCTTTTTTCCTCCCGTGCCGTGTCAAACACACCGCCTTTTAAGGTTCTACATTGCTTACCAACTTATGTACAGTATTTATATAATTGAACGCACATTCCAACAACAGCCTAAGTAGCCAGTTTCAAGTTCAATATAGATCGATCACTTCAGAGCCTACGCATTCTCTTACCTGCAGCAGCTGAAGCGGGAGTAAGAGTCAGTTTGTTGCTGTTTGCATCACCGCTTGCCATCGAGAAGCTAAGTGCCGGCGCTGAAACAAAATCACGGTCGATTAGGAGACAAAAATAATTTTTAATTCTATTCCTTGGGTTAAGGACAGCAAGTCTGAGTCGCTCTTTGAAGCCCTACAACGTCGCAGGTAGCACACACAGGTCACTTGCAGGCACACAACTAGCAGACCTGCAAAACCTTTTTAGTGTCTGACCATATCTGCCCCCGGCCCATTCCTAGAGCTCGATGAGTTCCCACCTGGTGGTGACAAGTGGCCACGAAGACGGCTCTTGAAGTGTTTCCGACGGGCGCGAAGCATTTACAAGTGAGGCACAAAATGATTTTAGTCGTTTGTCCCGGAGGGTTTGTTAAAAACTTTGTTAAAAATTCTTGGCCTGTTGCAGGTTGCAGGTATATGTCGCATCTTTGCACATGGCGGCCACATTTGTGATCAAGCGTTGACGTTGCCATGGAGAAATATTGAAGGCTGTCATGGTAGAACATCAATTCTTAGTTTTTAAAATAAAATTGGTATGTGTGGTAATTTTTTATTTTTGTAAGACATGTTTACTTTTTAAATTCTAAATTAGGCCTATTTATTAAATTTTAATAGTATTGCCAATGATCTAGGATCCTCTTCCTGATCCTTCCTGATCCTCTTCAATTGTGTTGCAATCATGGCCGCTGTGATGCCACGTGGGAACTATCAATATTAGTCCTACATAGGCCTACCTTATTGAGTCTAGCTCATACACCAAACAGCACACCATAGGCCTGTAGCAAACATACAACGTAGGTAGGCCTACACTTGCAAATGGAGTCTAATTATTTTGGTAAATTAAATTAGGCTACATTTCAGGTCTAACACAAAAATAATTTAGGAATAATGTTGGCGGGGCATCGGCACTTGTAAGATTATACAAGTGAGGCTTGGGTTTGGAAGTAGGCCTACTGTCTTAAATCACCATATTTCTCATTTATCGTATCTTGCTCACTTTTCCCTTTTCTTTTTTAGGGTCTACATCTAGGTCTGTACATCTCTTCTCATTCACATGTATGCCTTTGCGACCTAAATGCACACCAAGTCCAAGAATATTCAATTACAATTAGGTAGATAAATGTTTATGCATGTACCTGTGGTTGCTGGCGTGGGCACAGACAATGTGAATCCCCCAGTAGTTTGGGGGGTGGTTGAACCAAAATTGAAATTCATGGTTCTGCAGGAATTTTAAACCTGAAACTAGAACATGTAGAATTAGTTCTATTGGCAAGACAGGAAAATTTTTCAAGACCTAATTTAGAACATGTCACTAGAACATGTCTTCAAACAAATACAGTAAGACCTTGATTATCCAAGCTTCGATTAATCAAGTATCGGTGTTGTCTGAGCTGCTGCTTTCAGGCGCCTTTTTTAAAATTCTTTACATCTTTTTTTTTCTGAATGTCATGTATTTTGCTTGTCATTAATAAATTGTTTAAAGACCTTGCACTCCAATGCTTACCTTTTCGTGAAACCAGGCATTCACTCGCATCAGTCTCTCCAATCCCATGACATATTCATGAGCTTTTTTTTTATCAATAGCTAGGTGCAGTAAAATATCATAGGCCTACTCCTACTTAGGTAAATTTTATTTGTATGTTCACTTAATAGTCTTTAACAAGTTGTACACTTAAAATATTATTTTCATACTGTAGGGATCCGCTGGGAGAAGATAAAGAAGAAAGTCCAGATCATCTGAGTTTTTTGTTAACCGAGCATCGACCGGTCCCATCCATCTCGGGTAATCGAGGTTTTACTATACTGTACTAGCCCCTACATACCTATTACCTATATAGTAGAGCTGGGCTAGGACATACCACTCAGTCATCGATATATATAAAAATAATACAAGTTGATTTTATCACCTCCCACTTTGTAGAGATAACAATGAAAAACCAATATTATTAATGCAGTGATGGCCAACCTTCTTGACTCGGGAGCCAATTGAAATTTACAATATGTTTCGAGGCCCACACATAGGCCTACTATTTAAAAACATAAATCGAAAAACTATAAAGAATTTTTAAGACAAGTTGTTTTAATTTTTTAACATGTGCCTTCCTTAACTAATTTGGTTTGAAAGGTGGCTGCTCTTGGTGGGGTTTTGAATGTGCTTTTCGGTAATCAGCTTCTCTACGTCTGGCTGGCTGTGTGACATCGCTAAGCACACGAGGTTGGGGAGATGCTCCTCAGACACCCGTGATCTGTATTTATTCTTAATTATTTTCATTGCAAAAAATGTTTGCTGAGAAATGTATGTGCTGCCATTTTGCTGTGCAAAGTCTGTTCAAGTTTGAGAAATATTCTTTTGGCAAAAAGTTTCAGAACTGTATTGCGCTCTCTTTTCTATCTCTGGAAGGTGTTTTCTCAAACGACACATCAGACCAGATACAGGCCTGTATACAGAAATAATTGAGGTACAATACAACTCTGGCTTGATGTGTCAGTTTGAGAAAACACCTTCCAAAGATACAACAGAGAGCGCAATAGGCCTACAGTTCTGGAACTTTCTGCCAAAAGAATATTTTTCCCAAACTTGAGAAACTTTGCACAGTGACATGGCAGTGTGACATGGCATTTCACAGCAAACATTTTTCGCAATGAAAATAATCAATTGAAAATAGGCTAAAAATAGGCTAACTAAATGTTGTGTTGAGCAATGCATTATAAGGCTGCGTCTCATACATCTAGGGCTTAGGTTAAAGGCTAGTCGCGTTCTCAGACTAATGTGCACCTAGAAGTCGGTGCACAATAGACCGGGAAAGGGGTCCGGGAACGGGAAGCTTATGTTTCTGCGCAATTATGGTCGGTGCACAATAGCCCGGGAAGGAGCTCCGGTAACGGTAACGGCATTGTTTTAATCAATGGTAACGGGAAAGTTTGCTATAATTTAACATTGCCCGTTAACGTTTACGGTAACGGGAAGCTCCTTCCCGGGCTATTGTGCGCCGACCATAAAAGTGGGTGCACAATAGCCCGAGAAGGAGCTTCCCGTTCCCATTACCGAGCAACGTTAAATCATATCTAACTTTCCCTTTACCGGAGCACCTTCCCGGGCGATTGTACACCCAACTTTCCCGTTTTCATTCCAGGAGCTCCTTCCTTGGCTTAGGCCTAGGCTATTGTGCACAGAGCTTTGCTGAGTCCAGGCTAGGCTAGGCCCTAAGCCCTCAGAGGCTTGAACTCGAAAACTATTAAACTCGTGCACAGTCTGCAATCGGCTCGAAGGTGCAAGCCTAGGTAGGCCCTAGGCCTAGACGTCATTCTTCATGATATAATGACAATCAAGTGAAAAGTCCCATGAATAAAGTTGACAGATTCATTGCGTAAGGTATTTTAAACTCAATGACAGATTGGACATTCCTAGACAAGTTGGAAGGTATGAGGGGCGACAAGGTAGGGATAGAGGTGTGGGTAGGGAGAGGAGTATGGAAGGAAAGGAGGGTAGGATGAGGGAGCCTGAGGGGAGAGTGGAAGGATGGGGAAGTAGGAGTAGAGATATGGCTAGGGATGTAAGAGGGGAAGGGAGTAGGGATGAGAAGGGGGGAGGGAGGAAGGATGTGGGGGGTGGGAAGAAGGGGGTGGGGGGTGGGAAAAAGGATACGGAGGGGGGGGATGATGAACTAAGGGTACTACTGGTAAATTGTCAGAGTCTGAGAAATAAACTAGTACCCTTCTGGTCTATGGTGGAGCTGAAACAGCCGGATATTATTATTGCAACGGAGACATGGCTAGAGGAAGGGATAACGGATGAGGAAATAGGGCATAAGAAATACAGCATATTTAGGAGGGATAGGGAAAGGAGAGGGGGAGGGATAATGATTGGATGTAGGAAGGAGATGAGGGGAAGGATAGTGTGGAGGGAGGATGATTGCGAGATGATGGGGGTGAAGGTAAACATGGGGGAAATTGTAACAGAGGTGGTCGCGGTATATAGACCAGTAGATAATGGGGAGACAGAGACCCTAAGGAGATTAAGGGAAAGAGTAAAGGGGGAGGGGAAAATTGTAGTGGCGGGTGACCTAAATCTGCCGGGGATAGACTGGGAAGGTGGATCTGAGGATAGAGGAGGGGTAAAGCAGGGTCTGGTGAGGGAAATTATAAATCAGGGATTAGTGCAGATTGTGAGGGGGCACACCAGGGCTAATGCGAATGGGGGAAATCTGCTGGACGTCATGCTGGTAAGGAGGGAGGAGGGATGGATTGATTGTAAAGTGGAAGAAGGCATTAGCGATCATAGGATAGTGATAGCGACCTTGGAAGGAAGGGGGAGAAAAATGCATGCGGAAGAGGAAGGGAAAAAGATGAAATGGTTGTACAATAGGGCAGATAGGGAGGGGATTGGGAGGGATTTGAGGGATTGCTATGAGGGATGGAGGGGGGGAAATCAGGGGGCAAATCAACTGTGGAGGGGTTTTGTGGACATATGTTTGGAAGTAAGGGGTAGGTGGGTACCAGGGAAGCAAATGGCAAAAAAACAGGACCCTCCATATTACAATATGAAGATAAGGAAATTAAAGAGGAGGGGAAGGCAAGCCTATGGTAGATATAGACGAACAAGGGATATAATGGACAGGGATGAGGCAAAAAGGATTGAGAAAGAACTAAATGAGGTGAAGAAGAGGAGTTGGGAGGTATATATGACTGGTTTGATGAAAGAGGGGGATAAACAAGGAAGTTGGAATAGGATGTTCGGTTATGTGAGAGGGAAGAAGGGAAAAGGGGGCTCGTTGCCAACGCTGGAGAATGGGGTAGGAGAGTTATTGGTGGATAATGTGGAGAAGGCTGAAGGGCTAAACCAATACTATGCAGGGGTTTTTCAGGAAGAGGATGAGGAGGAAGACGGGGTGAGGATGAAGGGAAGGGGGAGTAAACCTATGGTGGTCAGTGTGGATAGAGTGGCAAGGGTGATAGCGGGACTGAAAAATGGGAAGGCTCCTGGAAATGATGAAATGACGGGTGACTTTCTCAAATTAGCAATGGGGGAATCGGCACGGTATATGACGGAGATCATCAGGGTATCTCTGCACGAGGGAATGGTTCCGATGGATTGGAAGGAGGCGGTGGTAATACCGATCCACAAGGGGGGGGAGAGGGGTAAAATGACTAACTACCGATAAGTCTCTCTGACATCAGTGGGGTCAAAAATAATGGAGAGGGTAGTGGGTGACTTTGTGAAGGAGGTGATAAAGGAGAAGGGATGGATGGCCGAGGCGCAGCATGGTTTTAGGAAGGGTTATTCATGCGAGACTCAACTATTGGGAATGACAGGGGACATAGCGGAGGTATTGGATAGGGGAGGGGAAGTGGATGCTGTGTTCATAGACTTTGAGAAGGCGTTCGACAAGGTGCCGCACAAAAGGCTGTTAGGGAAGGTGGGAGGGGTGGTGGATGATGGAGGGGTAGTAAGATGGATAGGGGATTTTCTGAAGGGGAGAACACAAAGGGTAAGGGTAGGGGAGGTGTTGTCAGGGGAGATAGATGTAACCTCGGGAGTGCCCCAGGGCAGTGTACTGGGGCCCCTATTATTTGCAATCTATGTGAATGACCTGGCGGAAGGTATGAAGGCGAAAGTTAGATTGTTCGCGGATGATTGCGTGATCTATCGGGAGATAAGGGGAAAGGAGGATGAATTGCTGATGGGGGAGGACATGGAGGGACTGGGCGATTGGGTGGATAGGAATAAGATGAGGCTAAATGCGGGGAAGTGCAAGTGGATTAGGTTTACTAGGAGGAGAACGCAAGGAGGGAGCAATGAGGGTTACGTGTTGCAAGGACAGAGGCTGGAGAAGGTGGTGGAAATAAAGTACCTAGGAGTGTGGTTAGAGGATACATTGGATTGGGGAGGGCATGTGGAAAGAATGGTGAAGAAAGGGATAAGAAATCTACATTTTGTGATGAGAGTGCTGAAGGGGGCGGGTAAGGATTTAAGGGATCATGCCTATAAGACACTGGTTAGGCCTGGGTTAGAGTATGCGGCGGCGGTCTGGGACCCGTATAAAAGTAAGGATAGGGAGGTGTTGGAGGGTGTGCAGAGGAGAGCGGCAAGGAAAGTACTTGGGAGGGGAAAGAGATGGGAGGAGGTTGAAGTGGGTGAAGGAGGAAAGGAAAGGGTTTATGAGAGTGTGACAGAAATGGTGAAGGAACTGGGGTGGGAAAACCTGGAGGATAGGAGAGCAAGGGACAGGCTGGGGAAGATGTTTAAGGTGACAAGAAATATGGAGGGATGGGGGGAGCTGCATAGAAGCACTGCACCTGCGGCATACATGGGCCGGGGGGATAATACGTGGAAACTGGAAAGAAGGACCTGGAGGACGGACCTCGGGAAGTTTTCCTTCCTGGGCAGGACGGTTGTGGATTGGAATGGTCTGGGTGAAGAGGTAGTGAGCCAGGAGAAGGCTAAGGGTTTTATGGAAAGGCTGAAGGCAAAATGGGAAGAGGAGGTGAGAGGAGGAGATGAGAAGATGAAGAAATGAAGGCGAGAGGCACAGGATTCCGAGGAGAAATAGGAAGAGGAAGGGGACGGAGCTAAGGAAGTGGAAGGAGAGAAGGAAGAAAAGAGGAAGGGAAGGATGAAGAGGAATGGAAACCTGCCACCGGTCCACAGTGATCAACAGCGGGGGAAAACAACAACAACAACAACAACAACAACAACAACAACAACAAGACACGTCTAGGCCTATAAAAATGGCCTAGCCTAGGCCTAGCCGTATAACGCGTAGGGCCTAGGCCTATATAATAGATGACTCATAATAACCTTACAATAATGTGTTTAATTATTCGCCTATATAAGCAATATTGTACTTACTAATGTCAAGTTCCAAGCAGACTTAACCTAAAAAAGGAAACAACGCGCTTCTTCAGTTCCGTACGAGTCGTCGACAGCTCGGAAGGTAGGCCTATTTGTTTACACGTTTGGTCACGACTCACGACTCACGACCTGCGTGACTTTGGCGCCGATATCTCGAGGTCGAAAATGGCCGCCGAATGTGTTGCCAACGTACAGGCTTGCAGTAGTAAATCAGTGTAATCCAAGATTTTTAATCTTTGGTGTTAATTAAGAACAATCCAATGCATATTATCACGTAAAACTAAACCCAATATAAACTAAACCAGAAATGTTACGGCAAACCCATAGTAAATCATAAATGTGTTTCTCAACAAACCGCGTGACACACTTTTTGAGTCCTTCCAAGTTCGTACCTCCGTGAGGGAAATAATACCCCACTAACCAAATGCGCATATTTTTTCAACAAAACCCTGATATGTTTCGCGCCACCTAAAGTAAATTATTAATCTGAAATATATAACCTATACATATATGTTTTCCAATCTGCGTGACACCACACAGTTTTTGAGCAATTGACCCCGGTTTGTACCTCCGTGAGGAAAAAATACCCCATCAACGAAATGTGCATCATTTTTTCACTAAGGGCTGGTCCACACACATTTTTTAAGCATAAGATTTAAGGTTTAACGCGTAGTCGTAAAGTTGGATCATAGGAAACACGTAATGGCGTTCACACAAAGTTTTAGTTTTAAGACATTGTTTTCATTGTTGTTCTTGGCAACAACGTCTTAAAACCTTAAATCTTATGCTTAAAAAATCTGTGTGGACCAGCCTTTAACCGTAATATGTTACGCTCCACCCAAAAAAAATTATTAATCTGCAATACATTATACCTATGCAAACATGTTTTCAAAACTGCGTGACACCCCACAGTTTTTGAGTAATTGACCCAGGTTCGTACCTTCGTGAGGGAAATAATACCCCATTAAACAAAGGCGCCTCATTTTTTTAACTAAACCCTGATATGTTTCAGGCCACCAATAATAAATTATTATTCTGAAATACATAACCTATTCAAACATGTTTTCCAAACTGCGAGCCACCCCACAGTTTTTGAGTAATTGACCAAGGTTCGTACCTCCGTGCGGGAAATAATACCCCATTAACAAATGTGCATCATTTTTTAACTAAACCCTTTAATGTTTCGCGCCACCTTTACAAATTATTAATCTGCAACACATAACCTATTCAACCACGTTTTCCAAACTGCGTTACACCCCACAGTTTTAAAGTAATTGACCCACGTTCGTACCTGCGTGAGATAAATAATACCCCAATAAAGAAATGCGCATCATTGTTTTAAAAAATTCTAATATGTTTCGCGCCACTTATAGAAAATTATTAATCTGCAATATATATTCTATGCACACATGACTTGCAATCTGCGTGACACCCCACAGTTTCTGAGTAAATGACCCAGGTTCGAACCTCCATGAGGGAAATAATACCGAATGCGCATCATTTTTTAACTAAACCCTGATATGTTTCGCGCCACCTATAGTATACTTAATACGCCACATATTACCTATGTAAATAACACTTCCAATCTGCGTGACACCCCACAGTTTTTGAGAAATCGAATCAGGTTCGTACCTCCGTTAGGGGAAATAATACCCCAATAACCAAATGCGCACATTTTTAACTTAACACTGATATGTTTCGCGCCAACTATAGTAAATTATTAATGTGCACAACCTATTCAATCATGTTTTCCAAACTGCGTGACACCCCAAAGTTTTTGAGTAACTGACCCAGGTTCGTACCACCGTGAGGAAAATAAACCCCATTAAACAAATGCGCCTCATTTTTTAATTAAACCCTGATATGTTTCGCACCACCTATAGTAAATTATTAATCTGCAATACATAACCTATTCAAACATGTTTTCCAAACTGCGTGACACCCCACAGTTTTGTAGTATTATATAGTATAATGGTGACGTATTATTTCCCTCAAGGAGGTACGAACAGGGTAAATTACTCAAAAATTGTGGAGTGTCACGCAGATTAAATAACATGTATGAATAGGTTATGTATTGCAGATTAATAATTTACTATAGGTGGCGCGAAACGGCGAAATACGTATTTGGTTAATGGCGTATTGTTTCTGTCACGGAGGTACGAACCCGGGTCAATTACTCAAAGACTGTGGGGTGTCACGCAGATTGAAAGTGTTTTCTGCATAGGATATATGTTGCGTATTAAGTATTTACTATAGGTGGCACGAAACATTTCAGGGTTTAAATAAAAAATGATGAACATTTGGTTATTGGGGCACTATTTCCCGCAAGGAGGTACGAACCTGGGTCAATTACTCAAAAACTGTGGGGTGTCACGCAGATTGGATACCATGTTTGAATAGGTTATGTATTGCAAATTAATAATATACTGTAGGTTGCGCGAAACGTATCAGGGTTTAATTTTAAAAATGATGCGTATTTGGTTAACGGTGTATTATTTCCCTCACTGAGGTACGAACCTGGGTCTATTACTCAAAAACTTTGGGGTGTCACGCAGCTTGGAAAACATGCTTGAATAGTTTGTGTATTCTACATTAATAATTTACTATAAATGGCGCGAAACATATCAGGGTTTAGTTAAAAAATGATGTGAATTTAGTTTAGGCAGTAGGCTATTATTTCCCGCACAGAGGTACGAACCTGGGTCAATTACTCTAAAACTGTGGGGTGTCACGCAGTTTGGAAAACATCTTCGAATAGTTTATGTATTGTAGACTAATAATTTACTATAGAAAGCGCGAAACATATCAGGGTTTCGTTAAAAAATATGTACATTTTCTTTAATGGGGTATTATTTCCCTCACGGAGGTACGAACCTAGGTCAATTTTTCTAAAACTGTGGGGCGTCACGCAGTTTCAAAAACATGTTTGAATAGGTTATGTATTTCAGATTAATAATTTACTATAGGTGGCGCGAAACATATGGGGGTTCAGTTAAAAAATGATGCGCATTTTGTAAAGGCAGTATTATTTCCCGCACGGAGGTACAAACCTGAGTCAATTACTGAAAAACTGTGGGATGTCACGCAGTTTGGAAAACATGTTTGAATAGGTTATGTATTGCAGATTAATTTTACTACGTGGCGCGAGACATATCCGGGTTTAGTTAAAAAAAATGATGCGCATTTGGTTAATGGGGTTTATTTCCCTCACGGATGTACGAACTTGGACAATGACTCAAAAACTGTGTCACGCAGTTTCAGAAACACATTTATAATTTACTATGGATTTGCCGTAACATCTTTGGTTTTCTGATTTCTCTTCTGGAATCCATTATATTGGGTTTAGTTTTACGTATAATACGCATCGCATTGTTCTTCATTAATCCCTACACGTTATTAATGCTATTATTTTACTAGTGAATTTACTACATCAAGCCTGTAAGTTGGCAATACGCGCGGCGGCCATTTCCGACTTCGAGATATCGTTGCCAAATTACGCCGGACATCGGTGAACGGAATGTCGTTGCCGTAGTTGTGAGAGAACAGGGAAGGCGGTGTTTTTTAAATGGTTGGTTGGGGCTTATGGGTATGCAATCAAGGATATTTTACGTTTACTACTATTTTCAGGCGCCTCTGTAACTAAAACGGAAATAATTGTTTTATTGGGTGGGTTGGGCTTGTCTGCCCGGTTCATTTGAAAATACCAACCACATGTCCCAAATCTGGAAAACACGTGCTCGACTGTGGGGCGTGGGCGCGGGCGGGTAGCAGGGGTGGCGAGGGAACCCGAGGAAACTCACCCCGAATACCATTTTATTACCATCAATTTCAATTGATTTCGAACCGAACAGCATGTTGCCAAAATGTACTGATGAGCTTTCAAATTGGTCAGTAGTCTTTAAAAGGCCAAGTGTGACACGTTTTCCGCCCGCACGGTAAGCTATTCAATACGAGTAGTTGTGTGAACTTGTCGGGCTTTGTTCGCGACCGAACGATGACCGGGAAAAAATACTATTATCGAAGATAGTGAATTTGTTCTGTGCTATAATTACTAGGAAAACGCTCTGTTTGACGCTTTGATAAGCGAGCGCGTCCATATCTACGAACGTTCTGGCGAAAAGATCTCAAAGCTAATAAAAACAACAATTAACAACAATTCAAGAATGCGCATAACAAAAATTTTTCTAATTTCCATAGCTATTTTACTTCCCGATATTGTTGAATGCAGTGCAATGTGCGTTGCTAAGAATTTTCGTTGCCATTCTGTCTAGTGTTTTCGCCGCGGTCCGCCACCGTTACTAACAGTGTTATTGACAGCATTTGAAATGCAATTTTTGCCTCTAATACGTATCAGATTGCGTTTACATTAGTATATTCGTGACCGGACAAAAATTTACTATAAGATAGCCACCTCACATTTTGTCGTTACTGTGTTTTAGATAAATATTTTCGAGTAACTTTTGTGTAACTTTGCCAATATTTATCAGATCACCATTAAGTGAACATATTTGTGACCGGAAAAATCTGTAGACAAATATGGCTATCTCACATTTTGCCGCCATTTTGTTTTAGAAAAATATTTTGCAGTAACTATGGTGTAACTTTGTAACTTTTCAAACGATTTTGCCTCAAAACTAAACACCTTCAATTCACATCGAGGCTTGTGGATGGTCCAAATTTCAAGTTGATCGGACTTTCGTTCGACCGCTATCGACAGACAAAAAAAAACAAAAACAGAACGAAGTGCCATAAAAGAATGATAAAAGTCTAGTGAAGACGCTAGTTTCGCTCGCTTAACAATACTATTTAGTATTTAAACTATTCGACATTAGTAGGTTACGTGCCGATACCAGCTCTCCCTCCTCCCTTCCTCATAATCATTCGTCAATCATCACCCAAAAGCAGGGGCGGACTGAGAAAAAACTCAAGGCCGGGCAAACGTTTGGTCAGGCCATGCACGGGGGGTTTGGGGGGCTGTGGCCCCACAACAACAGCACCGCAGGCGATTTTTTTTTTAATCAGGTTTTTTGAAGGCATTTGGTGCGTTTTAGAAAAAAAACATTGCAGGCTGAATGCACTACCGAAATATTGTAGGATAGTTTTCGTCGTAACACGTCGTAAAACGTGATATTATTAAATCATGCAATAACCGCATTTAAGCTATTATAAAAGCATTTTAAATAGTCGACAAAACTCGTAGTTAGCTTTTGCATGTTTGCAGTAAAAGTCATCAAACATAATATTAATACGCCATTGTTGCCATATGACTATTACAACTATCGAAATTCCGAATGTACAGCGCGAAAGGTCTGTATGCGTACGCTATTCTTGCTGCTATTATGTGGATTTAACTTAAATGGTCCTCAAATGCGAAGCATATTAGTGGAACACCGAAAAAACTACAATATACATTACCGTAAACAGAAACTAAATTTGTTTACAAGATGGCGGTTAAAGTTACAATTCCAAAACTTTTACCAAGTGTTGACATTGTTGGTGTGGGCATAAATATTAAACAGTATTTAAATCCGTCAATATAAGATAAATGACATTACTACGTCTACACGGTAGGCCTACATTTAATTATAAGCATCACTTAAAGGTAGGGTGCCCAGACGTCCCGTTTTCAGCGGGACAGTACCGATTTTCAGCTGTGTGTCCCGTGTCCCACCACACTTCCCGGCGGGACGTACCTTTGTCCCGATTTTTTGAAAATGCAAAATTTCAGTTTTGAATTTTTATGTTTCGCGCTTACTTCCTTGTATTCCTTTCTTTATATCAATAAATGGACAGGTCCGTTGTCAGCCAGAGCACGCTGGCGCTCTCCTTCTGACATAATTGGAAATATTTGGAAGTGGCCATGTGTGTTTTCGGCGATGAGAAACGTCGTCTAGATCCTTCCACAATCAAAGCTATGATGATTCTGAAAACACACTTTAGTGAGGTGACATGTTTTGGATTTCATGACCTGCTGCTGAAAAATGCCAACCTACTGGACCTTATCCACGGCTCAAATAAGTATCAAAAGCGTAATACTAATGAGCAAGATGCGGTAAACCCAGTTGCGCCCACTGCCGGCACGTCAACGACTTGAAAGTTGCTTACGTGTCGTGCGTGATGGCTTCCTTATGGCGACATTCATATCAATCAATATTCAATATAATAAATAATAATAGTATAACATAGTGGAATAGTAGTAGACACACATATAACTGTTATTTTGCCCAACAATATAAAATATTCAAAACTGTAATAACATTTCTCTTTTCGACCCCCCCCCCCCCCCCCCCGCTCCACCACCCCACCAATCCCAACATTCTAAAACACTTAAGTTTGAAATATTCGTAACCGTCCCGCTTTTTCGGATTGTAGATCTGGGCACCCTACTTAAAGGTATATTTAAGTATAGCGTGTAGAAGGCGTATTATGGTGTATACCTCATTAGCTATACTTGATGAGTAGCCTTCCTTTACGTGAAGACGTAACATGCAGGTTGTAAGCAGTTAAGAAATGTCATCATTTTGAGTAAACTTTGTTTGGGGTAATGCATTTTGCCTGCTTATTTTTTTTAAATAATTTAACATATGACAATTGCCATAACGTGGATTTGAACGGTATTTACACTGTGGCCATATAGTTTTATTTTGTAAATTATTTATTGACAGGGACCAAAGGTTCCGCCCTCCCTTCCATATTAGTATTTGAGATTTTATGAATATCCCACTTACTTGTTTTTGAATGATGTAGGTCTGATAACGCTTACTTCCAACATTTGACAACGCTTGTTTTTCGCATCGCGAACAAAACGTGACCATATAAAATTACGAAGAGGATGGGTTAGGCTTAGGGTTCTATGTAATGATGTAGACACTATAATAAATAATACATTAGCATTTAATTCGAATAAAAGACAATTATTTGTCGAAATGGAATTTGCATAGCAAAAATAAATTGCACACTATGTTCCAATTAGTAGTTTTCATGAGAATACGAAAAAAGTAATAAACATAACATCTGGGAATATGCGTTAATCCATGTTTCCACAAATAACCTAATAACAAATTGTTTTTCTGATAACCAATTGTGGCTACGGCACACTTTCCATACACCAAAACAACATAAAACTTAATTATTTTTGAACATAAAACGTGACTTCAAATAATTCCATATTTAAGAAATTCGTTGCGTAACAAACAACACAGTTAAAGGTTTCTCGCGGAGCTGCGAGAAAGTTTACGGCCAAACAAGTTGCTCTATCCACGGTATGTAGTGGGACACTCTGGTGTAGACAGCAGGCTGGTCTCCCAAACCGCAAGCAGACACTCCGAACGAGGTGAGGCCGATGATGCTGTACATACAGAACGGATCTGGACTCGCCAGTCTGATCTGAAGCGGCCCGCCCGAGTCACCCTGAGGAACACCCGACACATGTAAACAGTGGCGAACATGGTGTACGGAAGAAAAGGGAGGACTTGTTAGCTGTAATACTGTATACACTGACAGGTACATAGTTCGCGTTGCTTCATAGAGAGTCTGACTAGAATATAGATCATTTAAAATTACGATTGTGTAAATATAAGAATTAGGAAATTAGAATGTTAGGACATAATTAATTAATTAATTAATGTCATCTGAAAGTAAAAAGAGATGTTAATTGTTCCAACTACCATCAAGTATCACCGATGAAATTGTTCTGGCCGTATTACGGTGGTCCACTTTTATATTTAAGAACCATTTATATTCGTAATTTTGTATAGTTTAATATTATATTAATTAATAAACAATTACATATTATGAGTATAATATTGATAATATAAAGTTCGGTGACACTAATATGACTACAATCTTAGTAAACCAGATGCAACATTGTGTATTCTTTTTGCATACTGGATGTGATACGTTTATAATAGGATTGTTTAGTTGATAAATTAGTATTGATTTGTGAATCTGTTCTTCTTCGAAATCATGTTTAAACAAAGCGGAAGTACAGAATATTTATATGGTTTCATGATCAATTGTGTCAGATCGAACGTGCTAATAATTTGCAAATACCCCGCATGTGTCCTTCTCTCCCTTGGGGTCTCCGGCGCAGATCATAGACTCTGGGGTTATGCCCAGCCTCAATTTGCTGTTGGGCCTGATGAGACTTCGAAACGTGTGGTTACACCGAGACGGGTCTTGAAGTTCTAAATCCACCTTCATCAAGTTGTCCGAGCCAACTTCTTCGGCTGAAATCATGTCAAATCATCCCTTTATGTTATAGATGACAGTTATTGTAACTAGCGTAGCAAAGGGACCCCAAAACACCGTCGTCGTCGTCGTCGTCGTCGTCGTCGTCGTCGTCGTCGTCGTCGTCAAGGTTATTGGAGAACATTACTGTGCACATTTTGATGCTGAAATAATTTTTGCTGGCAGTGGATATTTAGAACACAATGAAAATAGACTACTTCATTACTTTATTTTGGTAAAAGGAAATCTTTATCGCAGAGTCTAACTCTGATCCGCCATAAGTACAATGCCTGAACTCGGAGGGGCTAGATCGTGAAGGAGGCTGGATCTTGGTTTAGAACCGAAATTAGGATCATTAGTTTGTTCTAACAATTAATTATTCGAAAACAAATATATTTCTCTGCATCAACTAAAAGCAGAGTCTAACTCTGATCCGCCATAAGTACAATGCCTGAACTCGGGGGGGCTAGATCGTGAAGGAGGTTGGTGGATCTTGGTTTAGAACCGAGATTAGGATCATTAGTTTGTTCTAACAATTAATTATTCGAAAACAAATATATTTCTCTGCATCAACTAAAAGGAAAGTTCATCGTCTTTCAAGGTTACTCACTCCATTCAAGTTTTCCCCATCCGCTTGCCGTAGCGTTGGGCTTCCCCACGGGGTTCCCCAGTCTTGTGTAGAGGCAAGCGGGCCGGATGTACGGCGAGAATGTGACGTCATGCTCTAGCTTGAGTAGGGCGATGTCGTTGTAGTGGGCGGGAGGTTTGTATTCGTCATGTTTGATGCGCTCGGCCACCGCCATAGTGACCGGTTGAGCATCGTCTTCTGAACTATAGAGGTTTAGGTCACCCAGCCGCACCCATCTCACAGGACCACTTGAAAAACAATACAAATAGATTTAGAGGATGTCTTGAGTTTAAACAGACAGCAGGGGGAAAATACTCAAATATTTGTATTTTAGATACAAAGTACAAGCTATGTTTTGAGAGGAAACGTTTTTTTGGATTTTGACTTAGCAAAGTGCTTTCCAGTATGTTTAGAACATTCTCGGCGCTAGGCTAAGTTGTGCTAACAATTCTTACTGCAGGCATAGTTACAGTCAGGCGGCAAGCAAGATTGGAATATGCGTATTTTCGATAGTGCCTAGGTTAGTTGTGTGGAGCATGCAGGAAATATTCATAACGGGTGATAAGGGCTGAGGAGAACACATTGCCTCCAATTTAAATCATCCTCTTCAATGGCCACTCCTAATAAATTTGCTGATCATCACAGCATATCTGAGTATTTTATCGTCATATAGCCCGATGTAAAATGTTTTGACAACAGCTTACAGCTGAGTTTCGATTGTGCAACTAGCTTAACTAACTATAACTGTTGAGAGTAACATGGGCAGTAGCGGATTTAACGGTCAGCCCGGTCAGCGGATGCTGACCGGGCCCCGGCCAATCCGGGCCCCCCGCCCCTTAGCGACCCACTCAAAAACACAGTAGCTGAGATCCATTCACCATAGACACTGTCGAAACTTATCATAGCAAATACTACCAATAAAATTATATTTTAAAAAGAATGTTCCAAAAAGAATGATTGTTTATAGGGCTCAATAAAGCCTTCGTCGGGTCGCCCACGTGTTTGACGGTACACAGCGGCGGAAACAACCCCACAGTTTAACAATGGAACTTTAATCCTGCCGCTTAACTTGAGTCACGTTCAAACTCGTTTAAATAAATTTATAGAAAAACCTGGAAATTTCGGCAAATATGAGGGTTGATATTTACAACCCAATAACTGTCCGTATGTCTATAAAATGACAGTTACTTGCTTTGAAACACCCAACCTCTCCTCTACTCAGTATCAGTCGGTTTCTGTGTCTCGTGTGAAACAGTCCAGTGACACTTAGTTCGTGTGTCAACTGTGCTATTTTAATTTAATTTAAACAAAAGTAAAATGTGAGCGTGGTATACGTTTTAAAGATGAGTGAACAGACAAAATACAAGCATAAGACCCGGCAAAAACGAAAAGATAAAGAGCGCGCACTTCTTGTAACTGCCGGCAATGACCCTAAACAAAGAATATTAAGTTTTTGTGTTGGCAATAACTCGCGTGTGTCAATTGGCGCTGGACATAAATTAAACACGTCGAAAATTCTAGTGAAATTCAACCCACTTTGGAAATCGAAAATCAAACAAGTGCTTCTCATTACACGCCTATAACAGAAAACCTCGAACCTTGTAGTAACACTCCTACCGTGTTAAACAGTTATTCTAAAAACAGCGCAAAACCCATTTCCGCTTATTATGACGATACACTGAATGTAGAAGTTCAAGTGGAATCACAAAGACCTAGTGTAAGAAAAGTGTAGATTTTGCGTTGTCTAAAAACTACGTGACCTGCACCAAAGTAAAAAAATTGCAGACCAATCTAACATGTTTGAGCTAACTTTTCTTGACTGATAAAGCTCTGTTCAGTGGATCAGTTATTTCAAATGATCAACTTGACATTCTTATTGTTAAAAAGCCTTCTCAACCCATTGGAAGTGATATGCCAAATTTAATATATCTTAAAGACGACGGCAATCGTAGTTGTTCGTCCTTTTACTATTTCAAAATAAATTCTACCAACGAACTATGAATCCTATAATATACACTATGAAACAAACAAGGCTTATTGATCTTGCGGATATGCATAGGAAAAAACTGTCGAGAGTTCGGACTTATTTCAACTGTTGGAGCTTTTGCCTGGAAAAACTCGAGAAGAGGGTGTCATGTTAAGAGCTTTGGTTTGTAATGAATTAGTATTATGCTATATACATATATTAGTTAGTTTGTTAAAAAAATATGCCAAACGGACGGGCCCCTTTGGTAAAATGCTGACCGGGCCCTTTTTCTTAAATCCGCTCCTGAACATGGGTACAGACTCAACGCCATCAGCAGTTTGTCGACCGCCTTTTACTACCCAAAATACTTTAGTCGGGTAGTAGGAGTTCGCCAAGCGACGCGACGCGATGACGAAGCCTGATTGGTCGGCTACTTCGCAGAAGATATGCGAAGACAGCTGAAAGTTTGTCGTTGTTTACGCTTGGCGAATTCTACTATACCCAGCTAAAGTAGGACGTTGGACGGTTGGACGCTTTAGACCAACTGCCGATGGCGTTGGGATCCTACCCTAAATTACTCACTCCATACCAAAGATAGTAAGATATACCCTGTCTGCTCCACACTATAAAACAACCGTTGGCGTCGTTGCTCTACCCCATAGTATAGACTCAATGGTAGCACAAGATGAGGGAATGAATGAGATAGAAGAATACAAACATGTTTCGCGGCAAAAGATTCACAGTAACTTGTATAACAGTACATGATAAACTCAGGAATATTACTATAACCACATTAGCGGTAGACAAACAACCGTTTGGTTAGCGTCGCTCCTCTATCATACACTATATACTCCATGGTAGCATAATGTGAGACATACGTGCCACGCGCGGTGAGACAGTGGGCAGCGGTCAGCACAAATCTCTCACTGATTAGGGTTCCTCCACATTGCCATTGTATGTTGTCCTCAGGCCCGTAGCCTAGGGCAGCCTGAAAACAGTATTAAATACGTCACACGTCTATTTATGAGCGCATTTGCATAATATAACACATCAGGTATTCCGGTTTGTACATCAACTGTTACTGCGGAGCCCACATAGTGGCAGCAGTCCGCAAAAAACAAGCAGATCTTGATAAGAAGGTCGCAGAGTTACTCTTTTTAGCATTATTACTATTATATTACTATGCCATCAATTGGCACAAGAGATTATAAAAAAATATTGATTTAAAATGTGGAGACACAATGATAGCGGCATGCCTTGCAGGACGCCTTTTTCCAAGATGGCGGCCAAAATATGAGCAGCAATTATAGCTCTATTTCTTTTCTTTCAATTTTGATCTGTGTTTCTTAAAAAAAAAGTCCCAAATAGTACGTTGTTGTTATAATAACTATATTTTTTTATCATTAACTTGATGGTTTGGCCACAAATAATAAGGCGAGAATTGGTGTGTTTTAAGTTCAGTTATTGAATTGTCTTGTATCTTGACATAAAAATTGACAAAACGTCCATGATTACAAGGTTTTCATTCATTCGATTACAACATGGCGGCGATGGAGGTGGGACGACTTGTGCTCTGCGATGTGCAGTGGCGTAACTAGGAATTATTTCGGGGGTGTTCATTTGGGAAAAGTGAGATGAGGGGAGTGAAAGGGGTCTGGGGCGAAGCCCCAGCCGCCGGAGGCCATTTCGCCGAAGGCGAAATTTTTTTCACTTCTATAATTATTATTTCGTGCCTTTTATAGACTCAAATAATACTGCTCGAACCACAACTCGTTTGTTTGTATTATATTGAAGTTACAATGTTACAGTAGGTATTAATTATTTTTCTAAATAAGAATTGCATAGAAATTGTGTTTTTAATGTTTTATGGTTGTTCAATATAATCTCAAGATGAAGTGAAACATTGTGGTCACAAGTCACATACATTTAAATTTTAATTCACAGAGCGTCATATTGTAATATTAGATTAATGCATTTTTACTTATAGGCACCCTTACTTTTACTGGTTCGAGCAAAAGGTATATAATTGTTATAGATGAACACATAAATATAATTGAATTATTGAAAGAAATTATACATCTTATCTAAGTGAAGTGGTATGATAAATATAATGAAAATATTATTTGTTGCGATTGTTATACATCTGAAGTGGTTTAGGGATCTTATAGTATTAAGTAAATGTAGTATTAAGGTGCATTCACAATCTTTACTAGTATAGCTAGTACTATGATTTAATGATTAAGACTAAGACAAACCTTGGTCACAGCCAATCAGAGCGCAGTATTCTCCCTCCCAGCCAATGAAAGAAGCCTGTGGCTATAGTACTAGTAAAGATTGTGAATGCACCTTTAAGTAAAGTCATTCTCGATGTAGTTTCGGGGGGGGGGTTTAAACCCCCTAAACCCCCCCTTAGTTACGCCACTGGCGATGTGTGCAATAACTTGGAAGAGATCAGGCTCCGGGCTCGGTTGCATGCAGTCAATCTTGCGGGCTTTTTGCCCATACAAAGTGTGTAATTAGTTTCCGATTGTGGTAATAGAAGCATCCAGTTGGGTTTGTGATCCAGCCTCCACTAGGCGGAGATCAAGTAGACCTTGACGCAATCGTTGTACAAATCGAGAAGGCGGTGGAAAAAACAACAAGAAAAGCAGTCCGGCCAACCTCAAATGTAAAGGTCATGGTACATTCCAAAACCTCCTGTAAATGATTTGGTTCTAGCATCAGCTAGCACCCAGGCCCATCTTACCCATTAGGCAAACGAGGCAAATGCCTCGGGCCCCCGGAGTGTAGGGGCCCCCACTTGAAGCCAAGTCGAAGCCCTCCATGAAATCTTTGGCCAAGCTAAGTAATAATATAAGAAACAAGTAAATAATATTAATTTAACTTGTATCACTACCTTTTATGGCACCAACAGAAACTGTATAAAAAGTTCTTCTGTTTATTCGTGGGGATGAGGTAGCAACGGTTATAATGCAACGGACAGAGGATCGAACTCGCATATTATAAATAGTTTTCACTGTATAACAATTGCTATCCGTTACACCGTTTTGAGGGCAAGATTTCGCCTGACGTGTTTTAGGCCATCAAACAAAATATTACCCAAAAATGTTCCGCTTTGGGCGTAAGAGACGACACCTGTTCCACACCAACTCCATGTGGGCCCAACATTTTTTTTTGTTTTTTTTTGCCTCGGGCCCCCAAATATGAAGAAACGGCCCTGCTAGCACGTCCATAGAGAAATAAAACAGAGCACGTCCTAACGTCCAATGATATTCAGCAGCTATATGCTAACGTCACATTTTGTAAGTGATTCGGAACGCCTACAATCAAAAAGATGGAGGAAATGCGCGCTAAAAATATGTAATGAAATTAACAAAACAATATTCTAATCGTTTTCCGAAACGAATAACGAATACGAAATTTAAGATCATAAAATCCTGCAAAGCGTGGTACTGTAAATAACGGTGAAATTATATAATTCCTGACAATGTGGTGAGCTTTTAAAAAATTTCATTTTGAAAACGCCGCCATGATTTGTGAATACCCTCGATTGAACGGGCCGGCGTTTTTATGATGCTAGATATGCTGGCTCAAGAGGTAACAGAACGCTCAGTCTATGATTTCCACCAGGTTACGGAATGGCCTCAGCACGGAATTGGCATATTTAGCTAGTTTCAGAAAGTACCTACAGAAATACCAAATTTCTTGGCGGGAAAGTACGACGAGCTTCACACTGCAGAACCATAGAGATATATACTACGAAGTAGTATATATCTCTATGGCAGAACAAAGGTGCATTCCGTAACAATTGTTGAAAATGCTTTGCCGCAGCGCAAGGTCGTTTTGCCACGCCAACTACATTAGTTGCCAAACAGTGTAGTAAAATTGAAAAGGTTGATAGTGGCGTAAGTAAATCAATTAAATACACTAGGCTCTAATACATGATTGTGCAAACATATGATTTTGGCGCAATTTTACACTTAGGTTAGGCCCAAGGTTAGGTCCGTCTATAGAACGTTTTTAAAATGCCGCCAAAAACCACCACGTGTGTGAAATGCTCAACTGAAAACCTCGGGCTTATTTAAAATGTTGAATATGCTCAGAAATCACGTTACGGAACGCTGGGTTAAGCACATTCAATAGGTTTCGGTATGGGCCAAGCATGCTTTTAGCATTTTTAACAGCTTCCGGAACGTGCCCCAAGATTGAACGTCTTCTGGGAGAAGTAGGCCTAGCAACTTGCCAAAAGGAAAACTAACCATGCTCTCTGTCGGGGGTGTCGGCAACTGTACTTACCATGTGTGGGAACTCCTTGGGCATCGCCTCGACACCTCCGACGATGAGCGTCTCGACGATCATGGCACAGTCGGTCATGTTGTACCTCTCCGGTATAATCAACAAAGTTGGAGACTCGACTTCCCAGAAGACGTATCGAGCGTATTCCTCGCATTCTGTAGACAAATCAAACTCAAGCATTGTTACTATCTGATATGTGCCACGAAAATAATACAGATAGAGCTTTCAAATAATTAACTGTCGGAAAATGATAATGAGAATATTGCTTGTGTTTTATGTTGAATGCAATCGACAAAGATACATGTTTATTAAAATTTTCGCGGCTCACCATTTTTCTCCCTTGACAACGATTGAGGCATTGACAGCGATTTTATTAACGTCTACGCAGATTGTTATAATTCTTTCTCCCATGATGGTCACTCACAAAAAAAATAAATAAATAGAGTAGACGCATTAGCATTCTCCAGACAAGGTGATTTAATTGGCTGTCAACTGTTCATTGTTGTTTTATTGTTAAATCATCAATGGCGCAGATAATGAGGTTGCTTGCTTAGCATTAGCAGTTGGCAATGCTTTATTAGCTTGAGCCTCCAATCCAATGGCAAAGGGGCCGAACCGTGAGGCAGGAGCAAATGTGTATTTCTTCATTTGCCATTAATTATCAACGATTGTATGTTTTGAAATAGTTACAAACATTTTCTTATACTTAGTTATCTTAGCCAAAAATGCAACGGCGAGCGACGTAAGTTCGTAATAGTTTGACAGTTCGCTACAATCCCGAATAGTTCTCAGAACCAATCAGAAGGCTTGTATCCGCATGAACCTTAGAATGCCCCGAATTAAGTAAAATGTTGCGTTCGCTTGACTCATTGATTTTCACCAATTAATGACTTGAGGTAACACAGTACAAGAAAATAATGTGTTTATATATTATTTAAAAACATACAATACAATCGTTGATTATAAGTAAAGAAATAAGTATTTGCTCGTTTTCATGAAAGCGAGGTCGCGTTTCATTACGATTCATGGCGCTCTTTCAGTCTTCCGTTAGAAGAGTGCACAAACCTCATTAGTCACGCCAGCTGTGTTAGGAATGTACAAGTAGGCCTAACCAACCAAAGGTATACATAGCACATTATCCAGAAATATACATGTTTCAAGTAAATGGTATAAACTATAGAGAAGAGGAAAACTAAATTTGTACTGTTGTATACACGGCTATAAAATGTCCAGTTAAAATCTACTTTTCAGTTAAATTGTTTTCACTTCACCATGACAACGGCCAATAGAAATACACTAAACTTGGCTTACCTGACAGTTAAATTTACTTCACACTTTAACTGGACATTGAAGCTAGGGACATAAACCACGAGACATAGGGACAACTCAACTATGTTCCCTGCTATACTCACTTCTACCGGCCTTAGTGTTCAAGTCCACCCTGGAGCTCGGCCGGGGGGTGGTCGTCGTCTTGGGGGTGGTTTTTCTCGGCGTCGTGGGGCGTCTGGTCGTGGGGCGTCTGGTCGTGGGGGCGGGGCTACTGCGACGACAGCAGACCACTGGCTGGCGGTTCACAAAGGAACATATCACGGGCTGTGGTCCTCGGAGGATCTGTTCTCTGGCTCCCGGGCAGCCCGCGATGGTCGTACACAGACCCGAGCCTCCGTCGTTCAGCTGACACGACTCGCCTGGGTCATACGACAACTATGAGTATATCACACAAGATAACCTGCACTGCGATCATGTACGTTCGATAGCGATGAAAATTGTACGCTTGAACAATCGTCAAGTCGTCTTACAATAACTTCGGTAATGCTTTCGTCATCAATCAATGACTTGTTTACAGTCTCGGCCAACCCGAGCAGGTATTTGAATTAGCCACGGTCGCTGGTTGGCTTACCCACTCGTGACGGAAGCATTACCGAAGATGTTGTACGATGACTATAGCTCTTGAATGCAATGGTGTGTACACAGGAGTACAGCTCGGTATAGGTCTCTTACAACAACTTCGGTAATGCTTTCGTCATCAATCAATGACGTGTTTACGGTCTCGGCCAACCCGAGCAGGTATCTGAATTAGCCACGGCCGCTGGTTGGCTGCCGCTCACCCACCCGTGACGGAAGCATTACCGAAGATGTTGTACGACGAGTATAATGGCTGGTTCACACATCGTCGCAAGGATTATGGTTTAGTTATAAGCCGAGTTGGAAGACAGGGATCACGTACAATGGTTCACACAAACTCGTCATTTGCAATAGCAATAGTCACAGTCACAAGCGAGTTCAAAAATGTTCAACTCCCTCCTTATTGCAATCAATACCATTCCATGTAATGTAACAAACCAATCATGCGATAAACTGTAACTTAGAACAAACCAATGAGATGCAATCAATGTATTTATAAAGCCTACACCTCATTCTTATAACTAATGCAAATTCTTGTGACAAGTGCAATTCCATACGACTAGTGACTTTGTATAAACCGGTTTAAACCACTTAAAGCTATTAAACGTTGAACACATCCCCGGGACGACGATTAGCCAAATTTGCGCAAATATGGGACGTAAAATCCAAATATAATCATCAACATCGTCACGAATGTTGTGTGCGCACTCGATCGCTGGGTACCCAGTCATTTAGAGTTTTCGATACCAACAAATGGCGTAAACAGCCGTGTTTATACGAGTTTATCAAAACTGAAGTACGACATACTATAGCTTTAGAGTTTATATAGTTGTCCCAAGACTACTTCACACATGCTTTCGTCTCAGGCGACTGGTTCGTAGCAGAGTGGAATTGATTTAAATCAATTGATTTAAATCGTTGATTTAAATCAGATTTAAATCAAATGATTTTTTTAATAAAAATCATTGATTTAAATCGACAAAGAAAACTTACCAGCATAACTAGGCATATATCTCATTTTCAATTTCCCTCGAAGACCATGATCGCATATTATATGAAAAATGAAAATTTATTTGTTTATTTCCTGTCAATTAGTATTGTTTGTTGGCAATTGCAATTTACCAGTTGATTATCCCTTTTGTGAAACACTTCTTATTGTTGATTTAAATCAATTAAAATCTGATTTAAATCGAAAAAAATCAAAAAAATCTAATTAAATCAAGAAATCGATTTAAATCAAATAAATCTGATTTAAATAAAAAAAATCATGATTTTTGATTTTTTTTAATAAAAATCAAAAAAATCATCCACCCTGGTTCGTAGCCAATCCGCGATCGGTATTGGCCCGGCCGGATGTGTCTCGGGCGGTTCGCTGGTTGGCTACGACTGCCCCGGATGTGACGAAAGCAGGTGTAAAGTAATCTTGGGTCCACTATACCTACCTCTAGAACACAGTGGAATATAGGTAGCTTTCAATAGACGTCACGTGGCGGCCATTATGACGTACACATTGCTTGTTTACATTTGTTCTGTCAATAGAAGACACAGGTTATCCAGAAAATATCACAGTTTTAAGCCGTATTGATTGATGTGTGCAGGTAAAAGTTCAAGAAAATGATAACACATGCAAATGATTCTCTTCAAACAGAGTTTACGCGTTCTTATTTTGTTTTCAGTCATAATACGGAACCTTTGTTTGAAAACAGTTGATGTGTCAGTCAAAGGACATTTGCAATATTGCAACAATGCAGTGTCGGAAGAACGTAAACAAATGTTTACAGAGTACCTCAGTAAAGGCGGGTTCACACAAAATGACTAAGACTAACGATTAGTGTTTAAGACTAACGATTTAAGGTTTAACAGGGTTGAAGTATACGATTTATGTTTAAGCGTTAACAAACTTTTATAGTGATTAGTGTTTAAGAACGAGTGATTAAGAAAGTTGATTTTCGATTGTTGGCATTGTTGAAATACATTTGGGGAAGGCGCGTTCAGACAGAATGACTATGGACTAAGACTTAACAATAGAGTGATTAAGCCTTGGGAAAACAACGTACTCGGAAACATCCATCCCCAAATGTATTTCAACAATGCCAACAATCGAAAATCAACTTTCTTAATCACTCGTTCTTAAACACTAATCACTATAAAAGTTTGTTAACGCTTAGACATAAATCGTATACTTAAACCCTGTTAAACCTTAAATCGTTAGTCTTAAACACCAATCGTTAGTCTTAGTCATTTTGTGTGAACCCGCCTGGATGGATGTTTTCGAGTACGTTGTTTTCCCAAGGCTTAATCACTCTAGTTAGTCTTAGTCCATAGTCATTCTGTCTGAACGCGCCTTAAGGCTACCGTGCGATACCGGAAATGACGTTATTGCAGATGTCCTTTGACTGACACATCAACTGTTTTCAAACAAAGGTTCCGCATAATGACTGAAAACAACATAAGAACGCGTAAAATCTGTTTGAAGACAATCATTTGCATGTGTTATCATTTTCTTGAACTTTTACCTGCACACATCAATCTATACGGCTTAAAACTGTTATTTTTCCTGGGTAACCTATGTGTCTTCTATTGACAGAACAAATGTAAACAAGCAATGAGTACCTCATAATGGCCGCCACGTGACGTCTATTGAAAGCTACCTCGAATAAATATGTCGCTCACAGCTTGCTGGATTTCTCGAATTCTCGGACTCTCATTGGCTACACACAAAATTTTCAACGTTATCGACCAAAGTTACAATAAGATCGCAGTGCAGCGGTGACTTCAGAATGTATGTTGTTATAATGTTGTGTGACAACACAAAATAAAAGGTACTCTTGACTCTTGAGGGATTTGTATTGGTTGGTTAAATGGTGAGGTTATCTTCGTTGGAAAGCATATTCTTTGGCAGGTCATCGTACAGCTAGGGTCTCCATCCTCATACACGTTACGGTTTGCCGGGGGTCGCCTCGACGAAGAAATACATCCCCGCACACACGCTCAAGTTTTACAGGAGGCAGCCTCTCATGTTCAGTCGCGATCTTATCATGTTATTGGAAAAATTGTGATATTAATTGCCCCTGTTTTTGCATTGATACAAACAAAATCTTTCTGAACGGACCAAAGTTGGCTGCCTACAATCAAGCGACGGCACATTTTTCGGAGGCTCGATTTGATGCCGAACCTTCCGGCCGAATTACCGATATACGTTACGACTTACCGGAAGGCAAGCCTTGCTGGACGCAAACCTTCCGGCAACTCGTAACGTGTATGAGGACCCTAATTACAATACTGGTTTACCTTACAAGCAATCGATTACATAATCATCAGTTAAAAGTTAATCAATTCAAACTCGCGCCACAACAAATCCAAATCCGAGAAATCTCGAATAAAAAGGTTGAGTTGGATGAGACTGTGCGATAAGCTTGGAATTGATTCTGGAACATGTAATTAAGAAGCTATCCAGTATGAGTATTGGTACTCTTGGAATGGATTACTCTTGACTCAGTTAGATTAGTAATCCGATGAATACTTCAGGAACGCAGATACAGTTTACACGAATATCAATAGCTTTTTTAAAGTTGGGAAGAAAAAATAATAAGGTGGACAGGTAGACGAAGACGTTGGTAGACGTCGTCAACCAACCTTTGGATTTCTTTACCAATATAGGGCCAGTATGAAGATGTGTTGTCTAAAATACTTATATCTAGACCGAGTCACTAATGACTTTGGTCTTGTGTGTGTCTTACACGAAAACAAATCACCCATGTGATGTGGCTGCTACTAAAAGTAGTTTATGTGCTTCGAACGGACGTAGTAGACCTTGGTAACAAGAAGGAAGGTCAAAACACATCGCCAATACTTCCATTGTGACACCTGAAGGAAGTGAATACGGTCGCTTCCCACGATGCGTCCGGCGTAGCACTCAACATGAAATAACAATAAACATGTCTACGAGAGTTTAGACAAATACAATAGCGAAGCTATTCTATTATGGTATTTGGTTTAGAGATTGACTTATGACCCTTGAAATACAATTCACTGATTTATTTGTAGCTCAAAAATGAGCGTGTTTACATTTTGGCGTTTGAATAACGATTCTCGAAGTGTGGAAGATGGAGATGATAGAATACAAGGAAGCCGAACCTTGCACAACACACATGAGGTGTCACGAGATGTATGCAGGTCAAACGTGTACGACATGCAATAGGTCGGATGTGATTACTGATTAGCAATGTCATGTGACTTGGACTCGATTGTCTTCTTGGAGGTATAATATATTGTACTGTACGTACAAGTATAATATGGACCCATGTTGACTTGAGTTCGAATCCCGGTTACAGATGAGTTTAATGATAATGATAATGAATTCTTTATTGAAAATGAATACATGATTACAAATATGTAACATCACTGACCCCCAGTGAATATACTACTCGCAGGTGTCTTCTACAATACAGTTTATATTATGTATTATGACGTTACAGAGGAAGTAGGAATTTTTAGACATAATATTTAATAATATTGTCAAAACATAGTTTGTAAGTATGTTTTATCCTTATCACCAACTCACGGCGTGGTCACCATATTATTTATAACGATAATAATCATCAATCATATTTCGAGTGCGTTGAATGTAGGCATAGTCTAGTCAGTGTGAGTTGAACTGTTAAATTCTCATAGTTGTTCGATGTTCGTTGGCCCTGAATATAATTACTGTAGTCCCTGTATTATTAATTAGTTTCCTGAAACATTAAACAAGAATAATTCAGTGTTTATTCCCACTTGTCGTGTACTTGTTTTCGGTTCTCTTCCACGAGATGAAAGGTGAGAATATAGATTCCAGTCAATGTCAGGGAACACACATTATTTGTAGGTATTGTTCATTGTACTACTACTACTTTTGTATTATTAAAAAACTGATATTTGAATTCGTATTTATGGAATGTGCTGTTACACTTTTTGAGATTACTTTTTTCCAAGAAATGTACCGAAACCCCACAGTTTTTTTATGTTACAGAATTAAGTAAATGTTTATGAACAATTTTAACTATTTTAATTATAGAAATTAATTGGGTAGTTTATTAATTTGGCCGTCGAAGTTCTTCCAAATTTCCATTTCACCGTCATTACACACAATTAAATGGACTGGAATTCTTCACAAACTTCAAAATAGTGGGTTTTATTCAAAGTATTTATATAATTTGAAGAAGGTGTCATTCATTTCTAAAACGAATGACACCTTCAAATGTAAAGTTCAAACTTCAAAGTAACAGCACACTCCATAAATACCTTTGAATTTAGCATCGAATAAATAAATTTTCACGTGATTTTCTTTCCATGAAAGATTGGTAAGTTTCGCATTTGAAATAATATTGTGAGGTAGCGAACCCACTGTGTCCAACAGCCTCAGCGAGGTATCGAACCTACGGACTGCAGACGACGGTGCCCCTAGGGTTAGTCTCACATACACCACAAGGATCTTATAGGACGTACGTATCAGAGTTCGGTCATTTTGTTATTTGAAATGGTAACTGTCAATGGTTCAAACTTGAGAGCCCTTGAGAGGAACACTATTTATTGTTGACACATTTGGTCTAACGTCGCTGATAGCAGCTGACGAATCTCTTCGGCCTTTCTTGGAAAAACAATCAAATAGAACAACGTAGCCATTGTACGATCACTGCCAGCTCTACACCTGACAATGTTTTCAAAATACACCCTTTTACGCGAAAAACTCCTTTTAACGGGTTTTGGAATTTCTTGTTATCTTTCTTTCCATCTATCTTCTATCTAAATATACATAAATGAATATCTGTTTATTTGTTTGTTTGTCCCGTATGCGTTCCTATACCATTCATCCGATTGCGACAAAACTTTGGTGAGTTACTGTGCGCACGCCCATGAATGTTTCTGAATGAATAAAATCCAAAAAATTCAGTTATGGGGCTGAAAACGGGGGGTTGAAATTTTTTATAACTATACAGTACTTATTCAAATATGACTCATGTTTCAAACGTGACAATTCATGAGTATAATCCTTTTTACAAAATACGAAACACGTATTTTACCATTTCAAAAAATTGTATATCTAAAAACCGAACATGTTACGTACGTTACAAACGTGAAAATTAATTATTAAATTCTCCTTTAAAAATAAATAAACGTGTTTTACGATTTTTCTAAAATACAGTTAACGGGGATAAAACGAGGAGTGGATTTTTTATGAGGACACCAATACCTCAAAAACCTAAAATGTTACAGATGTGAAAATTGGTGGTGAGATTCTCCTTTAAAAATAAAGGAATATGGTTTTTACCATTTTCCTAAAATCTTGTTTAGAAGGATGAAAAGAGATGGTACAAGTGGAAGGGGTGAATTTTTTACCTCCAAAACTGAAAATGTTATGGACGTGAAAATACTTTTAGAATAAAAACAACACAAGCAAGTTTTACCGTGTTATAAAAATCCAGTTGAAGGGGGGGGGGGGGGGGGGGACATGGAGGTGACCCCAGTAATGCTCGCCTACCTTCATAGAGTTGTGCACTCCCGCATGCGACGCACAGGACGGCAATAACCCAGCCGGCAGAGGGTCCCATCTCGCTTGAGTGATACAACGGCACTGGCTTGAGTCGAGACTTATGTCTTGGCACTGTGTATAGTGTGGACCTCGCTACACTGACTGTCGGTCAGCGCGGTTCAGACTGGTTCGTGTGAGCTGGCCGGGCAGCTACCTTTCATCTCACTAGAGGTCGTGTGCGCCCGTCAAGTTGTCCGCACTGCGCGGGCCGGAAATATGCTATCCGCAACCGCCAAGTTAAAACTAAACCTGGACCCGCCACCCGCAACTTTTTAAAACCCTTATCCACATCCACATTCGCGAGATTTAACTGCACCCGTACACGCAACCCGCCACACTCTCCGTTTTGTCTATAATTTCATTAATTGAATTGGTGTGTGTAAATGTGAGATGTAAACAATATAGGGAAATCACGCTGTAATCTTCTAATGATCGAGCATGTCGTCAAATAATAATAATATTCTTATATTTCATCATGATACTTTTATTTTCAGAAAACCGGTGAATATAAATATTGACATTTTTGAAATTGTAACAAATTCCTATTTTCATCAACCCGTACCTGAAAAGTGAGCAACCCGCACATGTCTTGCGGATATGCAGGTCTCTATCCACAGTCTCATGAATGCGAAATAGCGATAGTTTCAACATCTTTGCGATGTATGTTGAAATATTCTGTAGCTGTCGTAGAAGACGAATACTAATATGTTTACGAAAAAATATGAGTGTTTTGAATATGTATATTATAAGACAAAGGTTACGGAAATGATTATGTGAAAAAAGTGGATGAAATAAGAGGGTTTGTTTATGTTGCTTTTCAGTAATAATAGCAAACCATGAGGCACTTTTTGGGATAGGCCTACTTCCTGAAGTTATATGACAGAGCCTAATGTACTGTGTTAGTGTAAGTGATGTTTAATAGTGTATTTTATGTTTAATTTTTAATTTATAGCCTTTAATGAGGCCTTAATGGCCATATATTGACTGTTTTACTGTTTGGATATTTATGTTATTTTGTATTCTATAGCCTGTATAATATGTATAAAAAAAAAAAAAAAAAAAATAGAGTGTAATGGGTGCAAAAATAGCAACTGTGCTAAAATAAAGATTTTACTACTACTAGGCCTACTACTAAACGCCAGCTAAAACATTGTAACAATGAACTACCAATCACATGCCAATGGAGAATCCAGTATGGCCGCCATGCGCATTGCGTGAATAGACATAGAGATAATTAACTACCTGGAAAAGTGGGCGTTATCGAGTAGGCCTAATGAGGCTTATGCACTCTACTACGCGCAAATGTGAAATAACGCCAGGTATCTGTTAATTTTCGTTGAAACAGTGTGCACGAAAGGGGGGGGGGGGGGGGGGGGGGGTAGATAAGAATCTGCGGTCGGGTTACGTTGGGACTAGAGGGGCTTTCACTTACTGGTTCAACAGCTATAATAAGGTAAGCCGAACCATGCATTTACGAATGTGTGAAAGATATAGTTGCTTTTTGGACTGTCAAGATGTTTAGGCTACTATAGTTGCTCAACGAAAAAAGTATTCTGATGCTACGACACAGCCGAATCCAAGGTGACAACTTAATTTTCTACTTTGCTAATTCCTATCATCTAATCTAAACAGGTCCATTGGGGATAATTTAAAACCTTCTGTTGGTTACCTGTAACGGTGGGTGTGGCCAAACCCCTGTGCACTCGGCTAAGCCGAACCACAGACAGAAAACCATGTATTTACGAATGTGTGAAAGATCGCCAGGTATCTGTTGATTTTCTTTCAGTTGGCGCGGTTGAAAGGGGGTAGTACACAATGACCTGCGATCGGTATGCGAATACTTTCGTTGGGACTAGTATACTTACGTGTCCGTATGTATGTATCTTATAAACACAAGCACAACCATTATCTTTCATAATGATGATGCCTTCCAATTACTGCGTGCAAAGTGATGAAACCCAATAATCTCCAGTCTCCACGGCTAGATATATACCGGGTAATTCCACAGTTACCTGTTTCACTGACTACTTATCACGTGTTGCCACGAATTGGGAAATTTAAGTTTTTTTTATTGCTTCTAATATCCAAACGGCAAACCATACCAATGCTTACACAATTGGGTACTGGATGGCATATAATCATAAAACGTTGGCCTATCGCAACTGAATAGATTATATTTGAAACAACTATTTCAGTTTGATCGTGGTTTGATCTATAAAGTTGTCCCACGAAATAGAAGTCCAATTAAAGTTTCTACCATTCAATTGAAACAGATCCGTGATTTATAGTGGTATTTACGACCTTGGTTAGTTATCTGGAACTTCCGAACACAGAGGGCATGACTATAATGAGTAGGGCACGGATGTTCCTGAATCCTGAGCCCCCGTCTTCGCTATTGTCAAGCGGGTGGTTTTTGTTATTTTGAATAGAAATCATTGGTGGTGACTTTTTTAAACTGTGCATCCTTCCTGGGGACAAGCTTGACGTTTACTACGACCTTGCACAGTGAGCGGGAAATAAGCCTCCCTTTGAGGAGTCCTCTTTAAAGGCGTGTATTTTGGATATAGACGAACTTTAGTATATTATGGACTTCCTCATTGGATAACAGCGTTATTGGACTGTCAAGATGTTTATAGCTAATAATTTAATCTTTTAAACCAACCATTATCCTCATTGGTATCTTCTAGTGACCTTGCATATATCAGCTGTGAGTGTTGCAAACCGATAAACGTCACTCACGGTTCACTAGGTCACATGAGACCATCGTGTTTTGTTTTTAATTGACCAGTTTCATTAACAGCGCTGCGGCGAGTTTTGGAAGCTCGCATATGACATAGTTAACATTGAAGACATAGGCGAAAAACCACTTATCTCGCTGTAGCTACGAATATAATTTTTTTAGCGGGAGACTTATTTGAAAGCGTTTATGGGAACTACAATTCTACGTATTTTGAAAGTATTACGAAAAATCTACATGCAGCAATGAGGGAGTTATTGATCGTAAATGATCTTCTTGCGTGTGGCTGCTGCGCGAATCTCGCCTCTAAGGCGTGACCTTCTGTCGTATGAGCAGGCTGTTCCGTCGCTGATGCGCGTAAGGTCGACTAGCGAGATTTGAGTGAGATGCACATTTCAAACGAACAAGCCGCGCCAAGAAACCGTTGTACAACTAGCAAATATGAAAATAGAACCTATCAACACGCTCATTGGATCTGAGATAGATCGGCGAATAGTGTACATCACCAAGCAAGTGTATTTTTTTCTTACGGTTGATTTCTTAATATGACAAACTGGTAATATAGCACTGAATTTAACATTCCGCCTCGATATGTTTATCACATTTGTATAATTCATTTTTTAACAAATGCTGTATACATAGCCTACCAGACGTTTGTGAGAAGTTTAAAAATAATAAATAATTACACTTCCTTTGTATATGATTTATAAATCCCGAACCTAATATTGCACATTTAAGTCAACTTGACGCGCCGATCTGTCAGATCCAATAAGTGTGGTTCTATTTTCATATTTGCTAGCTGTACAACGGTTTCTTGGCGCGGCTTGTTCGTTTGAAATGTGCATCTCACTCAAATCTCGCTAGTCGACCTTACGCACACCAGCGACGGCCCAGTCTGCTCATACGACAGAAGGTCACGCCTTAGAGGCGAGATTCGCGCAGCAGCCACACGCAAGAAGATCATTTACGATCAATAACTCCCTCATTGCTGCATGTAGATTTTTCGTAATACTTTAGAAATACGTAGAATGTATGTTATATTATTCCCCCTTTTACCTGTGACCTTAAAATAATAAACTTGCATTTGGTTATAAACTCAAAATACAAAGATTTCGAATTTAATTAACAAAGTTTTAAACATACCTTTGCATAACATTCCAAAAAGGCATGGTCGGTATAAATTTGGGTAAAACGATGACAATGACATATTATATCAAATGAAAGCTTGCAACGAGCACTTTTCAAAAAACCATGATATACCTCTGGCAAATCCAGCTTTCTATGTCAAAACCAGGGTCAGAATTCAAATTTGTAATATATTTATAATATTTAACTAAATAAAAATGTTTGCAACTTTAAATATACATAACATATATTATGTTTCATTACAAAAATTTCATTACACACTGAAGCTTTGTTTTACCTTGATTGGGGTCAATTTCCTCAAAATGACATTTTCGTCGATATGGACTATATTTATTATATCAACGTACTTAACTCATTAATACGTTTAAATGAATAGTTCTTGTCGTTATCACATTGTTTGTAGGTATTCATTCAAAATGGCGGTCAAAGGTCACTACGTGAGCCATCAAACTAGGTCTAGTAACTAAAATATTATTTTAAAGATCTAGAATTAATTTTCAATTTCAATAACGAATAATAATGTTATGTGGTAATCGTAAAAAAAATGTAATTATAACATAGCACATGAACTATTTAGTTTACTACTGAATTTATTTTAAATTGTCCTCAGCCATCAAGGTATTCTGGAATTGGTGTGCTGCTGTAACAAAATAAATTTTTGAAGCGTACACAATTACACATAAAAAGCAAAATGGTGCCCGTAGCGCTCGTTAAGATGAAATTGATAGTGCCTCCTCCCCTGTGTCACAGGCCATAGGTTGCTAAGCATACAACGTTGAGCAGGTTGCATACATTTTATAAAACACCAAACTATTAATTAACTGGAATTCGAATCATTTTCGGTCAAAATGTTGAATAATTATGTGTTCTACATAAGTAACATGTGTAAAATAAAGAATTATTATTAAGTACCAATATTTGCTAGGTACATTATGCAGCAAGAAGTGAACGAACACTTGAAGGATTCTATGACAAGACGTTCTACATAGGTAAAGGATCTGTTGTGTACTGGGTATGTTTGTTTGTAATACTAATACAGTGAAACTACTTCATAACAAACGTCTTTATAACAAAATGATCTATGTTTTTGAGGTCCCAAAAGGTTCTTTTGCATGTAAAGGTATCATCTTTATACAGAAATGTTCATTATAAGTAACAAATAATAATCTGGTATAAAGAAGTTTCACTGCACTGCAGCTTACAACATGAAAAAAGCAAACGATTCCTGAGTTTGTTAATATTGTTTATTAAAAGTAAACGCTTACTCAGCAAAGAGTAGCATACATATTCTGAATGATTTAGGTATTCTTGACTAATATATTTGTATTTTTATAACAATACTAACACAGAAATGGCAAGTTGAATAAACTAACAACTAGCATATTAACTGAAGAACAATTCAATAAGAAAATGTACCTACTCCAATAAGTATAATGATTAGGGATGACGACATATACCCAGGTACCCTTTACTCGCCCGATCGGGCTGGATACGGGTATGTGTTTCATTATCGGATAACTCCGTTTTTGATTTAAAAAACAAATTACTTTAAATTTTTATTCCTTGCTGCTAATTTACAAACATAAATGAATGCCAAATCTCAAGTTACTCACATACAATAGATGGGTCCATTCCTTCACATTTATACACCTAGATTCAGCTAAGTAAGTAAAACGAGACATGTATTTTTCTTTGTCGGCTAATTAGAAGTTAGGCGGATAATTAGACATCCCTCTTTATATTTTTGATTACATTTAATTTAACTTTTTTTTTAAATTAAAAAAATGTTCTTTGTTTACTTAGGATATTTACTACCTGGGTCGTACAAAAGTCGGGTTTCGTCATCCCTAATAATGATTGCATTAAAAGCAAAGGGTACCTCTGTCAAAAACTGCAGAAAATTTGAATTTTTTAATTATATCTCACGAATGCCAGTCGATTTCGAAAATATGAGTCAACAGCGCAGCACTGTGTTTTGGTAAGCTCTACAGACTGAATGAAATATTATAACCATTAGCGTAGTTATTTTGATTATTAAATCGATAATTAGTAACAAAATTAATTAGAAATAAAAACCATACTGATTATAATGTAAGATACATTCAGAGCATTCAGTATTCAGTATGTAGGGCTTGCCAAACCACAGTGCGCTGATGAAACAGATTTTCGATTTCGAAGTCCATTCTTGAGTTATAATTTAAAAATGAAAATTGTGAGCGGTTTTTGACGTAGAGGTACCCTTCGCTTTTAAAAGACAACAACATCATAAACAATGTAACAAAGGTCAGTTGTGGCTATGCTTCATATGTCTTGGCAATTATTAATGTCGGAAACAACATTAATGAATACAAGCTAGGTGGCATGTCAAATCTTGGATTTAAATGCACTCTAGGCAAACTATATTTGCATTATGAACTTACTTGTAACATACTTTGGTGCAAAATAACACTTTAAAACATCATTTTACTTTCAACAAGCTTGTGCCATAGTTCCTGCACTCACGGTTATATATACAAAACTGTTTCTAACATAAATTAATATTAAATGTCAGGTGTTAAAAACTCATGAAATGAGCAACTCCACTTGTGCAGGCAATTACTATGGTAATAAGCGTAACTGCAACAATGAAGATATTTGACAATAGGTATTACGACTTATGTGTTTTTGAAGAGAACTGATAGGAGATGTACAATTACAAAGATGAAAATACGTCACATGAAGTACATGCCCAAACCAGGATTCGAATCTGGAATGCAGGAACTATGATTAACCTACCAACACTTGATCGACTATGACCATATGTTGAACTGGCAATGGAAACAGTAAACACATTATATAATGCACAACTATATAAGATACGAGTGAAACTTGCCATTGTCATTACATAAACTATGTATTTAAAAGCAATGTTGTTCGGTCAAGTTGTGAAATGAGCATAATATGTTGAGTGTTTTAACTACGTCTCACGACAAGTTCGATTACTTACTAGTTACTATATTTATAATTTGTCATTAGTTTACATTTTGTATGTTGACACTGAAATAATTAACAAGTGTATGGGTTGTGATATCCATGAAAGGAGAAGTAGTGTTCAGTCACATAAATTACCAGTATTTAGATGCTTACATCAGTGTTTTGTTGTGGATGGCATCAACATAATTCAGCAAGGTTTTAACAACTTGTAGAATTAAACCAGTAACCTTCTGCATAAGAAACAAGAAGACTAATAATGAGCAATTGAGCAGGTTTTATGATACAGTTAATGTAACGAATTGTATATTTCAGTTGTCATTCATAAATCATGATTAATGTGGCAGTGTAATTGCTTATACAATATTGTGAGAAAAAGACTAAAATTATAAAATTGTTGCCATTTGATTTGCAATTTCAGATCCATACTGGCGTCTTTCAGATCCCGTATCAGATCAAAATATATTGGTCTTTCATCATACCGAATATACTGAAATACTGATTTGTATTCCTATTCGAGGCCAATAATATACCATATGCTATGTAAAAAATTCGTGACCAATTCAGAAAACAATTGATATCCAACAATGTAGAGGGCAATCATCTTACATTAATCACTCCAGATGATGTATTGGTCAAGATTAATCAATAACCAATTATAATGCTTGCAAAAATAGAGAAAACAAATTGTTTGTGATGACTTTGTAGGCCTATCAAACAAGTATATACCCAATTTAATGTTTACAACATACTATTTGTCAACTGAACATGAACTACAAATATGTTTGGGAAATAGGGAAATAGGAAAGTAAATGAGGATGTTTTTTTTTTTTAATCTGTGGAATCGATTGCAAATTATAACTTCCAACCAATCCCCCCCCCCCCCCCCCAATTATTGGCACTTATTTTGTTTTGACACTATTAGTCACTCTATTGAAACTGTGCATGATAACGAGGGATACAAGATAGAGTTGATAGAAGCTTCTCCCCCTTCTCTTATATAATCTTATTTACTGGACAATGTCTCGTAAAATTTGCGATCGCAAAATCATATGATTTTGATAAAAAGTCGGCATTTAATAACAAGAGGGAGTCCAAAAAATATAAAAATAAAAAAGTGAAACTGACATTATAAGGAACACAGCAAATAGAGAAATCTCCTTATTTATGCAAAATAATCACGAAACCTCGCAAAACTGCCTTCTGAATTCCCACTTTTAAGGTGAATCTACCCCCAATTTATTTTATTTTTTTAAATATGCATAAAGACATCATATGGGTTAGTATATTAAATACGCTCATTTGAGAATATCAAAACTAATTTTCAAGCCCATTTTGGAGGAGCCGTATGGTATTTACAACGGGTTTTATGAAAAATACGGCTAACAACTACGTTTTAACCACATACGCGTTTGGTATGCGATTTTTTGTTTACACCTTACCCTCACTATTGGCTATAAGGATTTAGTGTTTTGAAATAAGTGTTTTCAATATTTGGTTTTCTACGATTTATTTTGCTCTCCGGTACGGAAATTGTATTTGTACCGGCGAGCAAAATAAATCGTAGTAAACCAAATATTGAAAACACTTATTTCAAAACACTAAATCCTCATAGCCAATAGTGAGGGTAAGTTGTAAACAAAAAACCGCGTACTAAACGCGTATGTGGTTTAAACGTAGTTGTTAGCCGTATTCGTCATAAAACCCGTTGTAAATACCATACGGCTCCTCCAAAATGGGCTTGAAAATTAGTTTTGATCTTCTCAAATGAGCGTCTTTAATATACTAACTCCATATATGTGTTCTTTATGCATATTTAATATGCTTTTGCATAATTAATATGGGGGTAGATTCACCTTAAGGGGAAGGACTACTCGCCAATATTAAACCCCCCGAAATTTACGTATTTTCGTCATATCTCAATAACGCCACACAATATCGAAAAAGTGACAAATACGCTTATTTTGGATTTGTGAGAGCTCAATACCATATGAAAAAGATTTATTAGTTTGCACTAATTATAATTATTATTTCGAATTTAATTATCTCACAAGTTAATTAGAAATTACAACTATAATTACAACAATCCACAAAAAATCTTTTTCATATGGTATTGAGCTCTCACGAATCCAAAATATGCGTAGTTGTCACTTTTTGGATAATGTGTGGCGTTATTGAGATATGACGAAAATACGTTAATTTCGCAGGTTTTAATATTGGCGAGTAGTCCTTTCTCTTAACAGTGAACGTTTCTTGGAACTTACATTAAAAGTCATGTCCTCTTAAAATTAATTAATTTTGTTTGAAATTAAATAAATTATGAACTCTTTTTCTATATCGAGGATAAGAATATTATTTCACCAACACGTTTTACTTTGTGAGAACGTGAGTAGGCCAGTAGGTCTATCTATAGCACATTTAATTTGTAGATGGTATCGTTCATTGTATCACTCTACACAGCTAAAAATAATAACACTGCTAAACACCAAAATCATCAGTTTTTAAACAAAAATTTGAGAAAAATTAACCCACTTTTGCAGGACTCTACTACTCTATTTAATATTTATGAGACTGTGTTGCAATTTAAAGTAAAATTATGCCTAAGAGTAAATCACTAACAAAATACAAAATAAACAGCAATCAGAAAGTGGCAAAAACAACCGAGTTAAAAAAAAATCATAACAATTCAGCATTGCTAGTCATCACTGTACAATCGCAGTGTATTTAAGAAGCCATTCTTTTGTCTAAGTATCCAATATAAAATGGCTTCATTTTCTGGCCTGCTCATATCATTGGGCATGGAGTCGATATAAAACTTAAGGGCAGCACATCTTAAGAGTGCTCTGTCAAAAAAAGCCATTTTGGTATAAGAAAAAAAAAAATTAATAAGCCACTTCAACAAACCAGTAACCACTATACATGAACAATGCAAAACTTGGCAGAAGTCCTGCAGAAGTCTATTATCTATTACTGTATAACATTATAAATACATAAACCATTGTGACTATGTATCCTAATCAGAACACCAAGCTTTGGCTGAAGTAATGCTATGTAGTTACTATAGTTAATATATCCTGTCATTTTGGTAACCTAATTTTATTTCCCATGTATGTCAACCTTATAATCTCTTGCCCTGTTGTTCTATAAAATATTGTATTGTGACTAATCCTTTACTACTGTCGACCGTCTGGGTAAATCCCTTGGCTAGTACAAGCGCGCGCACCCACGAGCAGGTGGGCTCGGCCCAGTCGCTGTTTTAGGGGTGGGATGCTCGCTTGCCTGACACTGAGCGCGCACTTTGATTCTTCTCATTTCAAACCCGCACAATGCCATGTATTCGGCGTAAAGAACCCATGCGATAAAAAGTCTTAGAGTGGCAACACTTTTCTGTCAACGTGTATGTTAAAGTAAGTTTTGTGAAAATGTGACTTGCCATCCTCAATGGCTTATATGGTTGGGACAAGAGACCAATGTCCTGTAGATATCAAGGGACATTGGTTCAAATCCAATTTATTACAAGAAAGTAATTGTCTTCATCTACTTCATAACCCACTCATTTGTGTTAAATAGGAAATTAAGTGAAAATAATTTCCTTTGCGTTACAGTCTATCAAAAAAAATTATACACGGGTTTTGTTTATGGGGTGATAGAAATAAACTTCCCAATTGGAATTATAAAAATCCCCACTCTCACAAAACGTTCTCACTCATCTGATGATACCTACTGTGATAACGGAATTGTTCGTAGGCTACATTTCGATAACTATTTACAGCAGTGACAAGATACAAATCAGAACACCATACCACGAGTAATGGACAATGGTTCAAAATGTCCCCTTGCATATTTAAATACATTTCTCATAGATTGGAAGCATGATTTCAATACTTTGACTATAAGATAATATAAAACGGAACATTCATGCCACGTCAACTATAGTGCAAACTGCAACAATATCAATAACAAAATCACAAAAATAAAATTTGTAGGCCTACACATAACATGAAAATGGAGAATGTAATAGAATACACAGCCCGGCGCATTTATGCTCACACCCCCACGCTCACGCGCTCAGTTTTCAGTTAGACTAGCCCGTTTTGGCCAGGGGATTTAGCCACGCGGTACAGCTATACTTGCTTACAAGAATTAGAGGTATCAAATTAAATTACTTCAGGTGAAGGAAATGGAATTAGTTTTTGCTGTCATGTAGGTAAGGGTATAGTACCCCATAAAGAATAACACTATAAAGTATGAACTATAATCTCCAGTTAACAGTATAGCTTGTAAGGAGATGTAACCATTACATTGGAACCAGAGTGGGGAGATATTTAGTAACCATAAAACTACGTGTCATAGAATTTAGTTGACTTTTCTCTATCGAGCAAACTATTTTTTTTCACTGGTTGGCATATACACTGTATCAAAGTACTGCACTAGATGTTTCTAGATTTGTAAGTAGGAAATATGGTCGTTAAAATCTCATAATTGCATTCAAAGGTTAAAAGAAAAGAAATCTTATATAATACTTTTAAATGTACTAAATTCATACAACAAACGTATATGTTTTATGGCTGCAAGTAATTGAATCCTATTTCTTGCAGGTGAGATGGGTAAATGTGTTGGCCGATTAGACCCCCCCCCCCCCCCCCCCCCCCCAGTTAAAATGTTTGCAGAATTATAGCGACTATACTCGTAACCACTACGTGCAACCTGCAAGATGGGACCGAGAGGTACCAGGATATTAAAAACGAGGAGGAAGTCGAGCTACTTTGCCATCATGTTAGTAGATGTATGATAAACCTGAAGTAAAACCCAATCCCAACAGTCTGAACTGTGGATATAAACGAAGTGATTGTATTTTCACCACCGGACCATAAATGACCGTAATGCCAACGGAACTTCAGCAGTCTGAAGGCTTGGCACTCAGTCTTCTCTAAGGATTTCCCAACTATAGACAACCCTTCTACCTCCTATATATATATACTTATTAAATAGTCAATCATCAATACTATGATATTAGTAGAAACAAGCTCTGTCCACCCATCCGGGCATTAAATCTGCAGGCAATCCGAGAGGCACAGGTGCTTTGTGAATATGTAATGGAACATACACTTAACTACATTTTCCAGCAAATAATTTTACAACCATGCTCAATATCAAATAGTACGAACGGCTGGAGTTCAAAAACTCTTTAGCTGCCATTCATACTAGTAGAGCCTTCCATTTCCTAATATTAATAATTCGACCCATCTAATATAATTTGCCCAAACACTTAGAAGGTAGAGAAGGGCGCCTGGCGATTATTGCACCACCCCATGCGTCGCCTCTAAGGCGACAAGCAGCTCATGCCCCTGTAGAAGGTTGGTGGGCCCATTCAACGGAGCATTCACCTCGCAGTCTCTCCTGCTGAGGTCGGCCAGGGAGGGGATGGTTCTCCCGTCGGGGTCCAGGAGAGAGATGGACCCCGCACGCAGAGCTTCCAAGGCCGCGACCTTGTCCCGGTCCAGGAGCAACGCCATCCTGCAGACGGACGTGGGAGAGGTCGTATCCGTGGGGTCGGGGTCCAAAAGAACCGGCTTGTTGGAGATGTCCGGATCTAAAAGCAACGACTTTCTGTTGCGTGTGTTGTGGTCTTGTTGCGCAAGCAGCTTCCTCTTCAGACCCAGCTGCAAGCTCTGAAAACAGGCATGGAATTATTACGTTTTGGGAGGCCGTTTTTGTTTTTGCATTTTATTTGAAAAGACTATAATGATGTTGGAATTCAAATGGAGGTAATTTCCAGATAATAACAATGATATCAAATATGACTCTTTTCTTTCAAAGTTTATAACACCATCATCAACAACACGATATTCGAATACAACATTGTGTGTGACTCACTGCGTGTAAGCAGACACTACTGCAGAACCACAGATAAGCCACACATTCGATATCATGTACATCTAGGATTCGAGAAAACCATAACTAAGCAAACGTCTCCATTCTACTTTTATGGCACTACTTCCATTTTATTTTCTTCTTTCTTGCGATAGCAGTCGGACGGAAAGTCCGATCAACTTGAAATTTGGACCATCCACAAGCCTCGATGTGTGTTTAACACCATTAGTTTTGTGGAAAAATCGGTTAAGAAGTTAGAAAGTTACTAAAAAGTTCTTTCTAAAACAAAGTGGCAGCAAAATGTGAGATAGCCATTTTGTAGTAAATTTTCGTCCGGTCACGAAAGTATAATAATTTCATCTCGATCTAATAAGTACTGGAGATACAAATGGGATTTCTAAAGCTGTCAATAAGTCAAGTAACCATGGCAACAAAAAATAAGTTATAATGATGAGACGCCGCACTTTCCGTTAGGTTTACGGTCGGTCGTTTTGAAACTTTTGGACAGAGTGGACATGGATGTAGACGCAGTCGCTTATCAATGCGTCACACACAGAGCGTTTTCCTTATATTATTTGTTGGTGTAGAGACAGTGTTGTTATATGAATATAAGTGTCTGCATAGTAGACATATGTTTTTAATTATTATTTTTACTGAGAATAAAAAACATTGTGGTTTCATGTTCTACATTTATCATAAAGATAAGGCAGAATGTAGCTATCACTATTTGTATATAAAGCCTATTCTTATAATCACTACTGTAGGGTTATCAGCGGTGAGGTTAATAGTTTTGAAATTCAAAGCTGTTGGGCAAGTAGTTTTTATGTTGATAATCTAAGGATTTTGCTGCATAAGGCTAATCAAAACAATGGGTCAGCGATCCCGATGTAATGTGATGATACAATGTTTACCATAGACACTTGCCCTAGCCAAGATGGAAATCTGTTTCACAATAAACTCGACTAGTTATACCGTTCAAGTTAATTTATAATCAACACTGTCTATACAAAAAAAAATGGAATAAAGAAGTAGTTGCCAATTAGAGAAGAAGAAACAGAGGCACATTCCCTAAACATGGGAGGGTCAGGGGCTCAACAGAACAATGGTGTCCACCTGGCAAGTCAAAAGCAAAATACATATATGGATGTCGTCATCGTCGGTAAGGCTTCTTCACTCGTTATATGTAACATACATCCCTCTCCTGGCTCGACAAGTTTGAGTACGTTTGTGAGACATTTGAAAAGAAATCCAACAATGATATTCAGTTTCAAACTTGTACCATCAATACTTGTACATGTCAATGTTCATACAATTTATACCCATACGGTACCTGCCATCTTTCGAATTTGAAAATTCGTAAAATTAAAAAACAAGCTATAAGACGTATACGAGGTTGCGCGGCAGGACGGGGGACTAGGGGGGGCTTGCCCCCCCCCCAAAACGTGGGGTCCGGGGGCTTGCTCCCAGATTGTTTATAGAATCTTGTTGAAACTTGGTGCATTTTAGAGGGTTTTAGAGACCCTTTTCTTTTTCTTTTTTTTCCCGCTAAACTGACCTCTTGAGTCCGACCGTCTAACGTCTTCGGAATCGGTTGCTCCCCGGGGGGAGGGTGTGGTGGGAGGCGGAGGAGTGGGCAGGTTACACTTTCCAATCTCAGGTAGCGCAGTTTACAAAGCGCGCCACTTGTAAATTAAAAAAAAAAAAAAAATTTGAACACGATTTTGAAAATTCGTAAAATAAACAAGGCAATCATAAAATCGTTAGGGATTGCAGTTTTTCGTAAAACTTACGAATAATTCGTAAAAGTTGGCAGGTATGCTATATCAATAGTCGCTTGTTAAAAGTATAGCAGATTATTAGACCGATCCACAGAGCTGAGACCGAGTAAAGACCTTTGACCTGCACTCCATAAATAACAAACACCCATTCATTCATAGCACAAACCTATATGACTGAACACTAACTGTTAAGGTCATCTCTCAATGACAATACTGCACCCAGGTCTTAAGCCACTGTGGGTTTTAGACAGGCGTAACACTATAAGAAGATACGAGGGGCGATAGCAATATAAACACTGAAATATGAGTTAAACCCGCAGGGAATTAGTGGACCCGGCTACGAATGAATTTAATTGGTGCACACAAGGTGGGAGAGTCTACAATCGCAAGGAGACATGATGTATGAGAAAGAGGTTCAAGTTTAAGGCTGTATGTTCACTTAGCCTGTGGAACTCCCTATTAAAACTAAATCAAAACATGTTATCCTGGAAAGAATTTAGTGCTCTTTCTTGTGAAAGTTTCTTTAATCCAGTCATTATTTCCGTTTTTCAGATGTTCTTAATTACTTTTTGTAATATGATGTTGCTGAATACCTTTCACACCTAATTAAGAACATCTTCAAAACAGAAATTTGTATTGGGATAAAAACACATTCATAAGGAAAGAGCATTAAATTCTCTCTTTCTCTCTCTCTAGGCCCTATATATATATATGTATTTTAATTTTCTTTAAGGTCAATTTAAAATTAAAACCATTTAAAGCGATTTTAACAGACCGAAATTGGGTGTTCCGCAAGATAGGTAAACACACAGCCTTAACAGATGGGTCCGGAGGAAGACAATGAAAAACGGTTTCACCTTCTGAATGATCAGATCACTTTCACTAACAATCCCCAGTCATGCCTGAACTACCCATACCTCACCAGTGGCATGGCACAATCACCCAGAGGATATAAAGAACTCGCACATGGGTAATGAAAGCTAAGCTTCCGATATTACATGGTGGACATTCCTTTATTAAAGTAATGAAAACCCATGGAAAAACAGTTTCATCAGTTTGTATTCTTTTTTTGGTTGTAAAAAGTTATTTCATTCGACTGTGGATTACTAAAATGTTTGGATGTGTTGTGTAGATCATCAAATAGACTTTGTTCAGCCATGGCCCATAGGCTACTGGATTTAAAATATGATACAAAATATCAATCACACTGTAAATCTCATTCATTACTGTAGATAAAAGACTTTTACTTTATTTTAGGCCTATCTCAGGTCTTAAGAAAAATGGTAACTTACATCTGTGTATGTCTCTCAAAGACGAAGCGCCATCTTTAACATTAATACTTGATATGTACAATTGTATACACCCACACACAGGGCCACGGCTCTAGGTGGGTATTCTTCTTCTACTTTACGGGCACTAACCGGCTAACATGTACCTATTAACCGCTCTGAATGAAACTGAAGATAAATCATAAATATACTGGACATCTAAAGTATCTACCATTAATTCTAAAACCATTGATTAATGGTGTTTTTCATTGATGCTGAAAGAAAATGGTCCTAAGTGGTTCAACACCAAATGTTTCACCACCAAATGAGTGTTTATATTCCTGCACTGCTTCCAATATTCCCTCTCAACAGTCCTATAACATGAACAATACCAGTACTAGTAGTAATCTGCTTGTAGAATGACATTAGTGCACATCACTGTGCATTCCTGAGGTAGGCTTACACCAGCGACCCTGAAGCACGTAGCCTGCCTAGAGTGAATGTACTGGAATGCAGCAGACTATGTGGGAGGTGTGGCACAATACCACTGCTTTCCATATGTCTTTGCCACACACAAGCCTTGACCAATCAACTACTCGTGTGCAATCCTCCCAAGACAATTCCGCCAAGACAATATTTAAAATTTAAATTACTAATAATGCTTCCGACATGACAATTTTATTACTTATTCTTTATTTGTGTACGTACAGTAGATATTGATTAGTAAAGATTGAAGGACTAGATGCTTGGTGGTTGATCTGCACCAACAGCTTACCTGAAAGTATTACAAGGTCACCCCACGACAAGTCAAGCATTTATCTTCAGAAAACAAAACATTTACAATCCAGCCCGAATACACTCATCCCATTACCAGCTTGCTAGCCAAGAATAATTACGTATGTATTCCACTTTTTATTTTTACAAATACACTGACAAAATATGATAGCTTTTAGTTATATTAGGTGCTCATCATACCAGACTGGGAATGTAACTAACGCCAAATTTTTAGCAAATCTCACTATTTTAAGATAAATCCAGTTTCACTCACCCAGTTTCCTCGTTTGCTACTTGATTTCTTTAGTTGCTTAGAAGAGTTAAGTTATTAGAAGAGAGAAATTCAAAGTAAATGTATCAATCAATCACTCGATGATTATTCACAACTAAAATACTAAATTCACTGCATGTCGAATTGCATCCAGACTCTTCGTGTAGATGTTGGTCGGTAAACAGAGCAAATCACACTAAAAAGCAGGACATCACCATGGTTTCTACTTTTAAGTTCAACAGACCTGGCATATTCACTGAGTGTGTAGCAAGATCAGTTGGTTAACTCCCTTATATACAGCTATTATAAAGTACCTACTTCATTCCATAAATTAACATCTTACCAATATGGGATGAAATATGGTTTGTTCAAGACTTTTCCTGTCTAAGTAGCTTACTGGGTCATTCATTATGGTAGCATTTAAAGTTACACATACAATCCACTCCCATAACAGGTTTCACTTTCAGTGCTCCACTGAGAAACTTCCCTTTAGTACACCATGTGTCAAGTTCAAGTACATGACTGAGGAAGGTCATATGGGGCCAAAATGTAGCTACGTACACTACGTATTAGAGTTTATATTTGTTTTGCTGTGTTGCACCACCTATGATGATGGCACACCTACATAGGGCCTACTACTCTTAGATAAGCTGTTAGAATTGCTTTCTTACCACATTATTATTCTTATGTTTCATTCAAGCATAACATCGGAAAGAGGCAAAGAAGCACAAGCTTAAAAATAAAAATTGTAAGGATGATGAGGAAAAAGTACAAATACATCAAACTACAAGTACTCTCATACATGCTTGGTTTAAAGTTAAACTTAAAATTAGGGATGACATCAGGTATCCGGGTTACCCGAATCCAAAAATTACCCGAATCCGTTCTTAGGATTCGAATCTTGTTCTGGTACATTTTTAGTTGAATTGTTGTATGCTTCAACAATGCGCCAACAATGGTGATAACAAAATGACTTGTTTCCATTCCATAAAATACTTTCCCGCTCCGTTGTGTACCCATGATCGGCTTGATTAAAATTGACTAAGCCTATTTTATGTGGTGTGATTGCTGAGGGCGAGTTCTGGTATGCCTGTGCTCCCACTGGCTCTCGGCCTACCCACACCCCTTCCCGACCGTCATCACTGGCTGACAGAACGCACGCTGGCAGCTTCTGCCACGGGCGGTCAATGGCCTTCAAATAACATGTTGAGCGACGTGATTTACACTTCTAGGATTCGGGTTACCCGAATCCTTGAGGGGCTGGAATCGAATCCAGATTTTACTACCCAATGTCATCCCTACTTAAAATCGAGAATACAAATACATATTTTTAAATTGATTGGGTACCATTTTTTTAAAGAAATAAAATAAAAAGACAGGTTTCTGGAAACACTTCAGCAGGATAGGACTGTAGAATGTACCAGCATGTAGTCCAACTTACTGCTTCACAACAAGCACAACTTCTGTGTCCACTTAGCTAACATTGTGGTGAAGTAGTTTGTCTAGGTCAAGCAGAATGTTTGCAGTAGGGCACTGGTTCCACGCACTCTTCCATGTGACTCGTTGATTGTACAGGCAACCGGTTGACCACTGCCAAGTTGTTTACAAGAATTCTTCTTCTTTATATTCTTTCTTCTCTTTAACAAGCACACACTACTTTTCATGCACTATAATCTTCCTCTTCAGGAGCCCTGGTATTATTTAAACAGTAACATCATACATCTGAAACGCATTTATTTTACTACTTTCTTCCAACAGCACTCAGCATTTATAAGAACACATATTTTAACTTCTGTGGATTGTGGAGCATTTGTTAAGGGATTATGTTATAGCTAGCTAAAGGAACTTTATGTAATTGGTATTTTGGGGTTTGCCAATTTTTTTTGACTGAATGAAGGAAAATTACTTACATATATAAACTGTTTCCACACTTATGGTAATGCCAAGTATTGATAAATAACAAACTTAAACTTCTTGCACTAGCATGCCAAAATGTCAGTCATTTAAAGCTATAATTAGACAGTTTGTTGGCCAGAAAAAGGAAGCAATTTTATGTTGGATAGTTAGACAAAAAGAATGGCTGAAAAAGCTATCTTGGCATAAGAAGAAAAAAAAGTTTAACCACAGCCACAGTATACTGATCCATAGTGAAACTCCTATAGCAGCTTATTGAAACAACTTGCGCACGGTGACACAAGCGCGGTGTAGCGGTAATTGGGTTGACATACGTTCTTTACCATTAGAAAACCTACCTCAAGTTGTTGTAGTAGTACTACTTGATCGGCTCTTCGACTATTCCCACAGCCCATAGGCATAGGATTTGCGCACGCATGTGTTTGCAGCATGAAAACTGCTAGAGTTTTGCTACTGTATGGATAAGTATACTATGGTTTAACTGTCTTTGTGATGATTGTAAATACGGTTGTGAATTGTAATAGGATAGATGGTGAGTGACCAAGGTCGTAATATTTCAGGTGATGTAATGATTATAATGATGTCTGAAAGATGTCAGTAACTCTCCAATGGTGAGTGACCAAGGTTGTAATATTCAGGTGATGTGTAGTGAGGGAAATGTTGGTCCTCTTTCCCCAAACATAATTTATCTTCCATACATTCTTGAGGCACATTATGAAATTCCAGATCTCTAAGCAAATAACAATGACATAAATGTGTACCCTCAACGAATTGCTTTCGCTCGAGGCCAAGAAAATATAATGATGAAATTCTGAAATGGTATGAAACATGTAGGCCTGCTAACTACACAAGATCAAATTTAGGTAATTTTTTATTGTTACCAGAAAATATATAATATACAGATACATTAATTATTACTTTGAAATTATGATGGGTGTGTTGTACTATGTATGGCATTACAAGTTTAGACTTGGTGTTTCTTGCTGCAGTATGTGGGTGAACGATGGTCGGATGCACTGGGAGATCACCCAGGCAACACAAGTTGAGCAACAGCTTGCAAACAAACGAGAACCACTGACGCAAAACTCACGACGTATCCCATACGCTACTGAACTTCACCATGAACTGCCACGCTTGTACCGCACCAACACTCACACGATATAGAACTACCGCGACACTTCCGCAATCTTGTGTGCACTCAACTTCAAACGGAACACTGGACACTCCTGTTGTAACAGATCACTTTTCACCACTGTACACAAGTCTAATCAATACCATGGATTGCGAATACCCCGGTTGCGATTTCCGCTACCAGAACTTATGCATACATTTTCTTTAGTACTGTAACACCATAAGTGAAATTAACTTACGGCGACAGGTAACATGGATCTACAATACGACTACTGACGTCTACTTGCGAGAGTCGATACTAGCGAGCACCGTCTCTCAGCAAACAATACTACAAGAAACCACTCAATTGGGCTATGCGCAGTGCTTCATTAATGTATTTTTAGCATCTGCATCACCCAAAAGCACATGTAAAATTGTAGGCCATGGTTCTGAATTCAGTGCTGGTTTGAGATGCTTTCAAGTTGAATGCAAGAAAGAAAGGAGGTAAGCTAGAACATTTTTACGACACGTCGGATGAGAATCCGCAGTCCGGACATATAACTGAAATCAGTTGTCATTGCATTGCAGTCATCTGTAGCACTCATACTCTACCAGGCCCATGAATTCTATAGCACGCTGAGCACTAATATCTGCTATACGAACAAACTTCTCTTCGGTATACTTATTATAAGTCTAGAACTTCTGGCAGTTGGCACTACAAGGAGATGGTCTGAATTATATCATCTATGTTCTATCATAGTTTAGTTAAAGAAAAAGAGTACAAGAAGTTTACAAGTTTATCATCATGTAGATTTTAACATCATAATGGCAAAAGATTCTACCAGAAATTGCAGTTCACACAGATTTAAAAAACATTGTTCTGTAATCAAAAACTAGCCTTGGACCACACCAAAAACAAACTGTAGTTATCAATTTTAAATGAATTAGGGCTACAGGCAAAATTGTCCACTTTTTTAATTTAACTCTTGTCATTCATTTTTTAGGTGATATAATTCATTGCCAGTACCAATAGGCTTAGCATTGACCATCAACTCGTTTGTATACGTGACAAGTTGTGAGCTTTCGGTTCAGTATGATCAATATGTCATACTAGTTCCAGTACAAGCCACAAATGCTCTCAGCCTGCTAGCTCGTGTGACCTACTTTTCCCAGACGAAATCATGTTTGACATACAAATTTACACATTCAATACGGGCAAGTGATATCTTCCCAGCTTTTCTTTCTTGCACAGAAAATGATAGCATACAAATGCCACAACACTGTTATAAATAGAACAGGACCCAAATAAGTTACGGATGGTTATCCAAGTATGTTTGACCTGTCGGGTAAACAAATCCAACCATACCTTGCTACCAGTTGAACTCAACTCATCAATCATCATTAAAATATGAGTAGTATTTGACTCCGTTATTTTGTGTAATTCCACTTTTTCTCTGCAGATTGTTCTGCCTGCACTGCATTTTAATTTAATATGTTAAAAGAAAAAAAACAAAAAATGCCAAGCATAATTAATTTTGGTTATGTTTGTTCAAGTTGAGATACAGACAAAAGTACGGTACCAAAGGACATCTCGAAACAATTCCTAGAAGTTAGGCCTGTAAATATACATATATACAAATTGACAATTTACTACAAGGGCATTTAGATACTACAAACAACACTTGTAAGCCTACTTTAACAATAAAAAAATAAACATCTAGAATTTCTTCAAGAATGCAAATCTTCCTCAGTCACATGACAAACTTATGACAATATTAAATAAGGTGATGATTTTGAACATAGTACTAATAATTATTAAATTAGGCCTATGCCTCAATCCAATATTTTAAAGATATGCTAAATTTGAGTTCTGGATTTTTAATTTCTTTCAAAAACTATCATTTCTACCTTATTTGATTTCCCTCAATGACTTCGGATTAGACTAGAAGTTAAAACCTAATACTACTAAATGAACACATTTTGATAAAAGGTGGAAATTGGGGCGGGGCGGGGGGTGGGGGGGCAAGGGGTTTCAGGTATGGGCACATTATAGAACACACTACTACACAACATCAAAGAACAGCCAAGATCTGTATTGTAGGGCCTACACAATAGGGAATACTCCTGTTTATTTGTTTCGTCGTTATCAAATTATTGACGATGTTAGAAAGTCAAAAATATTTCATTTTTCCATTTTTGTAAATATTTTCATTCATGAAAGTAACCTGAAAATGTCACACATAATTATGACGAGAAAAACAGGTCATGACATCAGAACTGACTAACATCAATCAGCCTATCACACAAAGATAATCAAAGATCGTATTTGTGCTGAATATTTCACTCAAATGTCTCAATGAGTATGTTATTTAAACTATTATTTGGTTCCAAAATGAATAATATTTGTTTCCAGCTCAATTAATTTACACCATTACACATGGTTATTATTTGTAATTAATAATGTAAGATTATATAGTAATTTTGTGTTTGTTGCCAGGTAACCGTTTCATACATGTTATTTCCCATATAGAAAACAAATCCACAGCAACACAAGCCGGGTGTCCCCTAGGGGTAAGGGACAACTATGAATACGGATAGTTGTCCCCTACACCTAGGGGTGCCTGTTGATACCAAGGTAACAGTTTCATGCATGTTATTTGACTTATTTCCCATGTTGAAAACAATACATAGCAACACCCTAGGGGTAAGGGACGACTATGAATAGGGATAGTCGTCCCCTACACCTAGGAGTGCCCGTTGATACCAAGGTAACAGTTTCATGCATGTTATTTGACTTATTTCCCATATAGAAAACAATCCATAGCAACAACCTTGGGGTAAGGGACGACTATGAATAGGGATAGTCGTCCCCTACACCTAGGGGTGGCCGTTGTTACCAAGGTAACAGTTTCATGCATGTTATTTCCCATATAGAAAACAAATTCATAGCAACAATGGGTGCCCCTAGGTGTAGGGGCCTACCATGAATTTCAACATAGTTATGGCGTAACCATCCGTTTCACGATAAAATCCCGGGAAAGGAAAAATTTCTAACTTTGTAACGTTACAAAAATCAAACTGTGACATTTTGAACTGACAAAAGTATGTAGATGAGGGCTGATCTATTTCACACGATCGAACCAATGTTGGGAAATGTGGAATATTCCCTATTATCACGTTTGGCATAGTTTTGTTGTCCCATAAACACTACATGCTAAATCTACAATAGTTATTATTATTACTACTAGTACCTAACTATATTTGTGGTTGGGATACTCATGTGTTCAAGCAGGCATGCCCCCCACGCAGGCACTCACAATCACATGTACAAGCAAGCATTTGGCCAGGAGTTCCTAGATACTAGAGTACAACCAAATATTCAATTACAATAGCAAGGAATGTTCTGACGAATAACAAGGGAAATCTTGCTGGCCACACATCTTTAAAATGTTCAACTGAAAGTGTAAAAAATTGTACTTAAAATAAAATGAGATAAAAAAAATGTTTGCTTCTTGTTCGCTTTTTCTACGACGAATGAGAAGTGCACCAGTGATCACAAGTCTGTTGCCAGCGAACGTTTCAACCTCACAGAGTTCTGGCGATGTTCACAACACAAAAACTAGTGCAGCATAGCATAGTACGTAGTTCAACGGAATCACACTGCGATGGATCGTGTTGCGCTATGCTAACCTGAAATACTTCCAACTCACCGGTGTAGAGGAAGTGGCTCTGGGAAATGTTTTGTACACGATAGTGAAGATCGTGATGGCTTTACGAATCTTTTCCCCGCATAACAAGTGTCGACAAAGAAAGGTGGACTTGATTATTTTTTATTTTACAAGTTAAGAGGTAGTGTATATGCTACTCGTTTAGATAAACTTATCTAAAAGTACTACTTTGATGAAATGCAACTGTATGTTGTAATTGCAAACATTTATTACCCGTACTATAGTAGTAGCCTGAGTTTTAAAGTTTGTATGTGACCAGCATCATTCAAAACCTGTAAATACAGCTACAACTATCCAGACTTCAATTCAGAAACATGAACAAATGTTTTGTATCAGTGCACTTGCATTTCCTTTGCAGCCTTCAAATTGTCTTTCCATTGGCTGATGACAGGAATGAAAGCTAAAAGCTAAGAGTTCTTTTAGGCAATTGATTTTGTTCATCAAGTGTACCATATCACCCTAGCTAGTTAGCTGGTTTAAAATGTAGGAGGGGCTACCACAACACGTTATACCGGAGATTCGTAAAACCTTCAGAATCCTACAACGTAAGTAGTGCCCGGCCGTGAAGCAGATCAACACTGTCTTATGGTCGGTCCCAAGCAAACGTAACCAGCACTCACGTCACATCCACTGACAAGTAGGTTCATGAGAACACTGTCGCTCTGCGGCGCGGGATCACGGTGGGGGGTCCCTCCTGCCGTCATGAGGTGTCGCAGCAGCTCTCCGCTGCCCTCGTCTCTACTGCGCTTGGAGGCCGTCGCGCTCGCCGTCGCGCTGCTGCCGCGCTTGTGAGACCCGCTCGTTCTCTGGTGCGGCTCCGGGGGACCTTCGGTACAAACCACGGGATTACAATGACAGTCATGTAGGCCCCCGCCCCTGCGCTTGTGAGACCCGCTCGTTCTCTGGTGCGGCTCCGGGGGACCTTCGGTACAAACCACGGGATTACAATGACAGTCATGTAGGCCCCCGCCCCTGCGCTGCTGCCGCGCTTGTGAGACCCGCTCGTTCTCTGGTGCGGCTCCGGGGGACCTTCGGTACAAACCACGGGATTACAATGACAGTCATGTAGGCCCCCGCCCCTGCGCTGCTGCCGCGCTTGTGAGACCCGCTCGTTCTCTGGTGCGGCTCCGGGGGACCTTCGGTACAAACCACGGGATTACAATGACAGTCATGTAGGCCCCCGCCCCTGCGCTGCTGCCGCGCTTGTGAGACCCGCTCGTTCTCTGGTGCGGCTCCGGGGGACCTTCAGTACAAACCACGGGATTACAATGACAGTCATGTAGGCCCCCGCCCCTGCGCTTGTGAGACCCGCTCGTTCTCTGGTGCGGCTCCGGGGGACCTTCGGTACAAACCACGGGATTACAATGACAGTCATGTAGGCCCCTGCGCTGCTGCCGCGCTTGTGAGACCCGCTCGTTCTCTGGTGCGGCTCCGGGGGACCTTCGGTACAAACCACGGGATTACAATGACAGTCATGTAGGCCCCCGCCCCTGCGCTGCTGCCGCGCTTGTGAGACCCGCTCGTTCTCTGGTGCGGCTCCGGGGGACCTTCGGTACAAACCACGGGATTACAATGACAGTCATGTAGGCCCCCGCCCCTGCGCTGCTGCCGCGCTTGTGAGACCCGCTCGTTCTCTGGTGCAGCTCCGGGGGACCTTCGGTACAAACCACGGGATTACAATGACAGTCATGTAGGCCCCCGCCCCTGCGCTTGTGAGACCCGCTCGTTCTCTGGTGCGGCTCCGGGGGACCTTCGGTACAAACCACGGAATTACAATGACAGTCATGTAGGCCCCCGCCCCTGCGCTGCTGCCGCGCTTGTGAGACCCGCTCGTTCTCTGGTGCGGCTCCGGGGGACCTTCGGTACAAACCACGGGATTACAATGACAGTCATGTAGGCCCCCGCCCCTGCGCTTGTGAGACCCGCTCGTTCTCTGGTGCGGCTCCGGGGGACCTTCGGTACAAACCACGGGATTACAATGACAGTCATGTAGGCCCCCGCCCCTGCGCTGCTGCCGCGCTTGTGAGACCCGCTCGTTCTCTGGTGCGGCTCCGGGGGACCTTCAGTACAAACCACGGGATTACAATGACAGTCATGTAGGCCCCCGCCCCTGCGCTGCTGCCGCGCTTGTGAGACCCGCTCGTTCTCTGGTGCGGCTCCGGGGGACCTTCGGTACAAACCACGGGATTACAATGACAGTCATGTAGGCCCCCGCCCCTGCGCTGCTGCCGCGCTTGTGAGACCCGCTCGTTCTCTGGTGCGGCTCCGGGGGACCTTCGGTACAAACCACGGGATTACAATGACAGTCATGTAGGCCCCCGCCCCTGCGCTGCTGCCGCGCTTGTGAGACCCGCTCGTTCTCTGGTGCAGCTCCGGGGGACCTTCGGTACAAACCACGGGATTACAATGACAGTCATGTAGGCCCCCGCCCCTGCGCTGCTGCCGCGCTTGTGAGACCCGCTCGTTCTCTGGTGCAGCTCCGGGGGACCTTCGGTACAAACCACGGGATTACAATGACAGTCATGTAGGCCCCCGCCCCTGCGCTGCTGCCGCGCTTGTGAGACCCGCTCGTTCTCTGGTGCGGCTCCGGGGGACCTTCAGTACAAACCACGGGATTACAATGACAGTCATGTAGGCCCCCGCCCCTGCGCTTGTGAGACCCGCTCGTTCTCTGGTGCGGCTCCTGGGGACCTTCGGTACAAACCACGGGATTACAATGACAGTCATGTAGGCCCCCGCCCCTGCGCTGCTGCCGCGCTTGTGAGACCCGCTCGTTCTCTGGTGCGGCTCCGGGGGACCTTCGGTACAAACCACGGGATTACAATGACAGTCATGTAGGCCCCCGCCCCTGCGCTTGTGAGACCCGCTCGTTCTCTGGTGCGGCTCCGGGGGACCTTCGGTACAAACCACGGGATTACAATGACAGTCATGTAGGCCTACCGTCAAGTGACTATGGTCATTTCTAGGTTATAGTGAATCATTGCATGGTTTTGTAATGTATGTTGGCTGCATTTTCTTTTTCACATGCTTTTCTATAGCTTGGATGCTTTCTTAATATATTTCACAAAATTTCAGAACTGTATGCTGTCTCATGTTTAGAGGGCTGTTAGTAGCATTTGTTTGGTTGGAAGCTGTTTTCATTCAAATGTATAAAAGTCTGGCAACTACTGTAATTTTGATGGATACAAATGCAACATTTTATGTAAGTGATATTAAATTAAGTTCTGTTGGTTTAGTTTATGCCCAACAAATAGCTTAAACATGGTTTTAATTATATATCAATACCAAACAAATAATTTACAGTGTTTAGCCTACTTATTGCATACATTTCAACAAAAATAAATACATCATTCAGCTCAAACGATGTAGCAACTATTATAAACAGTAAGAAAATATAATCAAATGGGTAATGCTTCGAGTTTTTTTTTATTCTTTGACTCTAAAAGCACGAAATATCAATAATACTGTAGTTGAATTTTTCTTCACCCTTTGCCTACAATAGGGAATTTTCAGCTGATTTTTGAGTGGTTCCATCAAGTTCAATACTATTTTCTATATAGAATCACATTCATTTTTGTGTGTTTTGGGATAGATTTCATTGATAAAAATTACTCGAAATTTTCACATATCGTCATGGCGGGAAAAACGGCAAATGACGTCAAACGTTTGGATCTCAACCGATTAACCATGTAACAAGACACTGTTTTGTAGATAATTTCACTCAGAATAGCATTTTATATCACGTTGTTTCCAAAATGTTCAATAATTACAAGGGGTCTGCGGGTACCCGAAATTTTGGGTAGTTTGGGGTAGTTGTACTGACCTGAATTTTGTGAACTCGCACACCACTAGACTACATGGTACTCACAATAAATGATATACCTAAGAAAGCACTGCGCTCAGCGCTGGCTAACTACAGTGACGTCACTGTCGGTTCACCGCCGGCCCGGCAAGCACATGCTCGGCACATAGATGTCCCGCAGATGCGGTTTCGTACGTTCCAGTGCCGCGAACTCACACTGTACTTCAATTTAATGAAAATAACATGTCCCAAAATTTGAGTTTTTTATTATTCAATTCCGTGGTATATGATTTCTTTTAGTCCCCCCCCCCAACCCCCTAACTCCCAAACCAGTGGACTGTTTCTAGGCCTCCTCTTGGCAATTTGATCAGAATATTATTATGAATGTTTCATCCAAAATTCACGCTTCTATCACAAAACCCCTAATAGTTAACCTAATCCGTTCAGCTAGATTATATACATGCAAGTTTTGTAATTAGTTACATATTCTACATACATCCCCGAAATGAAAGACTGAATTGAAACAATGATTGTGAGGCCAGCTGACTTGAGTGAATGGCGTTGTGCAGGTAGAAGGGTCGAGGAGCGTAGACCGCAAGTGACAAAACAACTATTTCACGCGGCTTTGAAAGAAACCCTCATAGCAACCCCACCGCCCTCAGAAGACATGTTTTACAAGTATATTCCGTCCATAAACATTCTGAAGTGCAATATAAAAAATATTTGCCCAAAACTGAGAATAGTCTCGAAAGCAGTTTGGCGGTGACATTGCAACATCGGTTGCATCAATCCAACAACTTCAAAGGGCGGCCGAATTTCGATGTTCAATGACCGTTTGCGTGTACAGTATCTGGCAGGTATGTTAAGTTGTCAGCCTGACTATTATATAACGATATTCTTTTGGTAACCAGGACTTTTGCAAACTTCGTTCTTCGTAAAAAAAAATCCAAACAGCCTGAGCCCTGTTATTAACAATTTAAAAAATAGCTGACAGATAATAGGGGTCGTTACGTAAGATGCACAACTTGTGGGGTAGTCTCCGGACTGGGAGGAAGTGTCACTCACCCTTCTTCTTCCGCTTGTAGATCTGCAGCAGGAACTCCGAGGGGTCATCCTCGTCTTCCTCCTGTCGGGTGGTCGTGACGGGGACCGACCGGGGACTGGGGGGCGACCCCGACTCAGACACGCTTGGGGGCTCGTCACGGAGCAACTGCTCCAGGCTGTAACGGGGACAACACCGTCTCATTAGCTGCCCGACTAGGCCATCCATATAGCATTACAGTTGGCCTCCGACTACATTCAGAGACTACGAGGATCAACGTGCATTATTGTATGATTCGTGTTCTAAATACCTTAGTTTAAACTGCTTTAACAAAATAATAGAATGAGAAAATGAGAAAATATTAAGATGTAGCTTTAATATTCAGTAAATAGTTAAATTGCAAACAAAGTGACATGAAGGCCTTATACATGAATAATAAATGGTGGAATTCAATTTGAAACAGATTTCCACCGTCTGCCCCTATGAAGCCCCTATTAATTTATCATTCATGTATAATTATTAAAGCCTCCTAATATATATATATATATATATATATATATATATATATATATATATATAAAAAAAAAAGTTTGCATATTCTGCCTGTTTATCCACCTCTGACGAGGAGTATACAATGAATGAATGGCTTGGTTCTCACCAACTGTTGTTTGTTGGCGGCTCCAGTGGACCCCAGAGCAGGTCGGCAGATATGAGTAGGGGTAGATCGTCTCCCTCCCCCATGGGAATGTAGGGCGCCCTCATACTAAGCTCCTCATCCACATCTGTGTCGTCACCCAGACTCATCAGGCAGGTCATATCGTCCGGACTGTCGGGACTGCCCAGAGACGCCATCGGGCTCTGCAACCACAAGACAACACTGGTTACGACATGATAACACTGGTTACGACACGACAACACTGGTTACGACGCGACAACACTGGTTACGACGCGACAACACTGGTTACAACACGACAACACTGGTTACGACATGACAACACTGGTTACGACATGACAACACTGGTTACGACACGACAACACTGGTTACGACGCGACAACACTGGTTACAACACTGGTTACGTTACGACGCGACAACACTGGTTACAAGATGACAACACTGGTTACAACACTTGTTACAACACGACAACACTGGTTACAACACTGGTTACGACACCACTACCGAACCCCAAGAATAACAGCCGTATTGGGGATGCTGGGATAAACATACTTAAACAATTATTGATTGTCAGCAAAGAAAGTTCATTACCATCATCAATAACGACGTTTAATAATGATGTTTACCAACATAAATACATTATCATGTATTGATTATTGTGTGCATTACCATTATAAAATGAATATTTCATCAAAATATTTAGACTCATAGGGTTGTGTTAGAAGAGACGCCACGTTAGCGGCCTTTACACGTACACTCTTGCGCGCACGCTTGCGTGTCGCGTTCTTGTGCAGAGGAAACAGCGCGCAAAACCGTGGGTTGGAGCGCCGCGCAAGAGTGTGGTGTCTAAAACTGTATCACACTCTTGCGCGCACGCTCCACAGGGAAACGAAAGCGCGCGTTCAAGAGTGTGCGTGTAAATGCCAATCCCTTCGTCTTTACCACACTTTTGCGTGGTGCGTGGAGTGTTCAGATGATTCACGACATTCTTTCCCTTGCAAGCTTGCTTTTACACGGACAGTTTTACCTGCACTTTTGCGCGCGCGCAACCCTCAGATGATTCGCGACGTTCTTTCCCTTGCAAGGCTTTTGCTTTTACACGGACAGTTTTACCTGCAGGAAAGAAAGCGCGACAACGAATCCCGCGCGCAAGAGTGTACGTGTAAAGGCCCCTATTAACACTTTTGACTGGATGATATTGCAGCCAGGATCATGTATTCAATAACATGGTTTTATGTAGACAATGGTTAATGTAATGCAACAACTAATGTTACATGAATGATGATGCACTACGTTGTTGACCTGGAAACCTGTGGCTACACCTTTATGTAACTTGATCTCTCTCTCCGAGTTGTTTCCAAACATCCCTATCACTTTACGATTCACATGCACGAAGACTTGGCTATGAACAACACTCTGAAGCAATGATTCAGTCTTCATTCATTCATTACTTGGGCATTGATCAAAAGCCAGCTAAAGTTACTCAGTGAATATGAATTTGTTTAACTGGATCGTTACAATATGTGTGGCAATAGCCAGATGGATTATATAGAAGTGATAACAAAAGATTTGCATCCATTTCTGTATTTACCATCAATGAAAAATTGTATAATTACATCTGCATTGTACAAAAAAATTCAACTTAATAGAAATCTACAGGTTTTATATAATTAGTACTGGTTGAGTTATTATTTACTTTATGACGTACAAGACAATCAGATCATCTATGGACTCTTTCGTCCCGTCAGCTTTATTTTGCCACCCTTGTGGGTGGCTTAACGATGCATAGGAATAACCGAGTAACCAGAGGCACGTATTTGTAGTGAAAATAAATGGCAATTTTCGTTTTTGTTATCCACAAAAGCAGTGAAATGGTAGTGAAAATAATTCAATTGACATCAATTTGTAAAATGGAGGATTTTTTCCCTTCCATACTTTTGGGGACCTTGATACAGGGATCTTGCTGTGTACTTGTAGGTTAGAATAAAAAACGTAGTTTGAGCATTCAGAGGCAGGTATTGGTTATAAATATAATTTTGGTATTGCTCACTTTCTGTTGCCTCAAATCCGTGATTTCATGGCAAAAATAAACCAACATCACGTTTTAAGAGTTGAATTTTAGTTTTGAGTGCAAATACCTGCCTCTGCAAATAACCCGTCAACGACACAACGAAACACGTTTTTGTGTTTGTATATATATACATGACAACGCACAAGTTCCCCAACCTTCTGTCGAACTGTATGGAACTATGTCAAGTAGGCAGTAGTGGATTTAACGGTCAGCACATGCAGACCGGACCCTGGCCGATTCAGGGGAACGTACCTGGTCGAGCGCAGGGAGGTGTGGAGAGTTGCTCAGGTCCGTGTCCTCGCGGTAAGTGAGGAACGGATCCGACGCGTCACCCAACGGACCAAGGAGTAGGTCGTCGAACATGTCCGCCATGAAAGTGTTGCCTTCTAGCGGGACGCAGACATCCCCCGCTGTCGGGGCCAAGTGAGTCAGGTCTTCCGGCTCCTCCTTGAGCACTGCAACACCAACAAAACACTCCCATTATCTCGTACTCACTTCCACAACGTCTCTCTATAACCATTCCAATCTGCTTAGTCCAAGAAACACAGTGAATACAAAAACCTTTAATTTTAAAAAGTATTTCAGTAAGATCAGGGGGGTTGGGGGGGGGGGGGGGAATAAATTCATATATTATGGCAATGACACCCATGTAGATTTGCCCGTGATTCATGTCTATACTAAAGCAAAATCATACTGACTTACATTGTTAAGTACGGCACAACATGATGACGTGGAACCCCGGCCATAATATATTATGTAAGCACTGTACATTTGTTAAAATTTAATGTATTATACATGAATTAGATACTAATGTTGCAGTGAGACAAACACGAAACCTAGAACGTGTCATGTACCCCAGGACATTGAAATAATGAATGTCTAGGCCTATATAAGTGGTAGTCTATAGACATATGAGATTGTTTTACAATATTTGATAATCTTAACATTCAAATAAAAAATAACTGTATTAGCATAAAACAACTCGTAGTTGTGGATATTAAATAATTTATGTCAACAACTCAACATGTACACACAAGTATAATAATACAACATAAGTATATACAGTGATCCAAAACAGTTAGATTATTTTCTGCAAATAACAGGGTCTATGCGTTTTCTTTGTTAGGTCAGCCAACAAGTAAAGGAACAAAAAGCTAAAAATTCCAGTAACAGACCCTCCCAAGTAGACACTCACGAGCCGCCACTGTTTGTAGTGATTCCACAACACCAATTAGTATTTCAGAGTGGTTTGCAGGCATCAATAATACAATGGCTGTTAATTTGCATGGTAATTATACAGTACGGTACTTGTTTAACTAATAACAGTTTAGCTGAGGAGAGCAGAAAAGATCCATCCAGGCATTATTATTTGGTAGTTTAAACACTGAAACCAGTAGAACAAGCACATAGTTTCAACTAACGAACAATGAACTCAATTTGGCTAACTTACGCATTACGCATTACGTACAGAAAAAACTGTTGAAAGTGAGTGACCAAATTGTTAAATAATCCTATACATACACCCAATAGAAATATGGACTAGCCTAGAAAGTTCAAAGGTTATCTTTGGATGGCACCGACATACCTACAATCAAGCAATTGTACTCGGAAACCGGATCAGAACTGGTTGTATAGAGATCCGGATCTCATTTTTCAAACAAGTCAATATTGTTGTTCAAAATTTGCACGCAAAATATTGATAGGGGGTTACAAGTCCACTTAATTTCCTTCGTAATTGCCCATGAATTCGATATTTGATTAATTGAGTGTTGGCCGTTGCCACATGTCTTGCATAAAATACGTGTTATTTTCATTATAAATGTATGTCCCTGTAACTACTTATTCGTCGAATAGCTTGTTTTCTCCACGGCAACCAAAAATCAAAACCTTTGAAATCCTCCAAATAGCTCATCTGCTACATACAACTTACCTATTTGTACCGGCCCTTAGTCGTTTTGCAATGAATAATTAACAAAATAATATCACATCTGGTGACTTATTTTTATTGTTTTCGAACCATATTGAACCGGATCTTGCATACAAGAACCGGATTCTAACTATCAGGGAAGAAGTAATTCCTGGCGTCACGCGGCGCGGGTGCGTGGAGTACGACCTGTCCATCACACCACACATGACGCCGGGAGAGCTGGCACGGACGCGCTCTTATGTAACAGTGGGACGCCCGCCGGAGAATATAGATCAGTGGTGCAACCGAGCGTTCGTTCTTCGTGGACCTGTTCCCACGCGGGGGGTGGCGGGGGCAGCGGGGGCGGGGGCGGCAGCCAACACACTAGTAACACTCTTGGGCCACGCATCGATCGGCCAGATGACATTTCCAGCGGCGGACCGGTAGCGGTTGCCACCGACCTTCGGATACGTTACAGTTGAATCTTGATCTTTTGTTCAAGCGGGATGCGGGGAGGGGAAGTCCCCGGGTTCTAGTCCCGGGCGACGTCGCCCCCAGTAACATGCAACGCAGCCTCAAGCATATCACCTGCTGATCTACTTCTTTCCTTCCTTAGAGCGACGCACGGGAAAACGCTTGGAAACAAATCGATTGACAAGAGTAAGAAAGCTCTAGAGTTCCGCCACTGGAAGTTTGCCAACTCTCTCTCGTCTACACCCCCCCCCCCCCCCCGGACGAAACCCACGAAATCCAACGGGACGGGGTCAAGGACGCACGACTCCCCTCGTAATTACCGTACGAAGTTCGCTTCGCATCTCAATGAAATGATTTACGATATCACTGTGAAGCAACGACGCGAGATAAAGTCTATGACCGAGTAGCCCCCAGTGCTATCTCGCAGCACCATAGTCCCTGTTACGTCGTACTGAATGAAGAACCGTGTACCAATATTCATCCGATTACTAGTAATCCAATTCAGCTAACAGTATCGCAGTGGTCCAGACTTAATCCGATATCTATCCGACCCTCAACCAACTGATCTACTTCGACAGGATTAGTTGGATGAGGGGAAGTTGGCGCGGGATTTAGTTGATTCACTTTTCGATATTGGTGGTTCTAAGTTAGACTACGTACGTGTGTGTATAGGGATGGATATACGCCATAAACAGAATAACTAGGCCTAAAGTAGACGGTGATTCTGACAACTACGCTTCCCTACGGATTTAAACTCCAAACACAACTTTCCGTCTATTTACAAAACAAACAAATCTTGTAAATGTCTCTAGCATGTTTTGTCATACAAACCAGTCCGACGTCAAAGCCCTGGTGTAAGTATGCTCTCAAGATCTTAACCAACAACTTGCAAGATCTAGTTATAATCTTGCCAAGAAATTTACAACTGATTTTTGAAGGTAAGACTGCAAATGATAAAAACTGCAGGCCCGGCTACAGACCCGTAGACAAGAACGTTTCAAGATTGAGATTGATGATGATTGTAGTCCGGGTCGGTTTTAGGCCTAGTACATCCTACCAACAGAAGGTACCGGTATACCTATCTATCGTCTAGGCATCTACCTAGCATTGTCGAAAGTCAAAAGCCTATGTGTAATCTAAATGCTATCATCATCGATGGTAGTCCTATCATGATCATGTAGCCCTAGGCCGAGGCGTCTTGTTCTGTACGTGAAGTATATATAACCTAAAAACTACATTGTAACAGCATGTGAACAAACAAAAAAATGATGTATTAGCAGGTTTTGAAAGGCACACAACTGTAACAATTTCTTCCCTCGGTTTTTAGGATTTATTGGAAATAACACGACGAAGACTGCAAGCCTGTGCACAGTGTGCAGGCCCGATAGACTTTGGAGTTCCCCTACTTGAACACAACATAAACTAAACTCACCTAACATAACCCAATTCCCAAATCTTGTGTTTTGGCAAGACGTTGTGTTATTCAAAAATCTTGACAAAATCTCTTTTAAATTCGGTCTTGGCAAAATCTTGTACAACCTTGGCAAGAACTTGTTTTTCAAACAACTGGCAAGATCTTGTTTTCGTCAAACAACTGGTAAGATCTTGACAAGATCTTACTTTAAACAAGTTCTTGTCAAGGTCTTCCAAGATCATTGCAAGAATTTTCAGCAGGGAGCAGATGATTAGTGATTACTACATTACCGGTACTTACGAGACACGGCTATAAGGTTCGGAGGGTTTTCATAAGGCGAATGCCACTGTGCTGGCATTTATCAGCTATCCAAATACAGGCACACATTGTACCCCAAAGAAAGTACTATAAATTGATTAACAAAAATGCATGCAATGACGCGTCTAATTAGTAGATAATGCAAAGTAGTGATTATATAAGTTTGTTCAGCTGTTACAATATTCGTGGTAACAAAATATAGTAATTCACTGCAGTGCTCTGCAAACACGGAAAATCCACACTTTGAAAAATATGTTCAAACAGCTTGAAAAGCAATTCGACGATATTCCTGTATAAATTGTCACAAGACAAACGAACAAACACAAATAGCACACATCCAGATAACGAGTTGATCCACGAGATTAACGTCTAAGTAAGGCCATAGCTGGGTCGTAAACTCTTTTCACAGTTGTTAAGCGAGTGTCTCAATTCTACTTTTATGGCACTATAGTTATTTGTTTTTCTTTTCGTCTTGATAGCGGCCGGCCGAACGGAGAGTCGGATCAAGTTGAAATTTGGACCATCCACAAGCCTCGATGTGGATTTAACGCCATTAGTTTTGTGGAAAATGTTTATCTGAAAATTCATGCGCTATTAAGGCTATATGGTTTATATTAGCACAATTCCACACAAACCGACACCTATAAACGGCGGTTTTACCCCACAGTTGCTGTAGCAGTTCTCGAGATTATTTATTATCGTTTTGAGATAGTCTCTTTGTCAATAGTTCGATTTGAAGACGACTACTATGAAGTTAGCCGCCCATATAACTATCCTTGTCAACGACCGATGTGGCTCGGCGGTTGCCGGTTTGATACCGGTCACCTGCAAACTGCAATACCGACTGAGGTTTCTATTGCCATTGAGGTTTTCCTCAGTCACAGAGCTAATGCTGAGATTGAACCCTACTGACATTCCTCCCGCACTATCCATACCTATTTGAGTCACCTGAAGATGGGCACACATTGCACAGGCATGGTGTACAGTGTACCCTACCCTATACAGCAGGGAATCCGAAGAAAAATGATTAGCAAGTAATTATCTATGTTGCCATTAGAGTTCGCTTGATGTACACGTATCTTGATTGGCATTATGCTGAGAGGATGGCGACGAAATGACTAGATAGTTGCAGCGTCGCGTAACATGAACGTGACCTGATGCAGCTCACGTGATGTACCATGATTCCACAAGGCGTCAAACTAATAACTCAATATTTACGCTATGACTCGTGCAAGCAACACTTTCTTATCTCCATTTTACAACTATTTGCGATTGATATAATATATTTTTTTCGACTCCTACCTTCACATAATGCGACTTGGAAGGAAGGAAGGAAGGCAAACAAATACCTATATAAATCAATACGAGTGTGGTGGGTGAATAATGATGACGACGTAACCACAGGTCGCGGGTAGGTCACGTGCGATGGGATGTGAACGGACCTCCCCCCACCACCCGCTTAAGGATACTCTACGATCATAGATCATGTCACGAGATGTAACTTCTCCCGATCAGTACTTCCAAACAAATTAAACGAACGCGTGGTTTTCAGTTTACTGGTGCTGATCGAGTGTCACAATCCCCCCCCTCTCTCTCTCTCTCTCTCTTTCATTCATACCAGCCCTCGTTGCGACCTAAACGGCCTTCCAAGCCCCCTAAATTATTTAATTTCAGCCCCCGCCGATGAGTGATGGTCTGATCAAAGATTATCTTTGGTCTGATGGAACTCGACCGACGTTATACATGACCCTAACTTACAATTTAATAACCTACTAATAATAATGGTACTCTGATAAAAAGTGGCATAATGGACAGTGTTAAAATAAATCCCGTGCTCTCGTGTAAATCCACTGTTAGAATAAAATAGAATGTAGACCATCAAAACTACACTGACATTATAGGTCTTGACGCAACCAAGTGCATGCAGTACAGCCGTGCAAGCTGTATGCCCATAAAGGCGAGTCCTCCATCGGACAGGTTAGCTCTTTCACTCTCGATCTAGGCCTGTGGTTGTAGCGCAACAGGTATACAGTAGGCCTACAGTAACTAGGATTGCATTTCCACGTACGAGGAATACCGCTATATAGTCTACTTCTGTAGTAAGGGGCAGAGACGTTCTGTTGTTGCTGAGCAACTCAAGAGCCGAAATTTTACTAGTTCATTCGGGGGATCGGGACGGAGGGACTGTGGGTGGGACCTTATTCTACCCTAACCCTTTCCACATCTCGAGTGCGGGGAAATGGTTCCCGACGAATGGGGGTTGTGGATTTTTTTTCAGTTGTGGATAACGCGGCCTGTGAATTCGCGTCCTGCGGCAAGTGAGGCACGGGTGTAGAATATAATAAAAGTTGTCATTCAATGTCTTATAGGTGACAACCTTTGCATCAAAACAGAGAATTAACTAAAGTATTATCACATTTTTTATAAACGTTGATTAAAAATAATAATCACTGTCCGACAATTTAGCCATCGCGTTGAAAACATCTCGATGTGTTTGCTGGACACAAAGATGTCGGTTGGGTCCAATAAGATCGGCGGGCTATTCACCCCGCGGCTGAATGTGCAAGTCGTACGTTTTATTCGAGACGAATAATAACAGCCAGCGGGACCGACAGAGATTCGATTCGAGATCCTCGTAAAGAAAAAAAAAAAAACACTTCACGGTTGTCGCCATGCAATCTAAAGTTACACCCCGAACCGCTCTTTATAGTTTCTTGTTACATACGTAGCTGCTCGCACACAGCTGTTACTTCCCATCTTGGCCGGCCGGCAATTATTGCGGCACTCGCTCGCAAAACTTTACTACTATCAAACACACTTTTTTGTTTTCATTGAAATACGAAAATACAAACAGCGCCCCGATTCTGTACCGAACGACGACTTTTTGTGCGACGAACACATTCAGGATCGTCGAGGCTGTTGTTTTACGAATGTCGAAGCTGAAAATGTGTCTCTTTTGTCCTTTAGGACTTCTCTTCTTTCCCCTTGACAGAGGAAAGTGATTCAATAACTCATAATTAGGGTACGGATGTTCAGGACATCTTTTGTTTCTATTGGTAAATACATGCTTGGAAAAAAATAGTTTTAATTATGTTATGCCAATAATACGTGTTTAATTTTACCTTAAAATGCATATTTTCATCATTTTTTTTTTAATGAGTTAAGGTCCGTTTTGGGTTACTGTCTTATTTTGAAATAATGTGCTAAAACGGATGCAGAACGTGCGAGTGTGAGTGCAGTGTCGAGCTTGCCACATTGTCGGGCCAAGCGTACGCAATGATTTGTTTGTCGTCGAATACTGGAACATGCGATGAGACAGGATCTTTGCGGCAATGCCAGCCGATGTCTCTAGCGACGTAACGACGAAATGAAATGAAAATGTTAAAATTATGTTTTAAAATTTTGATTCATCGACGAAACTATTTACCCCCCCACCCCCCCATGAAAATATATTTGTGTAATAAAAACATTACTGAAAGTAATGAAAATACAATAGAATTCGATTTAATTCAATAAGTCCTTTTTTATGTCCTTTTTTGGTGTTTTAAAGGAACTATTTGCCTGCCTTTTTGCAATGTGTATTTTATGTAAAATTTGTAAACTCAAAACTCTCCAGCGCTCCATGTGTAAAGGTTGCGAACTACTTCGGTGTCGGATTTGGTCGGATCAGGACCTGACGCCTTCTATGCGTTTTCAGATATTGCTGCAAGGTCCACTTGATCTCCGCCTAGCGGAGGCTCGTCGAACTCCCAACTTGGGAGTTCGACGAGCCTCCGCTAGGCGGAGATCAAGTGGACCTTGTATTGCTGTTCTCTGCACTTATTTATTTAAGAATTCTCAGGATCTATACAAAGCAAATTATGTGTAAATATTGTATTTGACTATTATTGTATGTAATAACTAAGTAATAATAACTAATAATGTAACATAATAAACACCGAATAGAAGCTAAACAAGAACGGAATTCACGTAGGGGTTGAATAGAGCGCTTGATACATTCTCTATAATGGATGACGTCATGTGACATATAATGGTGGGGCGATGTCATTGGGCTCCCAATCAGCTCTCGATTAGCAGTCAGGGTGTAGCGTGTCCGATTGAAAATCGTTGCAAAGCTTTGAAACGTCTCCCCTACCCACTGGAGCAATTTGAACAAAGACAGTGATAGCTTTTGACTTGTAATCGGGATACGGTTCGAATGGCAGTCTCGTTGCACGCATTCTCTCGCAAGGGTTGTTTGATATCGACTTCGGAACTTGCGTTATTTATACATAGCTTTATCTCTCTCTCCTCCATTTCTAAACCAATGCAAAACAACACTCTGCATGTGCATCGCGTCATCAATGTATTGTATAACTTAGTAACTACTATGGAATGCGGAGGAAATACTAAATATAAAATGTCAACGTCTTTTGTCAACGTCTTTTGTCATCCATCCACAACGCAAAAGGACCTCCAATATGAGGACTCTTGGCTTGGCTTGACATAGCAGACCGTCATCACTGATCAGAGAGGTGAATGGAAGATGCCACGGTAGGTGTACGTACAGTATAGTGGGGTTCGAAGAGAACAGAGCCGAGCAATGTCATGTCATTTATTATGAACCAGGACCAATTTAAAGAATTCCAATCTTTGGCTAGGCCGGTCGCGTAACGAACGGCGAGTGGCGATAGTGCCAAGACTTGCCAAGGTTGTAACTGTGTGCATCGCCTCACAGGACAGAGATCTTCCACTCGTGAATCACTCGCCGAGAGGCTGACTCTTCAATTCACAACAATGTTTTTAGATATATCCCGAAGCGAGAAGCAGTGACCGACGAGTGTGGCCGAAACTTTGTTATAGCGCATTACTCTTTTCATCGTCGGCCATCCCATATTTCCAAAGCTAAGCGCGATTTTGTCTGCTCGATATCTCCACGTTTTATTGCAAACATTTAGTTTGATGACAACCGTCTAGCCTCTAGATCCTCCCAAACGAAAGGTCTCTCTCGCTCTGTCCATCTCACGTGAGGAAGTCAAGCACAAGAAATATCTCCATGGAAACATCGTATGTCATAATTGTTGTTACAACGCCTTACGCCACTTTCAAACCAGATCAGTTGAGTACAGAGTATAAAATAGTTAGTTATACGGTCGTGACAGGCGCAAAGCGTGAAGATGTGATACGCTGCCCGTTTGAGCGTTTTTTTTTTATAGCCGATTGAAAACGAATTAAATACAGTCTACACCACAATTACCAATATCTACATCGCGAAGGCGGTGAGAGGGACCCTGCGCCATCCTCCCTATGGCGGTGACGTGGTCCCAGCGGGCACGACGCCAACACGTCTCCGTCGTCCGCGTCGCGACGCCATCACTCTCCATTTCTCCGGGACATCGCATTGAATAGCGCACGGAATTGGAAGTAATGGCTTCACGCCTTCATAATTCCAAGATATCATTGTCCAACAAGGGGGGACAATGCACAGATGTGCTCGTGGATCACATTCGTAATGTTTCGTGCGTCCTCGAGTTAGTTTATGAGAGTCTCGGTGGTAGATGAAAAACTGCGTTTTCTCTCCGAAGGTAAGTGATTAAACTCGTGTTTTTCTTCAACAAACTGCTAATTGGGAAGCCGAGGAAATGTCGCGATGCCGAATAAAACGATGTCTGGGAAGAGACTTGTAACCGCAGCGTTGACAGTCGGGGGCTACAGATAGCTACAGCTACAGCTACAGCTACATGCTACAGCTACAGCTACAGCTACAGCTAGGGTGGACGTCAGAGTCAAATCTTGCGTACGCATCCCTTACTTACGATCATGATATTTGGGGTTTTAAGTCCCATATTTTTTGCAACGAGGCTAATCGAGACGATGAGTGGGTAATTAATTATGAAGATGAAAAAACGCCACGTGACATCCATGCCCAAGCCAGAATTCGAACCTGGAACGCAGAGATGCGGTTTACTAGACCAACGAATCGACCTCTGCCAACTGCGGCATCCCTCACTTACACCAGCTGGTATTGCTATATACGTCACCGGAAGGGGCATTAAGTCTGGTGTGTGCCTTACTTCAGGAATTTGTACCTATTAATGACAGGGAGGTACGACTTCAAACACAAACTAACGCAAATTGAATCGCGACCAATAACTTCAAAACAAATAACTTTCTTATTAGGAGATTGTAAGACCGGCTCTTACACACAGAAGTATACAAAGTAACTAATTCAATCCAATGTGTACTGCAATGAGGATTAATTCATTCCTCCAATCGACTCCACTGCGCTTGTAAAAATAAATTGTAGACAATGTTCGAAACAGAATCCATTACTTTCCAAGCCAGTTTAATTGATCCGAGAGGTACATATTCCTTTATACTTACTTCATTTATACTCTACTCAACTATACCACACGATAGTTACATTTCAATATCAAGACATTCCTCAATTTCTTCAATTTTCAAATCACAATTCTCATGATAATAATGTTTACATTATTGCTCGCATTTTTGTGTGACTGTGTTCACACATTGCATTTACAATGCTATTATTTGGTTTGTTCTTAACTTTACAGTCCTCCATTCAAAGTTGTTTGTATACATAATAACACTATGCATACAATTTCTTTTCGCTGCATTACTACAATTGTTGTCTACGTTTATTTTAACAACTCGCTTTCATTTATTTTCATTATTGGTTGTCGGTCACAGATAATTCTGTTTGGAGATTTGTTCTGCCTTTCATTACACGTTATATCTTGTGAACGATAGGGAATCCATAAACCAATGCAGCGATCCGATTGTTTGCGACTTGGTGACCAGGCAGGCACGCACGCACGCAAGGTGGCGAGCTCGCAATTGTCCCCGCTCCAGTTTCAGTCACCAAGGTGCCTTGATCTGCATCGCGACGATTACCTCATCATACCTGAATCGTGTCAACCAGCTGACGAGAGTAGCGAGAACCATTCAGATCGTCTCAGTCTCCTCATAGGCCTATCGCAAGGTATACTGCTACCGGCGTAAGATACAAGGTGTTGTCGTCACGGATTATGTAATAAACGATGCAAGCCAGGTATCAAGCCATTTCCCCTCCACCTTACCACCTCCACTTGGTATACTCGTCGTACAACATCTTCGGTAATGCTTCCGTCACGGGTGGGTGAGCGGCAGCCAACCAGCGACCGTGGCTAATTCAGATACCTGCTCGGGTTGGCCGAGACCGTAAACACGTCATTGATTGATGACGAAAGCAGTACCAAAGTTGTTTTAAGAGACCTATACCAGCTGAGCGCTCGCGTTAAAGGAATGCAGGAAGGGTTGCCGTAGACCGCAGACCCATTTAAGGTGTCATTGTTAAAAGTAGCAATCTTTTGATGTACTTAAATGTTACAATTTCTCAATTACTTTTCAGATATATGGAATAACCATACAAAATTGGTATAAATTAAACTTTGAATTTAAAAAATAGCTTGAATATTAACGATTTTGGCTCATACTAAAATTTATAATGATGACGAGACCATTGCTATAAAATTGACGGTTTTCAAGCTATTTTTAAAATTTAAAGTTCATTTATACCATTTTGTCGTGATTATTCCACATATCTGAAAAGTAATTGAGAAATTGTAACATTTACTACGTCAAAAGACTGAGTACTTTTAACAGTGACACCTGGCTTAATGGGTCTGCGGTTTACCGCAACCCTCCCCGCATTCCTTTCTCGCGAGCGCTCAGCTGGTACCGAGTGGAGGTGGTAAGGTGGAGGGGAAATGGCTTGATACCTGGCATCGTTTATTACATAATCCGTGACAGACAACGCCTTGTATCTTACGCCGATAGTAGTATAAAACAATGCCGCACTAGATACGGAGACTCGACTGATTAACATTCTAGATCATGTTCTCCAAACAAGTCAAGTGTCTGCTTTCAAATATGATCAGTGATGATTTCAGACATTTTTCCTAGGGGGGGCTGATAAAAATCTGGGGTGTTGCTAAATTAGTAACTCATTTTATGGCTTTTTTTTGACGCCGTTACAAAAGGCAGGGGTGGAGAGGGTTACGGTCTCTGTTAATGCCATCCTTTCAGTTTTCGAATATGAGGTGATTCCTATTTGCCATTCTTACCTTTACCTGACATCGTTTAAATAGAAAATAAAATGTTGCAACATTTATGTAGATGAGTTTTTCGTGGAAATCGATTTATTTCCTAGTCCTATATGAGGTGGAAAAATATACCTCATTTTCTTGTATTTTGCATTTTTTTTTTTTGCAAATTTACATTACTTCATGTGATTTTTCAATCTGCTAGGGGGGGCATTTACAACTGCCAGGGGGGGCTCCGCCCCCCCCCCCGGGATATGCCTGAAATCATCACTGAATATGATCTTATACCTTACAATATTTCTCGTAACTATCGGTCTGCCCGTTCGCCGATGTACTGTCGGAGCGCATGATTTGCAAGACAAACTCTCAGATAAGATTAGACATGGGAAAATTTTTCGAAATACATCAATAATTATAAAAATTCACTTTTCGAAAGCATATTTCAAATACGTACAGATCTTATCTCACGTTTTCATTCTCGGAAACGTTTATTTTAGTTCGTAATTCACGAGTAACTCATTTGCGTTTGGACTTGAACATGAAAGTTGGAGAAACTAAAAAAAAGAATGGAGCCCACCCACTACACAATGCTTACTAGTTACTACTATAAATTCACAAACCACGAAACTGTAGCCTACTCATCCGAGCTCACAAAGTCAATACCATAATATTTGACAAATGAAAACTGGATATTACAGTACACAAGTTTTAAGTAAGAGTTTATAGCTTGGTTTAAAGACATGTTACAATCAAATACAGAAGGATCGAAGATGGACAGCCATATACAAACTGGGAATCTTTAGGCGACGAATGTATAGCTGTGTTTCAGAATTCATACAATCATCTCACAAGTAATCTCGTATTACCTGCCGCAACGTTAGGGTGGCTTGGATGACACAACATAATAGGAACACTAATGGGATTTGTTTTACTTCGTAGATGGAGGGAAATTTGCAATTGGAAGTTACATTCGTATAGGAATAAAACAACCATCAGTAAATCAAATCAAACTCGCGCCACAACGAATGTCAAGTATAATCCGAGAAATTCCGGCCGAGTTGGATGAGAGTAGGATAGATTATAAAACATGTAAGAAGCCATGCATCATGTATGAATATTGGAACACTCGAATTACTGTTGACTAAATGAGATAAGTAATCCGATGAATTCTGGAACGCTAATGCTTTTTTTTATCTCTTCGTACCAGTGTTTTATTTATCATCACGAAAATGTGTATTCAATCGTTTTATTTTTATTTTTTTATTAAAACAAACAGTGAAATAATACAGATTCTGATGCCCGTATGTGTGAGTGTGAGTGCAGGGGCATCAAATAAGTGAAACTAGATGCAGGAAACATTGGCGACCCTTCCAACATCCTTCAACGCACGAGAACACAGTCTACTAATAGACGGAGAGCCTGTGACAGTTTGGTTTACCTCATAAGGTAGTTCGGTAGGCGTTAGTGTTCGTCGTTTACCCCATGTGGTGTCATGTCCCCCTATTTGGGTCTTTTTGAAATGCGTGGTATGGTTGTAAGGGTCCTTTAAGCGTTATGTTGTTATATATTTTTGAGCTCTAGACACCGTCCCGGTTAATTTGACACCATTTTCAAGTCTGTACCTTGTTGGACAAAAAAGGGCCCTTTTCACAAAATAGGCGTCTGAAAGGCCAAAAGCCCCCTGAAAACGCGTCTTACTATACATATTCGTAATCTGTACATATCAAAGCACAAAATGGCGTTTGTTCCAATCGTGTACCTTATGAGGTAAACCAGGGCCTTTTTTGGCCCTTTTGAGGGGCGTCTGAAACGGAAACGCCCCCAAGTAGCGCGTCTTGCGTTACGGTTCCAATTTCTGGACAAGTTTCCGCATATTTTGGCGTTTAGTCCCATCATGTACCTTATGAGGTAAACCACGGCCCTTTTTGGCCACCGATGGGGCCCAAACGCCCCCAAGTTGACGCGCAAGACGCGGGTTTTGAAAAAACCCATATAAATCCGCGTATGTTCCACTGGTCAAACCTTATGTACATTATGAGGTAAACCAAACTGTCACAGGCTCTCGGTCTATAAAACATACGTTTCCTTCCTAACCGAGTCGTTGTGTTATTCTTCACAAAGCTTTTATTACTTTAATAGTTGAGCTCAATAAGTACAATCTTGATGTTGAGTTAACACTTTATTCCTAGAATCGAACAATTGAAGGAAATCTACCTCCACGTGCGTGGACGGGTGAGCTATGATGGGCTATCTCTTCCACAGGGAATTCTATGAACCAGAAGAAAATGTCAACACCTTGCAACTGACAGTCAACGTTTCATCCGAATTGTCTACTCAAATCTTAAAGTGGAAACGAAGGAATTAACGTAGTTCGTGTAATAGATCCCACTGTATTAATAGCCGAAGAAAACAACAACCGTCGTCTTCGTAAAGGTCATCAACGCACAACAAAGGCCACCCTATGCTAGTGATCTAATCCCTGGTATCAAGCCAAGTCAGTCACCGACGAGCAAGTTTAAAAATACTATACAAAGTCTACGAGTGAGTGTTATCTAATATCTATGCACGATACTGGAGCTGTATGGCAGTTCAAGAGCCCCGATGCATTATCATCGCATGATGTCGTGACATTCGACCCAAGCAAGCACACTCGTCGATGGTGTTCGGAGCCTACAGGGTTGGTTTCGCTTTAAATTGAAGTCCCCCACTGAAAATCAGTTTCGTTACTGAGTGGTAGACTCTAAATGTGAATTAATTTTTTATTTATTTAAGCAGCTGCTATATGGATGGAGTCGGATCCTTGCCCACCCCGCCAGGTCTGGTAGTTAAGTTGCCCAAACGTAAGTAAATTCTCATGCTTACAAAACAGCAGAGTCCAAAAGTACCAATTCTTAATTTTCTATCTCTTTGGTTCCATACTAACATTCAGGGTTGGCAAAAGCCCAAATTTATTCGTTAAAAAAAAAAGAAAAAAAACTTTAATAAGGCTTTTTCGAGTTTTAGACAGAAACATGTTAAACGAATACCGTACCCTGCCCTGCAATGTCTTCAGATTTTTAAAATTACGATTTACGAATATTTTGACCATATACTGCGCGAAAGGTACCTTCGCCGTTCTTCGCCGTTCAAACACACTAAACCCATGATCTGACCTTATACTACCACGTTACATGTTATATCGTATTACGTTACATGTGGGCCTACCGTAATGATTCCTACCTCTTTCCCATGGTAATGTACAAGTCCAGGGTATTGTTTTGTATTTTGTTTATTGTTGTGTGATGAGGGCAAACGTATTAGGGGCAGTAGAACTAGGAATTCCTACAGCAAATACTAAATCTTTTCATTTAATGACAATACACGTCTTTAAATAAATCGACTTTTTCTCTACCCTGCCTGATATAAATATAACCTTTATTTCACTAGGCCAGCCTTCTCAGACCCCACGTCCTCATTTGCGGACTCCGATTGTTTGAGTTTATTACTGTCAAATAGAACCTTTGTCCTCAATTGACCAATGTTTTGTGATTTTGTTTGGTTTCAATGTGAAGATAGGTATACCTTAATTAAAGACGTTTCAAAATCCATACTTGCGAAAAGCGTTAAAAACAAGAGAATTTGTATGATTGATTGACATTTGGGCTTAACCAATCATAATTATGTCCCGGAAGTTTGATTAATTTCTAGTTTGTCTTGCACTGGAGTGAAAAAATGTCAAGTGTTTAGTGTATAAACCAAAACGAAATACATCTATTTTTATATAGATTTTTATAAAGTTCTGGAAAGAACTTCTCTTGGTCTTAAATTTTGGTTTTATATAATGGAAAACATAAAAAAATCATGATATTATATTTATTTTGCAAAATGTATGAATCACAAACCCTTATCTTCTCAATAGAGGGATGACTGAAAAACTTCGTTAAATATATATATCTTAAGTCAGTCTGCCTTTCAATTTCAGACAAACAGTTTGCCCACGCCTCTTGAGAATCAATTTAGTGAGCGGAGTAATAATGTTACTGCCTAATCGCAATGAAGTCTTCAGTCTGTTGTACTGACATAATATGAGATAACCTATATTATATTTTTGAATGAGGCTACAGTAGAAATACATGAGATAATATCATAAGATAATGCGCATTTAAAACATGCTGGCCGGGGCACTGATGAAAGTTGTGTCACATAATACCCAAATCCACAAGAAAAGAATTAATAAAGGTGGCTAGAAATATTATAAACTGTACAATTAGGCACCTACGTTGAGTATTTAAAAAAAAAAACACTTTTTGTCTAAAACCCGGCAAGTGTTTTCGGGTCGGGTAAAATCATGCCAACCCTGTACCATGTCCATATGTGTACTTAAACATGAGCATTAGGGATCATTTGCGCCCTTGGGTTGCATACAAGGAAATTCCTAGCGGGCATGACTATAATGTGTGCGATATGTGAAAGAACGCCTGGAAACTGTAGATGTTGTTTTCGTTGAAACCGAGTACATCATGGGACATAGATAATGACTGAGGTCGGTATGAGACTAGTTGTTGGGACTAGTAAGCCTATACATGATACCAACTCATAAGATAATGCGCATTTAAAACATGCTGGGGCACTGATGAAAGTTGTGTCACATAATTTACTTTACAATGTAAACCTTACATTAATTGCTGTAATTTTAACAAGAATTTCAAAAAAAAAAAATACAATACAATATCCGAGCTAACGTAATTTGTAAAACATAATTCGATAACATCAACAACTTTTAGAAGCCAAACGCTAACATGAATTGTAGATGCAGGACGATATGCAAATATCGTTAAAGATGTTAGTTACTTGACGAAGTAATGTACCGTAGAAAGCAAGAGGAACCCACAGCATCTTGCTTGACGAGGTTCGGGCTATTACCACCATCATTCTTGTTATTCGCACGACACTGTACCACGAACATTCGCGGTACTCAAACAATGGGTCGCGGATGAAGACGTATGGCGGGGCCAACGGTTGCGCAAACGACGCCCGACGCAATACCCGCCCACAAACCACTTTCTCGGGGTCGCAGTTTATAGACGCCGTTTCGTCGACTAAGCCGACTCTCCGTGTAACTAACTTAGTCCTGACTTGCAGGGTGCACGGCTGGCTATAACTATGAATGGTGTCCATAAACCTTCACGGGATTAATCTCGATTTGTTAGCCGCAAATTTAACTAAACCGGCTACAGAACACCCAGACGCGCTGAATTAATACCATACTCAGGGCCGGTCTTACAATCTCATAATCTAATACGAAAGTTATTTGAGCAATAAAGTCATCTGGAGGATTTCAAGGGTTTTGACTGGTGGTTACCATGGAGAAAACACGCAATTCGACGAATAACTATAGTTATTGGGACATTGTAAGACTGGACCTCAGAGGTGTAAGCAGGAAAGCTGCCCAGAGTAGAACATAACTGTAAAAAGGCGCTCAACAAACAACACAATGGGGGTGTGGGGGGGGGGGTGTGGGGGGGGGTAGTCCCCCACAATAGTGCCACAGGCAATTTTTTTTATAAATCGGTATTTTAGAAGTGGTTTAAATGTGTTTTAGAAGAAGGTATGGGGCTTTGCTGAACGGGATACGGGTTACAAACTTACAACGGCGCCTAATACGATTTCGAAATAATTTCAACAATCAATATTATAAAAAATTACTATATTGTTAGAACTTATACAATAAACAAATAGGCCTAGAGAAATTATAATGTAAATCCACTTAATTTTTGCGTGAATTTAGGTGATTTGCAGGGTTTATTAAAGCTGGGATTTCGGGGAGGGGGCGGGGGGGCTCTAGTCTCCCAGCCCCCCCCCCCCTCCCCTCTGTATACGCCACTGAGTCTATCCTACTCAATTAATACTACTGAATTAATACTAAATTCATTTCAATAAATGTTAAATGGTGTAGGTAGAGAAGGGCATTCATTATATATGTTATGCATCAAACACAATTTGTCTAGCAGCCTCCACTAGTTATAACTGGTAAAAAGTAATGAGAATAAAATATATTCATAATAATAAATTGTAGTTACATGTGAGATGTTGAAGGAAAAACTGTATATAATGATTACTCGCTTTGTATTTATCGAGATAAAGAGGTCATAGTTACCGAGTTAAAACTCTGGACGTTTGTTGCACTCTACTCAACAATATTTCACCTGCCCTCACAGCACTCATTCTCAAGTATGCTGAAGACGTCCACTCCACAGTTTTTAAATGTGTTTTATTGTATTTATCGACTAAGTGAAAGTGGCTAACAATTAATTAAAGTATTATTAATAAAAACGTTAACCTACACGTTGCATTTTAATACCCTGTGTATTTTGCGTAGCGGCTATTTCAAGACCTGCGGCCATGTCAATGTCGAGCGAGTCCAAACAAGAGTGACCACACGCCAAGACAAACACAACGTTTCAAGCCCGACGTTTCGATCACGTTGCGGATGTCCTCGGAAGTCGGAACCCACGTGACTGTCAACATTGGTGAAAACAGGCTAACAAGACGAGGACGGCGGACAAATGTAAAAAAAATGAAATGAGTTTTTGAAAGAAGGGGGCAGAGAATCTGCAAACTTGACTGATTGATTGACAGCGACAGTTTTACTTCCGTCGCTACTCGCTATGGTACCCATACGATGGGAAATGTGATCAATTGCGCAGCTTTGTACAGTCTATATAGAGAAGTACTTCCCGCTCGGTACACACACGGACGGTTGCTTCATGTCATAGTCGACCCCTTCCTTCCCTTAGCCCCTCAGAAATACAAGTTGTATGCATGTGTCTCGTGTGTTAGTTTCCATATTAAAAATAAAATCCCTACAATATATGCGTGTATACACTGAGTGTAAGAGAGTAACGGTTAAATAAATAAGTAAATAAATAAATAAACAAATAAATAAATAAATAAATAAATAAATAAATAAATAAATAAATAAATAAATAAATAAATAAATAAATAAATAAATAAATAAATAAATAAATAAATAAATAAATAAATAAATAAATAAATAAATAAATAAATAAATAAATAAATAAATAAATAAATAAATAAATAAATAAATAAATAAATAAATAAATAAATAAATAAGTAAACAAATACATAAATTTGTATTTACTGTCGACCCACAACACAGGCTAACAACAGATTTTCAGATGGGAATCATTTATTGCGTGCTCGGTGCTTCGTTGGTATGACGGTTCCAAAGTCACCATTTCGGCGTTTACGCATTACACTACATCCCCCAGTATCATGTAGGTCGACCGATTCAAACCAATTTCCGAAGTTACAAAAACCCAGTCCGAACCGGTAATCGAACTCTCGAACTTCTGCACTGGAAGCAGGAATAACCCCACTAGACCACGTACCGAGTCACGCAAAGACTACTCAGTCTTAGCAACGAGGACAATCGAGACGGGGAGAGTTTATATGAATCTTCATGCGCTATCTGGACTGGATCTATACTATCCGTGCTACACAAGATTCACTCGCAAATACCACAGGTTTTTAAGCGAGCGTCTCCATTCTACTTTTATGGCATTTCGTTCTGGTATTTTTCCGTCTCGCGATAGCGGTCGAACGGAGAGTCCGATTAAGATGAAATTTGGACCATCGACAAGCTTCAATATGGATTGTGTTGTATCTTACGCCGATAGCAGATGTACAGTCGTACAACAACTTCGGTAATGCTTTCGTCACGGGTGTGTGAGCGGCAGCCAATCAGCGGCCGTGGCTAATTCAAATACCTGCTCGGGTTGGCCGAGACCGTTAACACGTCATTGATTGATGACGAAAGCATTACCGAGGTTGTTGTACGACGACTTTAGTAGTTTGCTCGCCGCTTTGCGCGGATTGAACAACAGCAGTAGCCAGTATAGCTTTGCTTCACTGCACTTGCAGCTTCACTGAGGTGGACGTATACGCGCTCGCTTATCAACGCGTCACACAAAGCGTTTTCCTAGTGAGAATATACGGAAGATATCATAAAACATAACACAATCGTTATATATGCTACATTGCAAAGAAATTTGAATTTTCTGTAATTTGAATTTATTTGAATTTATTGGGTTTAAGGGCGCTTCAACCAGTTAGGTCATTTTGGGCCACCAAGATGGTGTTTTGCAAGCTAAGTAATTAAGGAACTATGAAAGTAGTAATTATGTTTTAATATTATATGAATTTAATTTATATTATTTTATATTTATAATTGGTTGTAATGTATTTTTAAAATTGTTGGAAAAACTGTCTGTAAAACGAGTGATTTCCAAATGTGTCCAAATACAGTAATTACTCGGTGTAAAATAAATGCAAACATTTTAGTTGTCCGCCAACCCGGTTGTCAGTTATAAGAGCTCAATTAATCCTCGAACTATGCGTCACAATGGCACCAGTGGAAATCCAGTGGCGGCTGGTGGGGTTTGAAATGGGTAGGGCACAAATCAGTTAACATTTAAAAAGGGTAGTTAGTGAGAAGAATGCATTAGCTACAGACATCCGCCAATTCGTTCGTATTTTTCGTAAGTGATTTATTAAAAGTTCTATTAGAAGTCCCATTTTTAATTTGGCATACCTGAGTTATACACAAGTCAGGCCTTGGCCGGCCTAATGTCTTCGCTACCAGTCTCTCTTCATAATTCAAATGTTTATGTTTTATGTGCCATCGCCTCGTTCATTTGATTGATTATTACTACAAAGTCAAAAGCGACACATCACACAGTGACACAACACAACACGCACACGCACACGCATTACACTAAAGAACAAAGACAACTACCTGTCTTCACCCAACACCACGACCACACGTACTTACATAAACGGCGCCTCGCTCCGTACTGGGGCTCACGACAAACCATGCTCATTCGTCATGTAAAATCTGCCGTCTCCACTCACTTATTCGCGGAAAAACCTAGCTGGGCATGCGCGGTATGAGTGTTATCGGCATGGGCTCACCGAGTCATCAGGCCACAAAATGCAAGACGCGATAAACCCCAAAACGTAACCGTAACGAACTCTGTCGGAGACTTCGGGTACCGCCGTGCACATTACAATTACAAACTTTTCGATTTTATGTAAACATACCACAAGTCCACAACTCGTAATTTAATGTGAGTGATTGTTGGCGGTTGGTGGAAGGGGAGGGGGGGGGGGGGGCACATGCCCGTGTGCCCTTATGGGTGAGCCGCCACTGCGGGAATCTAATACCCTGTAATAAGTAAGAAACCCACTGACACACGGGTAGCATTTTCAGTAAACCAGTAAACCTATAAAATAATCGTAATTATTTCATGTGCATGATCTGTCACACCACACCGGTACACATACTTCTTTGCATTCGGTCTTGAAATGTGGAATGTATTTATTTAAAGATTTGAAATAAAATCTGCAAATTGCAAACAACGCCAGACTAGTATAGACGTTGTGGAGATGATATTTGAAGAGTGCGAATGTGAATGACACATTTTCGGCGACAGGTTATAATATAAGGGAGCTAATAAAGCGTTTAACGAAAAATGATGATCTTGAATTGCGCAACGATAGTCCTCCTATGCTAATTGATGCGCCCGCCTAACACAGCATACAACTTCACGAATACATTCAACAATCACATAGCTAGTACCCACGGCTCTTGTTCAAACAAGTGGTGTGGATATTCGACTCGACAAATAATATTCGAACCTTGTTTGTTCCTAAATCTACAAGGTAGGCCTACTTCAAAGCCAATTGATTTGTGCATGTCCTACAAAAGAAAGAGGAATTGTTCTCTGAGATCCTACATGGACGGCCTTGGTGCTCTTTGCAGACATAAGATACAAGCTGCCAATCGCCTGGAAATAATATATAGCTATCAGGATTCAGGTTAATCAAGGAAAGGACACTTACTTGTCAGGCCCGGCTCCTCGTCCGAGAAGATGAGGAAACCCTTGTTCATGTCTTCTGTCTTGGGAGCGAAGACGGTGGCAGTGGCTGCCCGAGGGCGTGGATGTTGTGCTTTGACCTTGAGTGCTGGTCTCAGAACCTTTGCCGTTACTCCCTCCGGACGCGGCTGGGGCAAGGGGCGAAGTACGGATGATGTTACTCCCTCTGGACGCGGCTGGGGCAAAGGGCGAAGTACAGATGATGTCACTCCCTCCGGACGCGGCTGGGGCAAGGGGTGAAGTACAGATGATGTTACTCCCTCCGGACGCGGCTGGGGCAAGGGGCGAAGTACGGATGATGTTACTCCCTCTGGACGCGGCTGGGGCAAAGGGCGAAGTACAGATGATGTCACTCCCTCCGGACGCGGCTGGGGCAAAGGGCGAAGTACGGACGACGTCACTCCCTCCGGACGCGGCTGGGGCAAGGAACGAAGTACGGATGATGTTACCCCCTCCGGACGCGGCTGGGGCAAGGGGCGAAGTACAGATGACGTCACTCCTTCCGGACGCGGCTGGGGCAAGGGGCGAAGTACAGATGATGTTACTCCCTCCGGACGCGGCTGGGGCAAGGGGCGAAGTACGGATGATGTTACTCCCTCCGGACGCGGCTGGGGCAAGGGGTGAAGTACAGATGATGTTACTCCCTCCGGACGCGGCTGGGGCAAGGGGCGAAGTACAGATGATGTTACTCCTTCCGGACGCGGCTGGGGCAAGGGGCGAAGTACAGATGATGTTACTCCCTCCGGACGCGGCTGGGGCAAGGGGTGAAGTACGGATGATGTTACTCCCTCCGGACGCGGCTGGGGCAAGGGGCAAAGTCCTTCAGGACGCGGTGGGTCTACGGGCTTGTCGGGCGAAAGTGACCGGAAGAGCTTGGCGGTGACACTGCGCGGGTAGAGGGTCGCCGACGACACAGGACTCTGTTCAGACTTGCAGGGCAGCGGGGGTGTGACGCACACGGGCTCCGCCTTAGGAGGTTTCAGCTCCTCTTCACAGCTCGTCAACTGAACGCACGAGTAGATCTCATTTCGGTTTTCGATGCCACTGTAACAAGTAGATCATCATCATCAACATGATCATCATCATCATCATCATCATCATCATCATCATCATCATTATCCTCATCATCATCATAACCATTATCATTATCAGCATTATTATTATTATAAATTTAATTCTAGAAATACCTGTTATTTAAGACTTACGTGTATTATCCTCTTATTTTAACAGAAATGGTCTAGTTCTCAATAGCTTACAGACGAAGTGAATACATACTCAAATTTTAAACTTTCGCGGCCAGGTAATAATGAAATTAAAATTTAAACTAAAACGGGATGCTTACCCGGTGATGAGGTGATTTATTGTAACAAAGTTTCCTTTTTTTTTTTTTTTTACCAAATTCAGTTTTTATTTTTTATTTTCTAAATCGCTTTGACTTCGTACATTTTTTTCGATTTCGTTATTTTTTTAAATTACTGATGTAATTTTTTTTGTTTTTCGATGATTTTTTTGTGTTTTTTACCATTTTTTTTTTAGATTTTTCTCAGTGTACACCGATTTTTTTAGTTGTCAATCCCTCGTTTGACCCAAAACAAACTGCAACAGTAGGCCTAGGTTTTATAGTATCATGAGAAAACGTTTTAGTAATCTGTAGTGGAACTATTTCTCCACAAAACTAATAGTGTTCAATCCACATCGAAGTTTGTGCATGATTCAAATTTCAACTTGATCGGACTTTCCGTTCGACCGCTATCGCGAGACAGAAAAAATAAAAACAAAAAACAAACAAAAACAAACAAATAAATAAACAAACAAACAGAACGAGAGTACCATAAAAATAGAATGGAGACGCTTGGTACGCTCGCTTAAAAAAAAGAACGTGCTCAATAAATGGTCGAACAACTTTGAAAAAATCATCATGTAAAACAAGTTGGAGTTCGTCGGCCACTACACCTAGGGACACCCATTGTTGCTACGGATTTGTTTTCTATATGGGAAATAACATGCATCTGTTACCTTGCCAACAACGGGCGCTCCTAGGGGTAGGGGACAACTATCCAGTTCAGCCTAACTTGTGTACAAAATTTCAGATTGATCGGTCATATTTGATAGATTTTCAATTTTTTACTATAAAGTGCCCTTAAAAGCAAATTTTCATTAACACACCATGCGGATATTAGCGGATTTTGGATGTTATGGACTCATTTTTCCAAAGAAAATTATACCATAAGACCTACTGTTGTAATTTGTTTTGGGGTTTGTCGATTTAGTCGTATTTTACTCTAGTAGATCAATGCTGTGCTGCCTATACCCAGCCACATGCGATTTGAGAGGCTGAAGAATTGTGACGGGCGGCGAGATGAAAATACAACAAGAAGTAATAAAAAGAGGAATTGCAAGGATGGAAACGTGTCTGCCCTCTTGCGTGTAGCAGTCACCGCGTGCACTAGGCCGGCTCGAAGAATATTGATGCCACAGAAACGGCGCACAACAAGCAATCAATTATCACTTGGCAAGTTAGTGACAGTCGGCTGCGAGTGCTAATCATACGTTGGGCAAGGTCAAACGTTACGTTGAATGTTATGTCACCGTAATACGGCCCATGCTGGCTGGACCCAGCCACAGGCGACTCGGGCCGTTGTGTGTCGACCGAGGAGATTGCGGGCGTGCACTCATACACGTTTTACGACGTACTACACAGCTATGTCATGTTCGGCCACATAATCACAGGTCATAACTCATAAGTAGAGGTGTTTGTAAATGGTGTTATGTTTTCTTAAATTTCGTTTATAGATTTGATAATTTCGATGTTATGGCGGTGTTATGCTTTTTGGGAGATTTTCTACAGTAAATTTCACCAGAAACATGTTTAAATTAAAAATGAATTTGAATGTAATTTAATTTATTTGAATTGTATGTACAAACTAGTACTAGTTAATACGAAGTGTATTAACATTACCATTACCTGTGTTTATCTAGTGTGTCTTTACGGTCGAATTAAAGGCGGTAGTCACAACACATAATATCTTCTTGTCCGTCACGTAAAATCCCTCAGAATTGTACTCGTTTGCTCTGCTTGACGCCGAATTTCAGCAAAAATAAATCGTTGAGCTTCTTAACGAAATCATCATTATAATAAAAAAATATTAGGTCCCCACGATTGTGTTGTAATGACGTTTGACTGCAATAATAAATTTAAATTTTTTAAAAATGTCTATAATAAATTTAAAACAATAGAGATTTCGTGTTATTTTGCTCTTTTATACTAATTTCGATGTTATGACTGGAAATTGACGGATTTCGCGAATTTTCGCGGTGAAATTTTGATGTTTTTAAGGTGTCTATCAATAGATATACACTTTGTTTATCTCCCCCTTCTTTATCAAATCTTTTCACGATTTCGCGGTCAGCGAAAAACAAACACCTCTACTCATAAGGAATCCAAAACAATAGTGAATTGGTTGAGTTAAGAGGTTTTAGGGGGCGTAGGGGTTGGTCGGCGTTTTGGATCGCAAGAGGGCTGGCAAGTATGAAGAAGAAACGAGAAAGTAGGAAGAGGTAAAATGATTAGAAGGCCACGACGTGTGATTGAACACAGGAGATGCACGCGGCACCGGTCACCACGAGGACGGGCCTACCTCAACACACGCAAGACAAGGAAGGTTTATTCTTTACTTTTATTCTACATAAAATGTTAGAGTAGACTTTCTAGAGGAGGATAGATGTCTTATCGCTACATCTATTTTACCACTACCAGTACGGACGCATCTCCGATGCCCCACCTACCTGCTCAAGAAGCCCATGCTACACCACGTAAAATAAGCACACGCACACCCCAAATATAATACTACCCTAAAATATAGTATAATACTACCCTAACCTAATAATACTACCCTAACCTAATAACTACCCTAACCTAACCTTACATAACCTAACCTAACCTTACCTTACCTTATAGTATAATACTACCCTAACCTAATAATACTACCCTAACCTAACCTTACCTTACATAACCTAACCTAACCTTACCTTATAGTATAATACCCTAACCTAACCTTACCTAACCTCTATCCCTACCGCTTACCGCGCAGTGGACGTGCGATTAAATTGCGTGCTGTAACATGGGCTTTAGAAAACAGGTAGAGCAGGTAGTGGGGTATCGGAGACTAAAAAGGTTGGTGGGGCATCGGAGAGTGGGGCATCGGAGAGCGCCCCACCAGGGACACGTGCGAGTACGATCTCAAAAACCACTGGGCCGATCATGACGGGACTTCCTCTGTAGCACAGATAATCAGTTGTCTGTGTCTGTAGTGTCATAGGAGGTTACGTATCATCCATCACGCATTCACGCTGTCTCTGACCCGCGAACACAGATTCACAAAATTGCAAAGAAAATAAAACATAAAATTATAAGCACCATGAAAACGATGTGTTTAAAACTATGGGGAAGTTCCTTCAATACCAGATCATTGTTAGGAGTCTAATTTTACACTAGGCCTACATAATAAGTTAATAAATTAATTTAACAAAAAAATGTATAAAAATGTCCCCGTCTAGAAGCCCAAGTTACACGGGAACGATGTATAGCTAGATTTGTTTCATAGTTTTTTTATGCCTGCGTCCCAAAGAAGATTCAGCCAGCTATTGACAAGTGCGTTATTACATTACGACCTTGTTGAGATGTGCAAGCAGCAAGTTGTGGATTTGTGCGAGTATCGCACAAATCCTTTCTCCTCGCTAATCTCATAAATAAATCCACTACGAAAAACTGTTGCTCTTTACACAAAAAAAAGCAAAAAAAAAAACAGAACACGCATGTTACGAAACAAATCCTTGGCAAGTGGTTCGTAGTTCGTAATTCGTAATAATATCAAGCAAACCATGGGACTCAGTCTTGAAAAGATCTGTGTGTTCTATCTATGTAATAAAAAAACAAGAGATTGAATTAACGTACGATGTAGTATTCGCATCGACTCGACCACATACGCCGCGAGGCTGAGCGATTACGGCGGTTGAAGCTTGCCCGACAGACACCTTAGCAACGAGGCAAATCGGGACAATGCGATAAGTGTAGAAATTCGATTCGTATAATCCGACCAACGAAATAACGGCTATCTCGTCACAATCAAATTGGTAACGTGATTCGTGAGCTGTTTTATAAAACGACACGAGAAGTATTGCGCTTTTAGTGCGAGCCCGAGGCAAGGCACGCAGCCTACTCCCACCGAACAAGCTGAGCACTTTGTCCAGCATTCCTCGGCATGTACGTACGCACAGGGCAGAAAGTGACGACCACTTGTGTATCTACGCGAATACATTATGATCTGGTCTGGTCCTATTGTCATAACGCGCAACAGAACGACAGATAGTTTCAGTTGGTTTCAGCCAGTGGCGTGCAGACCACGACTATATAATTAGCAACTAGCACCGCTCACGTGAGCGCACTTAAAAATAACACCTATTTTTAATTGAATCCACCTATTTCATTAGAAGATGACCACATTTAATTTGTAATGAGTATTTGGTAAAGGAAGGGTACATATTTGCGCTGAACTAATAATTTTAAGTTATTACCCGTACTGGGGATCGAACCTAGAATAATAATACCCAACACAGAAGGACGGGTCAAGCAATATCGCAAAACGATTAATTTTTCAAGGTACTACCGGGCGGGGGTCGAACCCAGAATAATATCCCACACAGGAGGACGGGTCTCGAACCCAGAAGACCGATAATGTAGTGGCGGTATAGTAGTACTCACTGTCGGTAGCCCCGGACCTGTTTAGCAACCTCGGCCGCTAGCCTGGCTCACATTGTTTGCCTGCCTGCAGCTCTGTTGCGGCCTATTTCCATCGGGACGCCGTGCATTATGATGGTTGCACGTGGGGTAACGCGGCCGAGCAGACGGAGGCAGCGCCGTGTGATCGCGTGCGAGGGTCGCGGACCGACTGCCTGCATGGACTGCACACAACGCGCGCGTCGCGTTGAGGGGAGGGGAGGGCATTACGCGCAGCCGCACGGTAGCACGTGCTCGCGGTGAAACACCTGACAGACAGACGCAACTATAACCTAAGAACAGTGTAGGCCCTAGTCGACGACAAGCCAAGAAAATAATGGCAGCGATCTTGGACATAGTCGTTTTGCTGTTCGTAGCAGCAGCAACGTTTCGTCATTGAGCTTGAAGTGAAGTTATACCCAATGGTATCGTCTGCAATCAAGTTGCAATCAAACTGTTAACGCGAGCTGTTTGGTAGGGGTCGACGGCGACGGGCCATTACATTCTACTACATTGATGAACTCATCCGATGCAACAGCTCTCGTTCTTACAGCATCGCAATACTTAAGCTATAGAGTGGAGCGGTACTTCACTGACTGATACAAATGGTTCCACAGGCTCAACCTTGTGACGAATGCTGACGTCATAGATGTTGAGTGCGTTGTGACCAATAAGAGGGTTGCTTTTTCAAATACTGATATTTAGTTGGCCAATGCCTCACTCACCTCTGACGTTGGCATCCACAAGGTTACTGTGGATAGCGACTTTAACAGTGGAAAACAGTCAAACACCATTCGTTCCGTTCTAGAATGAAAATGTGTACGCCCGTTAAATTGGGCACCGGTCAGTAAGATGTAAGAAGACAATAGCACCCAATTTATTGTGACAAATCCGCCTACAGGTGAGGTTGGGGACAAGAGAAAGGGTTGGCAGCCAGCCACCACTGTGATGTAATGCACGGGGGGGGGGGGTCGGCCAGAGTCACGTGAACCTCACTTTCTGTTTCAATTAGGCTCGCTGGTCGTTGTGAGCCCCCTTATTGCCGCCATCGTTGTAAGTTTCATTTCGGGTGGAGAGGCCAGTGGCGAATACGGGGGTGTGAGGAGGGGGCGGCTACATTCATAAACCTGGGCGCAAAACCTAATTCTTTAGATGTAGCGTATTTAGGGCTTCTTTATAGTGCAACAAAACCAACAATATCCTCTAAAACTCCAGTGAAATTGTCCCATTCAGGCTTCAGCAGACTTGTACTCTTCTAAAAACGTTTAAAAACAACAAAATTGTCTCAGACGCTTTTTTCTCTGCTATAAGCAAAGCACGTATTTTTATGCAAATATACCCCTCCAAATCAATACATTTCTTCTGTTATATAAGCACATATTTTCATGCAAATACGAGGGGAACCCAAAATTAGCCGGAATCGCGTTGCGGGGTGCGGAGCTTCAGTACTACGCGGTTCTCCCGCTTGGAGAGCGTAAAGCGATTCATCCGGAGTCAGTCTGCCAAGCGGTGTTGCTTGGGAACGATGTGTTTGGCTTTTGTGATTTTTTCGTGAAAGCTGTTTCGTCTGCTCCTCATTTTATATAAAAAAAAGTTCACGCAATTGTTAGTTCAATTTAAAAAAAAAAACGCGCAGTTGTGCTTGAAGATCGACAACGCACCATTGAAGAGATCGAGAAGTTGTCTAGAGTGACTTGAAGATCGGTTCAGCGAATTTTATTGGAAGATTTTGGGATGAGAAGACTGAGAAGAGACTGAGAGAGAGACTGAGCCGTATAATTGTGCTATACGGCTCCTGACTCCTCAGCAAAAAGAGGATCGCTTGGAAGCATGCCGTGCTTTGAAAGAACAGTCTCAAACCGACCCAGATTTGTTTTCCAAGATAGAGTATTTAAAAAAAGAGGTTTAGGCGAAACAGCTTTTACGAACAAATGTACAAAAGCCAAACACAACCTTCCCAAGCGACGTCGCTTGGCAGACTGACTCAGGAGGAGTTCTTGTACGCTCTCCTAGCGGGAGAACCGAGTACTACGGGAGCTCCGCAAACGCGATTCCGGTTATTTTTGGGTACCCTCTCGTATACCCCTTCAAATAAATATATTTCCGTTTTTGCACGATTCCGAGTCGAACCGTTACACGAAACGACATTAATTTCGGTTCGCCTGCTGTGGTTGTGGATATCATACAATGCGTTGTGGATATTTGCGAAACCACTATTTCATCTCACCCTCACTGTAGCAGTATAGGCCTACAAGTGACCTGACCTGTGTCATGTTATTGCATGTTACAACACACACACAGTTGATAAGTGTCAGAGTATTGGCGAGCGAGCTGTCGTCAAAAAGGGGCGCACCATTCAATAAGATATTCGCTCGGTCATATGACGTCGGACACACATCGCCGAGGTTTGGGGTAAGGGGACCGAGTGAGGGTCCCTCTTCGCCTCACCTACCTCGACCGGATCACACTCGAAGAACGTAAATTACTTACTAAAACAAGGTATCCTCCCCCCTGTCCCCCACCCAGTTAATTTCAATTCACAAATAAATATACCACTTAAATCGATTTTTTAAAATAAATATCGGTGTGTTACTAAATAAAATAGATTCCTTTTTGAACTAGTTGCAATGAACGCTCATAGACCGAAAGAGTGACAGTTTGACACCCTGAACCAAATCCGCCGACACCTCTGCACAGGGAACCACACCTTATAGATATCGGATATGGGTTCAGTAAGGACACCATTGTAAATAGTTTTAACAAACTAAATATTTTTTACATTGGTTAATATCTATAGGCCTATTGTATGACTCCTACATATTTCCATAACTAAAAACGTTGTAATATTCGATTTGATGCCGACGATGAATCTATCTCATTTTCTTGGCCATCGTCACGATTAGCCAACAAAGTCGATGCTCGATCTTGACGACATTACCAGTCTAGCGCCAGCGGTATCGTCATTCACGTCAGTCAAGAGGTTATCGAAAGAAGGATTCAAAAACGTGGCCGATTGTCGCAAGCAATGAATAGCTTATCTGTAACTCCGACCTCGAGCGTTGTAGGGCCTATATATAATCCGGCGCTTATCGAGACTATAGCTATATTTACGACGACCTGCCGACATCAATGTTCGATAATCAATCAATCAATCGCCCCCGCCCCTATAGTCAGCTGCCTACTAGGGGAACTTCATCCGTCTGTTTGATAAGAGAATGCCGCACGGGCCTCGTGGAAAATGGCTTCGTACACTTAAAAGGAATAAACCAGTTTCATATTTCCCGAAGGTCTAAACCGAGTGAGTGAACATCGGCCAAGCTTTTTATTATAAATGATGAGTGTTTATTTTGTTTCTCTCGCCTCGAAATATTAATTTTTCAGTACATTAATTTAAAAATGTTATTGTTATTATTTAATAGGCTATATTTATTTATCAATTATTAAGTAATGTAAACATTTATATATTCCTTTATTTCATTAATTACAAAATAAAATAAAATAAAGGGTTTGACCACAATTTTAGATATCCTATCATCACTTTAAATGTTGAGCCTCTTTTGAAATGGGTGTTTTCGTAAGGGTGCCCTTTTTTGGTTTGTTACAATTGTTACAATTTGATCTTCTACGTTTTGGGCTTGGCCGTTTCTTTTTGCGAATTTTGCATTTTTGTTTGGTTCAATCTTCCGCGCTACTCGAAGACAATTTTGAATTTAGAAACATTTTCCTTTCTTCAAAATATCAATCATCAAATCGTTAAGTCCATCCCGGATAAAATGTCGGGTGCGCCACTGATCACAGTAACAGTGACAATAGGACAGACAGATAAAATAAGTGTTTTCGTAAACGGATGGTTTGCACTATTGCTAAAAATGTAAAAAAAAAAGCTGAAAAAGAGTAATTCAGGGACGTTTTAAGGTACAGATAGCTGTATAACTACATTTAAATCGGTAACTGGAATATTGCACGGCAATGCGATATTGAAATCGAAGGTAGTGAATAGTATGAGCGACACTATGAGAGTCAGTACGTACGAGTGCCAACTGTTGAATAATTGGGCAACGCCATTAGATAGTTCATGGCATGACTTTACTCGTCACGGTAGGGGTCGACAATATTTGGGATACTCATATAAGGCACTTCGGGAGGTCGCTAGTTCAATACCGACCACCGGCAATCCTCATTGAAGACTTCAATCAAAAGAAGAATACTGGGATTGAGTCTTACATAAAACAGTCGTATTCCTCACACTATGGTCAGTTGAAAGTTGTCCCTGGGCAGGTTTCCCAGAAAAACAAAAAGTAGTAAAATCGCCGCGTTTGTTTGTGCACAACGAAGTCGGGGGTCCTATTGGCACGCCCGCTATACCGTCCATTAGATATAATAATAGTCCCACAGACCCACACTGTTATTTGCGTCATCTTTCTTCTCTGCTCTGCTGTTCTTCAAACAACTCGACCAGTGACACCGAATACAAAACACTTATCTTGACGGCTCCCGCAGCTGAAACATACTGACTATACTGACTATACTAAATGACACACTGTATTGACACGGAGGTTGCCGTTATTGCCCCGATTTTAACACGATCACATACAAATTGGTTGTCTGTGACACAATTATCGAAAACTTTCAATGATGCTACCAACTCGGCCGAGTGTCGAATTGCTGGACAACGAGACCAATGACAATTACGAGCCAAGATAGAAATAGGTTGCGAGAAATAGGCTTCTACGGCCGCCTAAAGGCCCAATCACAATTATTGTCGGCATCGTGATTGTAATCGGAATCGGGATAATAATCGTACAATTTCAAATGGTTAACCATTAGGACATTACGATTTTATTGGATACAGCGCCATAAGAACCATATAAGTTAAGTTTTTCACGATTCCCGAATTGCGATTGCAATCCCGATACCGATTGAGTTAAGTTCAAGCTAAGTTGAGTGGTTGAGTAAATGTAATTAACATGAAGTTAGACAATTCAAGGACCTAGTACAAAAATAGCGTCATAAGTTGAAGGGAAATGAACAATGCGTGATGCCATGCGTCATATACATAATGCTTTTGATAGCCTACAGCGCACTTTCCTTGTATCTGGATGTATCTGGAGAAGGTATTACAATTTACAATCATTTCCCGTGAAGTTTTATAACCTATAAAACTTCACGGGAAATGATGGTTAATTGTAATACCTTCTTGCTATCTTGCTCAGTATTTGTATAGGCTTATAACATGTATCCAAAAATTTGTGACACATTTGCACTAAATTAATTATATACGCTTTGAGACGGGACGGCGTGCTTTTGAGAAAGTGATAAGTTATGATTCATAACTTAGGCCTATCGCGTGGTAAAACTAAAAATTCGTCAGAACTCGATCACGTGATTCGTTATGACGTGATAAGTTATAACATTGCTCACAAATCGAGAATAGCCCCGCAGAAATGTGATCGAATATCGATTACGATCATGGTTCTTCTTGTTTTGGTCTCTTTTATTGCAATCGTGTTATTTGAGACGATGAAAGACGTGATGAATATTGAGGACAATTACAGCAACAAAAACTGCCTTATGCGGGACTCGAACCCAGGTTCTTACATAGCACACACTCAGGGCCTGGCCCCAAACACATGAGCCGTCGAAACGGCTGTATGTGTGATATAGGCCTATTGAAGACATGCAAACACAAGGAGCAGAGAATCACAACAAATATCGCACCCATGTGTAAAGTGGGAAGAACTGTCAACTCATGTCGGACACGTTTTCCTATTACTTAGTAACCGACAGGGAAATGCAACCACACATGGATTTCCTCGATGCGTTTGACACGCGTTGCGAAAGTAAAACACTTGACACGACCGCGACGCTGTAAGTGGCACGTAGTCTACTCTTGTAACCAAGATGACAAGCGCTCGACGTACATGCAGTTGGCAAAGCAACGGAATTGTTACAGGCGCCATGCCATGCTCAAATAGTGCATTTTTGCGTAAAAGAAAACGCACGCCTACATCAAAAATACTTTCAAACATTCCTACTGCTTCCAAAAGTAATTCCGTGCATCCTTCTACTCCTACACTTGCTCCGTTTGAAATCGAGAACTTTTAGCTCGAACAGTGGCTCAAAAGTTCTTATATCTCATCGCGGTATTAATCTTCAAACAACAATGCACAACAACCCCAACACGTAATCCACGATTGAGGGGCATCCACATTGGAAAACGTTTAGAGTAGCAGTAAAAGTAACGTTTGTGTCAATCCCATTGGCTTAGCTGTTAATTTCGGTTTCATCAGCCAATGGAATTACAGTACGGTACAGACATCATGCATTTTGTTTCCTAGTGGGATATCGCCGAACTACGCGCGCGAGGCGATTTAGTGGACCTTAGCGCCAACGAATCTTGATTCAACCACAGATAAATAACGTATCAAAACCTGTTCTGTTCGAAGATTTGAGAAACCGCAGAATCGATACTTAGATTTTTTTAGTTATCCAGGACCCTTATTCTGTAACAATCCCGCTATGGAAGCGGGCCGCTTTGGGTCGAAAGCGGGCGATATGGAAACAATTGCGGTTCCACAACAATATTTAACTGCCTCAATAAGTTCCAATACTAGTGTTATTATTTCTCAATTGTTTCCATATCGGCCCGCATCCAAAGCGGGATGATTACAGAATAAGGGCCCAGGTTGTCAGTAGTCTTCTCTGGCCACGGGAAGATTCTAATAGGCATACTGGCAATAAACCCTCTAATCCCCAAGGAAAAGATGCCCTCATCAGTAGGCCTACCTACATGCATCTTTCCTTTATATAGTAAACTGATCTTTTTGTTCATATTTGGCAGTCACGCATGTAACTTGCCGATAACAGATCATTTGACAACCTGCTTAACGTGATAACAAGAGTACTATCATGTGTCAGGTCACTCATTTACATGCTTCAATTCATGCCAGACCTTGTAACCAGTGGCGTAGCGGTGACCCAAGCCGCTTGGGGGTCCCCCGTTGGGGGGGGGGGGGGGGGGCGGTCAAGCTGTGTTCATGAGCCAAAATAAAAGCGTTTATTGATACTCGCGTGTAGAGGAAAAATCGAAATTCTTTTAAAAAATTATTTCAAAAAGCCTTTTACGACTGACACTTGGGGTATCAGTTTCAAGGAAATAAGTTAGGTAGTATTCTCTTCAGTCTCATGAACATTAGGGTAAATGGAAAGCGCGGGCTAATGTTTACCTTGTAAAGCTCCATTGAAAATCCATCCGTAATTTACCGATGACAAATTATTCAAATCAACCAAATCATTCCTATCATTGTACAAAGACGGTCTGACCGACGATTTTCCATCGCAGAGCAATGCCATACCATGATTACGAATATCCCCGATGTCGTCACTGACTATCTACTATTTTTTAACAATACCCGGGTAGTCTCCTTGATGTCGTCACTGACTATCTACTATTTTTAACAATACCCGGGTTGCCTCCCCGATGTCACTGACTATCTACTATTTTTAACAATACCCGGGTAGCCTCACTGATGTCATCACTGACTATCTACTATTTTTAACAATACCTGGGTAGCCTCCCTGATGTCGTCAATGACTATCTACTATTTTTATCAATACCTGTTACTGTAGAAACAGCTGAACTAATAAAAAGTTATATTAGAAGCAGTATGGTACAAGAAGCACTGAATGTGAGCAAGCTCGAAAACTCACAACTCATGCAATAATTGACGAATTCACCAGGAGAAACACCAGGAGGAATAATCGCTTCTTATCATGTAACTAAGTAGAAAGAAAAAAATGCATTTTTTAAAGGCAAGATCACTTTAACGACTTTTTTTGCAATTTGTCACAAGGTATTTTTGAAGGAGGGAGGCCCATATACATTAATCTTGCGGTGGGGGGGGGGGGGGGACTTTGCGCTACGCCACTGGTGCTCACAGTTATTACATACTACAAGCAACAACCACAGGCCTTCGTAATGCTGATTAGCTATTATGTAATACATGTGCCAACTTGTGTAATAAGTAATAGATGATCCACATTAGTTATGTTTTAATTTCAATATCATTGGAAGCTATATATGTTATTAGAAAAGTATTGCTCTCTTCTACATTTCTATTGTAGCCTGGTAGGCGGAGGCCTATGCCAGTGGATCATTGCAGATAAGACTGTTTTATTTCAGTGCACATTAGAGCTATTTATAACATGTTCTTTTAAATACAAGAGTGAAGAATTACACTAACATATTCAATGCAAGTTAAAGCTATTAATATCAGTGGTCACTGGCAAAGAATCGGACAAAGGTATCCAAATACTGATCGACTTAGAACATGTGCTGCCAAGTTTTGTTCACGTATTTCTATTTTCATCACGTGTTTTGGGAAATTCATTTTGAAAATTAATGAATTCTTCTAAAGCTAGATGCCAACTTTATATTATTCAGGGCCAGTTTCACCAAACTTTAATCCGGCAATTTTCTGTTAATTGGAGGTCAAAAATGGTGCCCAGTAGAAGCCACTATGCAATGGTTTCAACAAACATTACATACAAAATGCATGGTGGCTTCTACCGGGCACCATTATTGATCTCCGATTAACAGAAAATCGTCGGAATTAAGTTTGGTGAAACTGGCCCTTACCTATCTATCTGTTGCACTGGTATTTGAAAATGGTATTAAAAATGGTTCAACCACCACTACTTGCAATGCCTGTTGTAGCGTATGCTTTTGCATTTTGTTGAGTTGGATAGCCATAGTACTTACTACTTAGTAAAACATACTCTATACCCATTGCAATGCTTCCGCACTCCTAGATACAAAATGGGTAACTGATAAGAAATCTTTAAAGGCCCAGTAAGGGTTTCAAACAACATATTTTTAAAATAAAGATTGCTTCTTATAATTAGTAACGCAGAAAACTGTAGTGAAAACGACCCGCTCGTTCTCCAGATATTTGCGCGCGACTGTAGCAGCACGTGGCCTATTGGCACGTCACGAAGGGTCTACTCCATCCGCATACCGCTACGCCAGGTAGAGAAACAAGCCACTGCAACTGTCAGTCGTATAGTGTCAACTTGTCATTCCACTCGTGGCTCGTGTACTTGTCTGTGTTTGTACGTTAATTAAAAAGTTTGTCAGTTCGTTCGTTTGTTTGTTTGATTGCTCGTAAGTTTAGTTGTGTGTGCGTGTGTTTTTGTTTCCATTATGGTCAACAAGTGTTGCGTTTTTCGGTGTAACAATTCCCGCAAGAGCAATCCGAATATATCTATGCACAGTTTAGTTTCCCTCATAACAGTCATAAGACACGATTTTCTGTTCTCCATAAACAGTGGTTAAATAAACTAAAACGGAAGCGGTCCGATTTTTTGCCATGAATTCATCCAAAAAACAAATTGCCTATACGCGATATGCCTCCAAAGTGCGTTGCTTTCATTTTCAAGTTCTTTCTTCTTATCATTACATTTCGTTTGAAACAGAAAATTATGACGGGCAGTTCTCAAGGTATGTATATTGAGCACAACCGAATCAAATGCCTCGTGGTATATTATACAATCTGAATCTTGCCTTACATTGTTTATTTTAACTGATTCAGAGCAGCAAACCGATTCTGTGTGTCCGTTGTCATTTCTGAACACGCACCACATTTACACCATAGCACCTTTCCACTTCTACCTAGCAACATTTCTGATCTTATAGGTTTTCCGATTCCCGTTTTTCTTGAATTGCAGCGTACTCTTCTTCTGTGTAGCGCGGCTCATAACGATATGGCTTCGCGCCTGCCATAGCTATGAATGAATGTACGCCAAGCTCGAGCTAGGCTACCACCCCTTCGTCCGGCTGACCGCAGACCCCTGGTGACGTCACGCGCTTCTATAGCATGGGGCAGGTAGAGCGCAGAGAACTCGTGAGCCTGTGGACCGATTTCGATGATTCTTTTTCTGTTGTTGTACTAACGTTTCTTTGATGACACGTAGAAAAGTTTTATCAAACCCTTACTGGGCCTTTAAGTTGAAAGAGACTGAAGATCATACAAATAGACTATTACAGTTCACAAACTAGAGTCGTGATTTTCTCCCCTGCTGTTCTCTTACATCGCTTTTGACTACCCCTCACCCCTGTGACTGTATCAGGATAAATGCAGTTGAGCAGGCGCGTAGGAAGGGGGGGGAATGGGGGGAGATTCCCCCCCCAATTTTTCCTGGGACCCACCCAATTTAGCGTTTTAGTCACATGTCGACATACAATACCACACGGATACCCGGGTAAACATTCACCAACTGAATAGTGAATAATAATTGCAGAAACACAGAGGGCCCCACGCCCCGGAGAAAGCCAAGATTTTCGTCACAATACATTTCCTCTGTCTTAGTTTGCACTTTGTAGCATTACAAAATAAAAGCTAATGGGTGCTTGAAACTCAGTGGCGTAATTAGGGAAGGGGCGGGTTATGGCCCTCAAAACGTATTTATTTAAGCCTAAAAACCGAGAAATAACTAATATAGCAAGAAAATTTTTCGCCTTCGGCGAAAAGGCCTCCGGCGGCTGGGGCTCCGCCCCAGACCCCGCGAATTATTCGCGCTCACAACTCTTCCCCCCCCACTTGATTTAGAGTTCCTACCCGCCTGCAGTTGAGTACTTGGATAATATAAAGGCTTTAGGCTATTACCTGGTAAATCTACTAGTCTGCAACATTGCTCCAACAGGTTGTCAGTGTCATAGGGGAGGTTATAAACCAAGACTATCAGTAATCAGTATGATTGTGATATTTATTTCATTAAATTACCAATGAAATAAGTATCACAATCATACTAATTATAATGTTAGATACAATTATCATTCAGTCTGTAGGGTATCAAACCACAGTGCTATGATTACTCAGATTTTCGATTTTATGTTTTAATCTTGAGATACGATTAAAAAATTAAAATTTTCTGCAGTTTTTGACGTAGAGGTATCCTTCGTTCTTAAAGCAAGTACTTAGTTAATAGTATCAGATACGAAAAGTATATTAATGTAAGTCCTAAGTAAAAAAGAAATTTCTAAATAGGTTTAATATTAATTTTGTTATCGTATTTATTCAAATTTCATCTCGGGGATCTGTAACGCGTCGAGGAGGCTGTGACGTCATGATTCAATAGACGAAGCGCAACAGACCAATCGCTGAGGCGGTGAGCGTACACAGGGAAAACCATGATGTCAAATCTCATCCACAAGGCGGCGGCTCGTTTTTCGCGCACTTTTATTTAACGTTACTAAACCAATTATTCTCAGGCGTAGACTGATCCGTTTTTCAAATTTCAAAGACAGAAAATTATAACAGGAGAGACTAGGTATTTAAAAATCGATTACAAAATTCATACGCGTGTTCCCTATTATCTGATGTATTAGCCTATATATGAACTAATATTGTTTGTTAAGCTTTCATTATCAGTGTGTTCGAGCTGAAATTCGTCCTATTTGAAATATTTGTTGACTATGTGGTTAGATTCTGCATTTACAGTTTCTCCCTTGGTTTAGAGTTTAAAAATGTAAAAGAAACAATGGGAGAAACTAGGTTTAACGCACTTTCTGTACTGTACATCGAATTCGATCTATTGCGTGGAATAGATTAAGATGAGGTTAGACAACTTTGCTAAGAAGAAGGTGCAACTTATGCAGTTAAAGGCCTATTTTCAAGAGAGAACCCCATTAGTTTAGAGGCAGCAGCAAAAGTTAATTGCCTAGGGGTGGCTTGCTACCTAAATACGGCCCGGAGTATAACAAGTCATTATTTGCTATACTTTATAATTTTGTAATTGGATTCATGAAATGAAAGACTAGAATCTGATTCTGCCGGCATCAGTGTTGATTGATAGTTCTCTAAATGCTTGCCCCACCTGCTAAGGATGGCCCTATCGCAGGTACACACACATTGTCTTAGTGTTAACAGTATGACTATTTGTCATCCACTTAGCCTGTATCGACTTACCCACAACAATTCTGATGCCAAATTGATGTCAAGTGTTTTTCTTTAGGACACAAAATAAACAAAAATAAATTACATTTGAATTGCAACTCTTTGCATCACAAAAAACAAACTAGTATGTCTATGTCGCTTGTGTAAATGCAAACCAAGCCCTATTTCATTGTTTTGCTACTAAGATGTTGAAAATAAAATAAAAAATAGAACAATGGCCGTGGCATAATTTATTTTCAAATGCTGACACAACAGCTGATGTAATGCCAAATCACATGTACATTGGGTTGCAACAATTCTGAGAAAACTATTAATAACATTTAGTAGTTAAAAGTGATAGGTCCATGTGTATGGTATGTCCCGCGTACAGATATTCAGCTGTGTAGCCTGTGTCCCACCACACTTCCCGGCAGGACGCACTTTAGTTCCGCTTTTTCAAAAATGCAAAATCTCAGTTTTTGAATTTTCTAACTTATACGTCGCAACCCTCTTTTAATAAATAATTAATTTTAATAATAAATTTAATAGACTGGAACCATTTCAGTCCTATGTTGGCCATCCTGTCCTGTCATGGGACACGAAAATTGAATAGTGTCAAACATATTTCATGTGCCAACTGCAAATATAAAACAAATTGTTGAATTTTCACATCGCTTTGCCCGGAAAGAATTTTCACATCGCTTTGCCCAGAACGAATGCGACCGTCATGTTCCGTAAGCGTGTTGTACTTATTTAGCATGCTGACTAGGCCTATAGTGACCCAAGTGTGGGGTGACAAAAGTCACCATATTTTATTTAATAGTTCAGCAATAGGCAACACGGGTACGATTTTTTTTGTTAAACCAAACACTTAGTTTAATAGTATTAGATACAAAAAGTATATTAATGCAAGTCGCACGTAAAAAAGAATTTTTTAAATAGGTTTAATGTGGTCGCATTTATTGAAGTTTAAACTGGGGATCTGAAACGCGTACAGGTGGCTGTGACGCAATGGTTATGTAGACGTGGCAGAACAGACCAATCGCTGAGGCGGTGAGCGTACACAGTACAAAACCATGACGTCAAATCCACTCTACATGGCGGCGGCTCGTTTTTCGCGCCCTTTTATTTATCGATACTAAACCAATTATTTTGAGGCATAGACTGATCCGTTTTTCAAAATTCAAAGACACACAATTATTAAATGAGAGACAAGGTATTTAAAAATCGATAACAATTTTCATACGCGTGTTCCCTATTTGTGCTTTAATTTAATTAGTAAAGAATTGATTTAGTAAAATCATGCACTCTTAATGGTGCATCAAACAAAGACCACATTAAATCCATATTCATCAGGTTTGTTCACTATAATAATACCATATGTACCGGTAAGAAAAAGCAACCAAAGTCAACCTGACCAGTAGTTAATTTAGTTAATTTTAGTTATTAAGTACCTAGTCGTCACAAAAGAAAAATCGCAAAAATTGCAAAATCGCAAAAGCAAAATCTGCCAATTGAGTGATAAAGATCTTGTGTCGAAACATCTCATCATTTTTCTTCTATGTTTTCAATGTACTGGTACTCTCTTAAATCTCAAATTTATCATCTTATAAAAGGTAAGCTTTGTTGGATCCTATCCATCTTACTACTCCAGCAGATTGGCATCAGCTATCAACATAACCTAAAATAAAATTTACAATATAATATATGTATAATTCCCAGGTTCAAAGAGTTGCTCCCTCACTAAATACTAATAGATCAAACAAGAACAAGATACAGTAGCAAGATAGGCTTGCCCCAACTCCCAAGATGACATTTAATTTGTGAGGACCTTGAACAATTGGCTCACGCTCTTAATCATAGATTTACAACAACGCAAACAATGCTAGCGAGAGAAAGATAGTTCCCAACAAGATGTTACATATAGAATAGTTAAACCTATTAATGAATTTACTGTTGAAAGTAAACTAGAAATAATAAATTTAGTTTCACTCTTTGGAATAGGTATTTGGCTCCGCAAGCCGCATACCCAGGGTTTATTTTTGGTGGGCTTTGGCAACCTAAAGTGTACTTGCTTTAGGTCTACAGCTGAAGCAACTGTGAAAGTGCATTATCTTCACACATCTTGCCATAATCCTTAAGCTACTTGGGTAGGCCAATAGGTTATGGAAAAAAGAGTAATGATTTACTACTACTGGTTTTAATACTGGTTGCCGTCGTTTACTAGAACGTACGTCGTAGTCCAGCTTCCAGTTGCCTAAAATCGAAAAGCTAGTTTTCACGTGAATGTAGAGATTCAATATGAATGCTGTTTGCCTGGTTAGCGTATTGATTGTATTGTCTATTTGCAGAGAGTGTATACAAATAGCTTGTCATATTATATTATTTACCTTGCTAAATCAAAAAACTTTAGCGTAGGCTTATTTCAAGTCTAAAACTTTAAAAAGACATGTGCTTCATAATTTGGAATACACAAGGCCTAGAGAACGGGCCACCAACTTGCCTTGGTAGATCCATGGTTACCACCCCCCACCCCCTCCTTCATTCACTACACAATCTTTTGACAGGACCTCTGGTTTAACGTCTCGTACGCGTGATGGCGTCTAATCGTGTATCGGTCAGTTGCGTTCGAACATGTTGTTGAATCACACGTTTTTGACTCACAGCCATTACATATACAAAAATACTAATACATGTCTTCTATTTCCAATGATCTTAAACAGAAAAAGTCGTTCGTTTACGTCGTAAAAAATGGCGGCAGGATCCGGGTTACCCGGTTCCTGGGAGAGCTGGAACCGGCTCTGAATTGTACTACCCCATGTCATCTCCAATAGCTTGATTCACAATCTAAACGTTAAACCACTCATCCGTAGTGCAAATACTACTACTTAGGGCCGGTCTTACAATCTCCTAATAGGAAAGTTGTTTGTAGCAATTAAGCTATTTGGAGGATTTCATGAGTTTTGATTGGTCGTTGCCATGGAGAAAACAAGCTATTCGACGAATTAGTAGTTTATATGGATTTTAATTTCTGGATTTTCACATAACAACAACGAATTAGTAGTTATTGGGACATTGTAAGACTGGACCTTAGTCTTATAACTGAATCAGCCATAACATGTTCAAAGTAGACTAGGTGTTTTCACTGGGTCCTACCTGATGACGAAGTTGACGCAAACAACGCTCTGCGGCTTCTGACCCGGTTTAGCCCCATAGATGAGGGTGGCTTGAGTCAGCACCCACACATACCCCCCAGCCTTGGCAAGGAAGCGATATTGGCCAGTCACACACTGTCCCTTGGAGAACACTAGAACAAGAGATATCCAACATTTACAAACAAGAAGCCATTAAGATGGCATGGGTCAACTCAATGCCTGAGAACTGCTGTAGAAACTAAACATAAACAAAAGAAGAACAAGCGGTAGGAAGAAAATAGCGAAAAAACTTTTTTCCCTATTTTAAAAAGCCTGCTCTGCCCAAGTCGGTATTTTATTTACAATAACAGATAACCCTAACGGAACATCGGCATGACAGTTTAGTTTACGTAATACAACTATCACTGTTTAAAAGTTATATTGGCTCCAAACAAAGAAAGAAAATTTCATGTTTAGACAATAATTGTAATTGTGAGTTCTTAAATAAATTGCAGTAGCCCTCTACTGCAATGTGAATTTGAGCAGCCAATGAATGTTCACAAAACAGAACATGATTGATAATGAATGATAACTTATCACTGTATGGATATTCATAGTTCCCACGTGACGTCACAGCGGCCATGATTGCGACACAATTGATGAGGACCAATCCTAGATCATTGGCAAATACTATTCAAATTTAATAAATAAGCCTAATTTAAAAATTAAAAAGTAGGCCCTAAACATAAGTAATACAAAAGTTAAAAATTTCAACACATACTTATTTTATTTTAAAAAAAACGCTGAATGTTAAAGAACTAGGAATTTCTGTGTTCTACCACAACAGCCTTCAACTGTTTCTCCATGGCAACGTCAAAGTTTGATCACAAATGTGGCCGCCACGCGCAAAGATGTGACGTACGTGCAACCTATGAATTCCTTCCGTTTACAGAGTTCATTATCAATGGTTATAATACTAATAAATAGTATGTCTGCATACAGGAAGGAGAAATGCCAGTGGAAACAGTAGCATTGGAAGTCGGACTGACTTGGACTCGGAACTTTGGATGATCTTTTAAATATCCAATAAAACATAATGTTGGCACTATGGCAAAACAGATACTATTGCTGGCTTTTTGTCAGAGCAATATTGTTTCTGCTAAGTACATGGGAGTTCGGCAGTTAACTTCTGACGATCCAGACACCCAGCACAGGCAGATGTATGCAACCTGCTCTCTAGACATAAATAATTATAGGGTATAGCTTACCAGTTGGAAGAGTTTTACATGCTTATAATTGGGGAGGGGAGAATGTGAGTAACAGCTGAACAATTTTACTGTACCAAACAGCAATTTGATATTCATGTTTATTGTTCAAAACCTGCTGCTAAAAGTTAGTTGGTAAAATAATGCCAAGACAAACACTGGAAACGTGTATTTTCTTTTGATCGACCGACACGAATGAAGTTCTTATGCTAACCTATTTGCACTAGTGTAGAGGTATTGTATTGACCTAACATCGGTAAACAGCTGTTTTGGCTACAGCAGCATGTTTTACAGTAAGCATCTGTGTGCATGAAATAACCCTTAGAACAGTGATTCCCAACTGGGGTGCAGCAAACCTCTGCTAGGGGTGCCGCGAAATTTTCGTTGAGATTGAAAAAAAATCTTGATTTTGAACATTTTTAAAATATAATAAAAGAAAAGAAAAATCATTATCATTTTAACAGTACAAAACAAATGAATACATATTTTAAAAATAATCTGACCACGATTGAATTTTCACAAAAACGTGATTACCTCAAGGATGCAACGTTTTGTATTGCACAGATTAACACAGTCACCTTCCAGCCCCCCGAATAACAGTTCAGAAACAATTCAGAAAACAGGATCAATTTCAAGCTATATTGCCCATGTTACTATATGTATCGTATATGTACATCCAACTAAAAGTAAGTGGTTTTACAGTACATTAAATCATTTAATTCAATTTACAAATGTTGATTTATTACAATATTTGTATATATTTTCAAAATTACTGAGCATTAGTGATAAAGGGGGGGGGGGGGGTGCTGCGTGTCTATTGAATGTAGACTTGGGGTGCCTTGAGTCAAAAAATGTTGGGAACCACTGCCTTAGAAAATGGCACACGATTGTACAACCTTATATAGGCCGTGACTTCCTCCCGAGCATTGTGAACCATTGATGAGAAAAGTAAAGTAACAATTGGATCGTGAAACTATCTCTCTGAAGTTCAGTACTGTATTGTGAAAACGGGCATTTCATAATACTGCGTCAGGTACTGGTGTATATTTTGAAGAGGACCAATGACAATAGATTAGGAATAGGAAGCAAGATCCCACAAGAAGGACTAAGGTAAAAAAAGTATTACATATTTTAACCTCAAATTACATTTTGGTGCTTCTTAGCAGTGGTGTATTCTTAAAATATAAGGTGCCTGGGCGGTCGAACTTACGTGTGTACGGGGGGGGGGGGGTGTAATTTAAGTGGGTGGAAAACGATGTTACAGAAATTGAACGGGGTTGAAGAACTTAAGGGGAAGTTTTTGAGCATACATGTACATATTTAGAATTTTCTTTTGGATTTTCGATGTTAATTAGCCCCATAGTGTAGTCTGTCAGATAGAACAATGAAATCGGACGTTTTTAATTATCCACAAGGAATCCTAACAACTGTCAAATTTGATACCTGCAACAAAAACCTATTTCGTATGTCCATCGTTTCAAAGCTATGTATATTTGGTCATGCGTATTTTTGCTGCTCCAATTATAGAAAACGTTTTTTATTACGCCTGGCTATTCTTTGTTTAGCAATGCAGGACTTCGTGACTTTTGTGTAGGCTATGTATTGTAATTGTATTATATGGACTGTTGACTGTTAAAAAGCAGCTGGGCTAGCCCAGCCTCCAAATAAAAGTGCCAGGCTCGAATACACCACTGCTTCTTAGCCCAAAGTGACTGATTGGTAACTAGTTCAGGCTACAAGTTTACCAAATAAAAATAAAATATAGTAAATACTAGGGTTGCCCATTGATGACTAACTCATTCTAATTGAAGAGGAAGTAATTTTTTGCTCTCAATTATAATTTTTAAGCACAAAATTGTTTTATTTGTGTTAGTATTTAAAATTAAAGTAGACCCTAGCTAATGAGAACAAAAAAGAAAACTAATTTCTTCTCTCTACAAGGAAGCCTTATTTTCATTATTGAAATATTAGACTCAGCTCTCATGTGAAATGTGATGGCTCACTTAAGAGGACTCGCTGAGGTTAGCGCGGAGGCAAATACAAGCACTGAGACGACTGATTTTTTCAGTTAAACGATTACTACGATAATTTTCATATTTGGTCATATCCTTAATTAAGAAACGATCAACTCGCTCCAGTTAACACATTTTAAAAACAGTCACCCAATTTTTAGTGAAAAATTGAGAAACTTCTTGATTTCACTAAACTTTCCCGAAATTCGTTTGCTTATTTTAAATGACTGGAATTTTTTTAAACATATTTTCGTACAACAACAAGCAGCTTAAATCAACCTGAGTGCAAATGTTAACTTTCAAAACTCTCGGTTAAATGGTTCAAAGGGAATTTTCATTTACAAAACGCATGTTTTGTGTTCCAATTTATTTTATTCTCTCGGCCGCTACCTCGCCCTAACGGTTGAAAGGCGCAGCGCTTGCAGCCGAGGTTTGAACGCTCGAGACGTCTCCTATTGGCTGGCGGGTTTCACCTCCCCGCGCACCGCGCACCGAAACTATCCGTGCAACAGATATCATTATCAGCTCGAGTCGAGCGTGGTTTCTGGCGATGGGATGGGAGAGAGCCAAGCTGCCTAACGTTAGATATGGAGTATGTACCAGTACCAGAGATGGGCAACCAATCAAGTCTATTGGTACTGGTACGCCAGCGAATTTCAAGGTCTCATTGTTGAGTGACTAATTACTAATTAGACTCTCAAAGGTCTCATTCCACACTTTGCAGACTTGGTAATAGCCAGGCCAGTAGGAACTCTAAATTAAGTGGGGGGGGGGGGGGGGGGGCGGGGGGAGAATTGTGAGCACGAAGCGCGGATAACTCGCGGGGTCTGGGGCGGAGCCCCAGCCTCCGGAGGCCTTTTCGCCGACGGCGAAAATTTTTATTGCTATATTAGTTATTTCTCGATTTTTAGGCTTAAATAAATACGTTTTGAGGGCCCTAACCCGCCTCTTCCCTAATTACGTCACTGACCTCAAGCACCCATTCGCTTTTATTTTGTAATGCTACAAAGTACAAACAAAGGCAGAGGAAATGTATCTTGTGTCGAAGATCTTGGCTTTCTCCGGGGCGTGGGGCCCTCTGTGTTTCTGCAAATATTATTTTCTCTTGTGAAATATGAAATTTAGTTGGTGAATGTTTACCCGGGTATCCGAGTGGTATTGTATGTCGGAATGTGCCAAACACGCTAAATTGGGTGGGTCACAGGAAACAGTGGGGGGGGGGGGGGGGAATCTCCCCCCATTCCCCCCCCCCCTTCCTATACGCCTGGTAATAGCATCCAAAGACAATGAGTGGTGACACAAACTGTTGATGAAGGAAATTACAAAAAACTGTCCCACGTAGGACCAGAACCTACGTTCCTCGGTGTTTTATGCTTGGGAACTGCCTGCACTTGCAGTCCCCTGCACTCTTATCATATGCGTTTCCGCGGACGGCTGTGTATACTTTAAATAATTAATGGTATTGTTTGATGATAATTATTGGAGAATAAAAGAATTACTTTCATTCTAATACAAAAATGTGTTTACATGTAAATGGAAGTACACTGTGTTGTCCATTGCATTACTTTATAGGCTCATTTTAAAAGCTCCTGTTGATAGGCCTACGTATAGTAGTCCTAAGCTTACATTAATTGGCTTTTGCATAAGAGCACATAAAACAACAATAAGACAGATTCTATGTCGACGCATCCACGGCTCAGACACAACCAACGATCGTAATAGTCATAAGCTTCGCAGCTGACTACCTTTATGACATTGTGGCAATGAGCGTATAATTATTTGATTGTATATGAGAAGTGACATCTTACATACGCGTTGAGGCAATTCAAATATATTATTGTATTTGTGTAATTCAAATATTGCGTGGCCTCGTTACCGTAGGTCCAAGCTAGTGAATTTAAATTTCTTATGACCTTACTACGTAATGTATAAACATATAAAAAATCACTAGCATGTGTTTATAAACACGTTTTCATATTACATCTAACTATTAGTCTATTAGATTGCAATGAGTGGGAATAGACATTATCAATATTTTGATACCTGTTTCACGTTACCTATCGGGACCACAGAAAAAACTGCTATGAAATGGCTACTGCATTTGTAATTGGTATTCAGCATAGGCACACTCATCATAAGTCATACAGAATCGAAATGTCTTGGGCCGGAGTTAACGTCTGCAGACTCATAATGTGTTTACTTTGGGTTAGTCTGTTGGAAGGTCAACCCAGCTGTGGACAAAATGTGTAATGTAAGGGCCAGTTTTTATCAGTCAGTGATTAGGCTAACTAGGGATTTTGAGAATGCTATCATACTGTTAGTAACCAAATATCAAATACATCCTAATTACTCTTATCAAAGTGATAGAATTCATATTCCAGCGACTTTAAATTCGTATGTAGACTACATTGTATTTGGTATAGACAGATCATTGTTCTCTAAACGTTGCATAATTTAAAATCTTTGTAAGCTTGACAAATGATTAAATAATAGCCAACCAGAATAAACATACATATACTATTTTATTTCCTATTTATCAAACATTTGGGATTATGAATTCAATAAATTAGAACTAAATTGTGGGTTTTTTAAAATTGGTATCATATACAAAATTAGTTTGAACTAAAAAATATCATTTTGAATATATGTTTAGGTTGTAAATACATTTTACATTGACAATATTGGTAATAGCCCCGGTTACACTAAACACTGATTAAAAAGTGATTGAAAAACCGGCCCTAATAATTGTAATCGACCTTTTAATGTAAATACTAGAATTTGTTACGCAAACGTTCAGAAGCCACGTAAGTTTAAATTGGTTTATAGTGCTGATTTGGGTTGCTTTGCCATTGTCACCGTGACATTCAAGCAAAAGTAACGTAATGTAGCAGTATATAGGTACTACAATTGTAACACAATGGTATTATTTTAATTGTTTGTGCAAAAGATGCACATTTCTCACTATGACAAATAATGATTATTACTACATGTTGTGACCCGCACGACTCTTCTAGGTTTATTTTATTTCGTATAGTTTTGTTTCTAGTAATGGACACGTGATATTATTATTATAAATATTCGACACGCAATGACTTGGATAAATTCTATGTGATTTAGAACGGACGAACGTCCTATAGCAACGAAGAATTCAATAAATTCAAAGTTGTTCTGAATCAGCCTTGTTGATTCTGGCATCTGTCCGCAGGTGTTCGCACTGTCCAATCACAGGTTCATATGTTTACATATTTGAAATATAGATCTTTGATTGGTTAATATCGTTCACTCGTCGATGGTGTTCGGAGCCTACAGGGTTGGTTTAGTCACTTTAGTTAAAGTCCCCCACTGAAAATCAGTCTTGTTACTGAGATGGGTAGTAGAATCTCTAAATACGAATGTATTTTATTTTATTTATTTAGAACAGCATTGCTTGATAAAGGGAGAAAGACAGTGGCGTAGCTTTCCCCGGGCAACAGAACCTGGGGGGCCCCTAACATATACTCGTAAACGTAATTTTGCATCGTGTCCGGGATTATGTTCATTCTATTTTGACGCTAGTCGACTAGACATCGCGTCGGCTAATACAACAATTGGCCATTGTTGTTAATTATTGTCACTGATTGTTGGTTTAGTCTGCTAGCTAGTCGAGTAGATTTATACTGTGTAGACTTGTTTTTTACATGAAGAGCAACAATAATGAAAACTGGGATCTGGGACGAAATTGTCAATAGCAAAATTAGTGTTACAAAATTCAACTTAAATGGCATGAATTCACCATTGATTTAGAGCTTCCAATTTCTAACTTACCGGATATCGAACGAATTGATTAGGTGATCGTAATATATACTTTTCTTCTGAACTATTTTCGATCGAAAGTGTTCTATTGCAATGCATTATTCAAAATTGTGAAAAAAGCGTTCTGAACTTGCAACAGTAACTGGTAGTGTTAGGAAATTACCATCAATGCTGTTCACAGAACAAACATCAGGAAAGTGGAATATGCAGTATTTTGAAACTGCACTTTTATAGAAGCAAGATTTACAATGTCACTTACAATGTCAATTGAACACGACCGAAATGAGATGATCCGCACCGGCAATTATTAATTTAATAGTTGTTGGTATGAGTTTCGAATTTTATTGAAGCTTATAAACAATGATAGGTTTCCAACTCAAGCCAGTCTAGAAACCGGGCCCCTCTAGAGGCTAGACCACGGGCCCCCGGGCTTCGCCCGGGCTATTCCTATACGCCACTGGAGAAAGACTGTCATGAATATTTTGGAAGTTACATCAAGTTACAAACCGCATGGTAACGGGGGAGCGCGAGTGTTTCCGAGCAGTTGCTATTATCATTGAGTTTATTATTGTACACAATTTTTTTTTTTTTTAATTACTACACTAATAAACTCAATGCTATTATGCTGGTGCATTTGTGTTGACGTGATAAGAACGAAGGTGCGTAGACGCGCTATCTAATTTATTGCTGTCTGTTGGATAAACATAATATTTAGTATATTATAAGTACAGTAGTATTATGAACTTATCGTAAGTATTGGTTTGCACAAACACTGTTAAAATTCTGTGAAGTTGAAAAACCACGCAACTTTACAATAGCTTTTCGGTTTATTTGCCCTTATGATTGTACTGTTACATTGGTCGTATAGGTATTTATTTAATGTAAATCTTGCTACACAAAGGCCTTATTTTACGCCTATATTCTTGAGTTTAATTTTAATTTTTGCAAAAGAAACGCAATCTCACCATAAGTAGGCCTACTCATGATTGATTCATATTATTGTAACCCGTATTTGTCTTAGTTCATCTTACTTCGAATAGTATTATTTATATTTATTTCTCGTAGTGGGCACTTGATGCTGGAGGCTATCTATTATAACTATTCTGTGAACAATATTATTGAGAAATTGAATGTAATGTAGATGCAAGAAGAACGACTGGCATAATCATTGCTTGATAAAGTGAGGGCTATCTCCGTAAATATTTTTAGTTCCATACAGTTACAAAACTCGGAGTGACGGCCGACGGGGAACCGAATGTATTTCCGAGCAGTGGTCGCTGTTGTAAGCGAGACTCCTCGACCATCACACCGCCACCGCGTGAGATCAACTGGTGAGGTCACGTGACGCGCGACAGATCTCGCCCGTAAAAGCTACGGGTAGAGCCGATCAGAGCCGAACTTGAGCGACCGTTTCGCTAGTCTCCGCCCACCAGGCATCTAAAATGTTCGTTTTCTTCGCCGTAACTTCCAACGCGGAGTTGGCCTCGTCTCAGCGAGCCCTCTTAAGAGCATGTCCAAATTAAACATATATCTGACAGGGGTCAGCTGGTATAATCTGTGTCCATGCCTGGAATCAAGACTATCAGGTCAAAATGTTATGTAAATTGATTTAAAGTGAAAATAAAATAAATTGATTTGAAAATACATATTTATAAAATAGAGCAACTGTGTTTTCTCTATCATTTGACGGAACCAGCTGGGCCAACTAAAACTTAAAGTGGCAGCCACAGGCTGCTGTAAATATCGAGTCGAGTTCATTGATGAACCTTTGGCACCGCACCAAATGTTCCCTCAACTAGTCATAATGAGCCATAAAACAAGTCTGATCTGAGAATCTGCACTCTGACTATATAGCAAGTTTCACAATACAAAAATGAATTAATATAGTTCTGTTGTGAAAGGAATGCACTGGATGACCTCAAGGTTGCATATAAGGTAGTCAAAAGTATTAATAGGGGGTGTAACCAGTACCCTGTCCCTAGGTACCCTGTAAATGAAGTGTACAATTGCAAATACCTTTTAAAGCAATCGGGCATTTTTCCAGACCTACATTATGTGAGGATGAGCACGTAGCACATTGGCACATGGGAGAATGTTGATGTATGTACCACTACCAGCAAAATTAAACATCTGAGTTTTTGCGATTTTGGCAATAGTTTGGGATGTGGCATGGCTGCATGCTCACCACAGCTGCTTTAAGTATATACATGTAGTAGAGATATAAATAGATGGACAGGGCAAAGGATTGTAAAACAACTTTCACTTAAAACTCTTGGCAACAGTAAATCTAAATATAAACCCCATGAGCAACCTTGATAATCACGTTCATGAAATGTGGCAAGGACAGAGGATGGGGACACTTTCAGCTTCAAGATTAAGGACAGATCTAGGTTTGTCTTAGTGAGAGGCATTTAATTGTATGGTCCTGTTCTCAATAAAGATTAAGTAAAACTTTTAATGACACATTTTATGCTACATAATATTGGTAGGCCTATCTATTTGCGATCAAATTGCAAGGTCTGTCAATCACCTGGAGAAGCTTTGATAAACCTCCAAGTCTCAATCTAAGGTCGTCTCATGAACACGAAGATCGCCATTCTTGTACCCACTACAAAATCGGGTTTAATAATATATAACTTAACAGTTTGATTTAAACACATTGGATTAAAAAAAAGGTAGATAAAACGCAAGAATAATTTTAAGTATTTGGTTTGATTACTATTTTGTCATTTTGGGCCAGAATCTAGGGGCGCAGTAGCACGCCAGACCAAGCCACACAAGCACTTACACTACGTCACTCTTAGTGTATGCCTCGAAGGGCACTAAGTAAGGGCCGACGCAAAACTATAGTAGGTGGAAATCTCAAATTTTCTTTAACCGGTGGCCTTTTACCGTAAGTCGACCAAGTCCAAGTTTCATCCCGAACGATCAGATGATGCAAACCGGTATGTAATTAAGCCGTAAAGATCGTTAAAAAATAATTTTTATTTTCAGTTTACTAGATAGTTCCTTGTCGGTCTGTTGGCCCCAAACGAGTAAAGGTAGGATAAACACAAAAAATGTTGCACCATTTTCTCTTTCATCTTCCTAGAGAAACAAAAATTTAATTGGAGAAAATGCCACCCTGGAAAAAATAAGACTCCACAAAATTCAGTTTTTATTAAAAGTTTTCGAAAGAAAAAAATAATTTTGCATCACAATGGGTTCTTACCGTCGATGTGGACAACTGAGAAATTTTTCAGAATTCCCCGCGCCCCCTCCCTATCGCCCGGTATTGTTTTATCGCCTGCAGTCATATGCGCCGCTTCACTCTCGGTCTTTGTAACGAGATTGCGGACAAGGCAACTCGGGCGGTGGGCGAGTTTTATGTCGCCCTTGCGCAATTGGTCAGGATTGAAAGTGAATATTGGAGTCTCAGACCTTAAGGAACTAGAATAATGCTGAGAACTTGCAAATTAGGCCTATAAAAATCTCTCTTGCGAATATTTAAAGAAAACACATTTTTAAATGGAATTTTGAATTTTTGCTTAAATCCAACTTCCAATCTTTTTATTTTATTTTTTCGATATTATCAATAGATAAAGATCATTATCCTTCAATTATCGATACCCATATTTGGAATCGATGCCCATCGGCCATTCCTAATATATAGTAGGCCTATATAATAATATTATGTAAGCAAGGGACGACAAAACCAGACTTTTTTATGACCCGGGTACCCGTTCACAATATCCGTGGCCGCGGGTTACCCGGGTAGTAGGCCTACAGTAAATACCGTAGCTTACTAAGTAAACAAAGTATAAAAATTGTAATTTTAATTTTTTCTTAAATTACATAGGCCTACGCCTAATTAAATTAAATATATAAATCAGGATGTCTAATTAGTAATTACCCACCTAACGTCTAATTAGCCGAAAAAGAAAAATACATGCCCCTAAAAAGGCACGTAGGCAGCTGTATCTAGGTACGCCCTGTATAAATGTGAAGGAACGTACCCATCTATTGCATGTGAGTAACTTGGTATTTGGCGTTCGTTTATGTTCGTAAATTACCAGCAGGGAATAAACAAATCAAAATAAAAAAAAATTTAAAAATAAAAAAGGGTGTTGGGTAATGCACGTACCTAGCTAGGTCGAGCGGGTAATGGGTACCCGTCGTCATCCCTAATGTAAACCCACTAGTATGTATATAAAGTGAGGAAAGGATCCAACAGCTTACCTTCGAGTAGTAAGATGACGGATTTGCGAGTTTGAAGTACACATAAAAGACATAATACAAAATATAACGAGACGTTTCGACTGAGGTCTTGCTCACTTGAGAGAAGAAGACCTCGAAGACCCTTGAGCAAGACCTCGGTCGAAACGTCTCGTTATATTTGTATTATGTCTTTTATGTGTACTTCAAACTCGCAAATCCGTCATCTTACTACTCGAAGGTAAGCTGTTGGATCCTTTCCTCACTTTATATACCATTCCAGCCGATTGGCACCTACTTTCATAACCACTCAAGTATGTATGTGTGTTTGTATTAAGTTGATTAAATTAGTGATGTACACTCACAGTTTTTCAAGGCTTTCTCAATTCCTGGGCTGTCTGATGCATGATAGTACTCGTACACAGACTTGCCAATGAGGTCATCACACTTGTAGCCCAAGAAGTCGCACATTCTAGAACAAGAACGGAGTTGTTATGAGAGGTAACGAATGGAAAATGTTAGGCCTACAATGTTCTATTCTAAAAGCAAGTATCTCCAACTTCCAATGCATATCAGGCACTGGTAAGCCTGTTTAAGTAGGTCTACTCAAACATTTCACTTTTTTTTAATTTTGTATTCACTTATCAATAAACATTCTCAGAAGCTCCGTTTGTGGTGAGTGAAGTGAAATGCCTTATAGTGGAAAATTTAGAAAAAGGAATGATTACTCATCATTACTCTACACGATGCAGTTGTCAGGGAAGAGTGAAACTCATAGTGGCATAGGCCGTCTACATCTGCTGTGTACGCTGTTGTGTACGATGCTGTGTACGATGCTTCAAAGAGACCAACTGCAGCTACATGTAGGCCCTACTACAGGCCATGACGAAAATACTAAATTGACTACATTTTCTTATGTATTGTTTTATTTCCACCCCAAAAAATTTGATATCGCGATATTGATGTATATTTTTTTTAAACGATATCGCGATACGATAATGTAAAATGGCGCCGATATCGATACTGAAAATAATATTGTTGAACATCCCGAACAAATCTGGAAATAAAACTCAAACTCCAAGTCGTGAAGAAGAGACACTTACTTGTCATCCGCATAGGTGAACTTCATGTCAAGGCTGTGCTTGCTGAGGAATGTCTGCTTATCCAGAGGGATCTCGATATTGGATGGATGAGGGATCGGTTCACCTATCGCCACAAGGCAACGTTGTCCCTCCTCGTTCTCTGCATTCTCGTCCTTCTCTGTCGAGGGACGCACCAGAACGTGGCCCGTGCAGTGGATAACCTGCAACCAGCCACACTTCACATTAAACATGGGTGAGGAGCGAGGACTGAGCACGACAATAACGTGTGGGGTCTACCCAAGATCCAAGCTTCTCAGGCTAAAATTGCTGGTGAAATTTTGTATTCTGGTCGTATGGAGGATTGAGATAATAGACATGCATTTTTATGAAGTGTTCTCCACAAATAATTTGTGAAGCTACATACCAAGTCAAACAGTAGGCCTATATTAACCATATGCACAGTACGCCCATATGTAGCACATGCAGTTTAACAGTGCTGCTATGAGTAGGCCTACGCCCGTACTCATGATAATATGAAAAAAAGATCGAAGGAAGAAGACAGGGAAGACCAAGGAAGAGATGGAAGGAAAAGATTGCTGAAGACCTACAGATGCGAGGAGAGAACTGGGTAGCAAGCAGAGGAAGTACGATTGTGGGAAGATAGGAAGAGGTGGAAAAATTTGGTTGTGAAACGTGAAACCCAAGTTGACCCTGTCATAAGCAGGAAACGGCGACGGCTAATGCTGATGATGAATAGTTCAAATTTATCCCAAACTGTTTTTAAACATCATATTCATATTCTGCAACCTCGTATTGTTAAAAACGACTCCTCAGTCACCTATGTGCGTTGGCTAGAGCAAAATCTATCTATACATATAAACAGTATTTTGAAAATGGCAAATGGCCGCCATATTGAATCCTGAGGGAAAAATGCTTTGGAACCATGGGTCAAATCGCTCTAATATGTCTATAGAACAACTCTGCCATAGGATTTGCGTGTATCACAAATTGCCTTTGGTTCTGCATGCTATTAGACTCCACTAATACCACTCGTTGGACCTACAGTTTATTTCCATACAAACATTGTTGTTATTTAACAGAGGAAAGAAATGTTTTTTATTTATCTTTTTTCAAAGTAAAAATTACCAAAAATAAGCAAAACTTCTGTAAGTTAGGTTAGGTTATGACTTCAGTTCAACTTCAGTAAAATATTGTTCAGTCCTTTTTTAACAGGGAAGGATACCTCTACGTCAAAAACCGCAGAAAATTTTCATTTTTAAATTATATCACAAGAATGGGCTTCGAAATCGAAAATCTAAATCAACAGCGCACTGTGGTTTAGTAAACCCTACACATTGAATGCGCTAATTCGTGACTTAAATTATAATCAGTATGTTTTTTTTATAAATAATCAATTTAATTACTAATTATCGAATTATAATCAAAATACTACGCTTATGGTTATAATATTGTATTCAATCTGTAGGGCTTACCAAAGCAAAGTTCGCTGCTGATTTAGATTTTCGATTTCTTTTTGCAATCTTGAGATATAATTTAAAAATGAACATTTTCTGCGGTTTGTGACGTAGAGACTATCCTTTGCCCTTAATGTCATTTCCCTAAAGCTGTGAGCAGAAAAAAAAATGTTGTGGGAATATGAAAAACCCACTATGTAGTGTAGCTATGTGGAAAGAAAAACACTTCAAAACGTTAACAAAAATGACAGGAAGATTTTTGTATTTCTGAATTTCAAAACAAAAACGAAAAACCTTGGACGACCAGAATAAATGAATGCACGCTGGCGACAGTATTTGTGGACCCTTGCGACCAGGTATGTACGTACCTTATAGCCGGCCGACTTGATGTTGACGCTGCGCCCCTTACTGGTGATGGTGCACTTCATGCGCATGAAGAACGAATGCGGCTCGGTCGACTTGTTGGAGACGACGTCTCGTATCTCCGCGTGATCGCACGGATGACTCACCTCGTACAGACTCTGACCCATCAGTTCCATCTACAACATAACGTACGTACAGGTTAGAAAGGTAATCATGAGCTAACAGGACATACTTGTTAGGCATACATCATGTTCACGCCTACCTCCCTAGTTTGTAGTAAATTTCATACATAGGTTTTAGTCACTCTTCCGGTTGTTTACGTCACGTCCTTCTACGCCCTTTGCTCTTATCTCCTTTTCCCCTACCCCTTGTGACGTATGCATGTTTTCGGGTTTGAGCTGCTTGTGCAGTCAGACCAGTCTGATTTCATCTCTCCTACGTGCCTGTCATCTCGCCTTCGAACTGCTAGCGGACTCCGAGCGTCGAGCTCAACTAGTCTACGCGCTGCTGCTTGTGGTTCGAGCCTCTCTTGAGGCGTTTTTCTTACTCTTTCTTTCTTCTCCTTTCAACCCTGGGTTCTTTAATCTTTTCTTTACCCTTCGAGCCAGGCAAACTACTAGTCTCTGCACTTCGGCATCACACTATTCTCCACCTCACTGCATTCTCGGTAAGTTCATTCAAAATATACAGTCCCCTTTCAGTTCTAATTATACAATCTTTCTCTTTACTTCCCCGCGCTTACACATCACAATACAACAAATTTGACCATCTATGACTACATGTGCAAAATCCACCACTGTAAAGCAAGTAGCTTAGATGCTAGTGTCTAGAAAGTAGAAAGTAAATAAAATCTGGGACGCGTAACAAGTGCACAGAGAGTGTTGTGAGTGATAAGTGATGGAACATTGAAAATTTTCAATTGAAAATTTTCAATTCACTGAAAATTTTCCGGAAATTTTCAACGTGGCTTGAAAATTTTCATCGAAAATTTTCAATATTTGGTTTTGTTTATATTTTGTAAGCATAGAACATTCAAATAGGTTTAAGTCAATTATGTGGTTGTAAAGATGGCAACAAAAAAAACTATCAACCACTTCATTTGCTTAGTAGAAAGTTTAATAACAATGGATGATTGTGTGGTAAAATTCATGAAAAAACGACCAGGGCCTGTTAATTTGTTACTTTTCCCTTTCAATGCAGAAACATCAACAGTAAGTTTTAAGGAAATAAAAGGTATATTGGGTCAACCAGCAGTTGATCGCCGCGAGGTATACACATTTTCTGAAGATTTGTCTATGTTCAAGAACTTGTGTTAAAAACATAGTTATTAATTTATATTTTGTAAACTTACTTCATTCTTTTTAGGCCTACCTGTTAATAGATAGGTATGTGCGTGTACCTGGCCTTGCCTTCAACCACTTGCTAGTGGTTACCGCTTATACAAACCACACCGTACTGTTTTACAAAATAAAAACCTTATAATCAGTGGGCTCATGTTTTATTTCGGGCACCGTTAGGGTTGTAACGTTTTTTTAACCTTGCATATGAGAAAGCAACAATATGTTTTGAAAGTTACACATGTCGTTACATGTTACGCCTAGTTTCGTGATACACAAACAACTTACATCTAATCAAACAATTGATTGCATTTTTTTTTTTTTTTTAATTTTCAACAGTTTGAAAATTTTCACGAAAATTTTCGTGAAAATTTTCAACCAAAAAATTTTTCATGAAAATTCCCATCACTATGAGTGATCCAGCCCACAGTAACTGAATGTACTGGATACACACAACTTTCAACAATTACGAATTTCTAAGTCGTTGGAAAGACTACTTGACTTCTTTGGAATCGATGAATATTTTCCAAATAATAATTAGTGGACTGGCTTCTAGAGACGTTTTCGGGTAATTCAAGCAGGCAGAGGTCAGTGGCCGAAATGCTCGAAGCGCTGCAGTGTAGTCGCTTGTTGTACGCCTCCCCATAGGGAGGGCCTCTGTTGATTATTTCATTGCTTCTCAGTGAGATAACTTTCTGCAATACTCAACAGTCTTGCACAGTTAAATGTTCCCTCACTAAGTAGAACAATTTGCACAAGGAATTCCTCAAAGCAAGTTACACTTTAATTTATCACATGCATAGCCTACATAAAATGACATTTTATTTTAAGCATATATTCCTACATAATTACATAACATGAAGTAAACTTAACACATTTGCCCTCAAACTAACTGCATCATATATATTAGTGGTGTCAAACGATATCGATAATTCGATACGATATCGATATCGCACGAAAATCGCCGTTAATTTCGATATCGATATGGTAGTGTCATATCGAAAATATCGCGATATCGTAGTCAACTTAAAATATTAAAATATTCTCGCTATGGTCTGCAGTATGCATTGCTGCAGTATGCGTTGCTGCAGCTTGTCACGGAGAACCTACCCCCCCCCCCCCCCGCCCGCGATATCATTGTCAACTTGAAGTATTTCTCCCATGGTTTGCAGTACGCATTGCTGCAGTTTGTAATTGGACATCTACCCCATCCACACAGATGGCAGCACGGGCCCGCGGGTTCCCTTTGTTTGCATCGAGACATTGGATCCATTCAACTATTTGTACCTGGAACCCCGAATTCTTTCCGAGAAGAATGTAGTTGTTCAGTATTGCTTGATACTTTTACGACTGTCAATAGCCGATGCCCGACACGTGACTAGATGTCATCACGCGAATTCAAGCCTTTATCGCTAAGCAGCAGCTGGTACTGCAGGCCACGGGCGGAAAATTTTCAAGTTGATAATGATATCCCGGGGCAAGGGGGGGGGGGGGGGGGTATGGACGTGAAGACACTAACTGCAGCAACGCGTACTGCTGGCCACGGCAAAAACACTTTAAATTGACTACGATGTCTTATGTATTGTATTATTACCGCCGAAAAAAAAAAACGATATCGCGATATCGATGTCAATTTTTAATATCGATATCGCGATACGATATCGGCAAAATGGCGCCGATATCGATATTGAAAAAAATATCGTTTGACACCACTAATATATATCTATATATATATATAAATATATATCAAACACCCTTATCCAACATTCATCGGGTCGGGGGGTGACAAGTCACCAGTTTCTCGGGCCATCTTCTAGTGCTTGCTAGCCAGGCTCAGCACCTCATCTTCTTCGTTTTCTTCTATAACCGCCGTTTCTAATACTTATAATATCATACTTATTACTTAGCAAAATTATGGTTACTTACTAGTACTCATTACATGGGCCTGTAAAATTGATATCTACAAGGAAAATATATCATATCAATAATTAAACCAATATATAAGAAGGGTGACCATACGCTTTACTCTAATTACAGACCTATTGCAATATTGCCAAGTATTGAGAAACTTTTAGAAAGACATGTTGCTAACAACTTGATCGAATACTTAAATAAATACGGGATTATAAATAGTAAACAATTTGGTTTTCAAAAAGGAAAGAGTACCTCCACACTGTTATTAGAGTTCTCCAATTACGTCAATTCTAAACTTAACGACAATATGCAAGTTTTGGCACTATTTGTAGATTTCAGTAAAGCATTCGATACCCTCAACCATCAGAAACTATTACGAGCTTTAGAGTCAATTGGCATCCGTGGAATTGCGTTAGACTGGTTTAAAAATTATTTAACTAATAGATTTATGCAGGTTAAAGTAAACGGCCAATCAAGTGAAGAAAGACCTTGTGATTCTGGGGTCCCACAAGGGTCTATTTTGGGACCGACTCTATTTTTGATTTATGTTAATTTTATGTCCAAATGTCTTATTTTTTGCATTATTTTATCTTATGCTGACGATACTGTCTTACTTGCCGTGCATTCAGATATTCGTATTGCACAAGAAATGTTGCAAACTGATTTTAATAACCTTCTGCGTTGGAATCACGATAATGAATTAGTAATTAACTCGTCTAAAACTAAAGTTTTACATTTCTTCTCCCCATAATCGTGAAAGAGACTTTCCTATAAATATCATTTATCATGATTTTAATTGCCTTCATAATGTGGATGAAGTGACATATTGTGATTGCAGTTTAAAAATAGAATGTGTGGACGAGTATGAGTACCTGGGCGTAATTGTTGATCGTAACTTTTCTTGGAGAAATCATATTGATAAACTATGTAATAAACTACGCTCATGCTCTTCTCGATTGTATGCACTTAAATATATTCTGCCCTTTACATTATTTAGAGCCGTTTATCAATCTATGGCCGAATCATTAATTTTATATGGCATTCTAGCTTGGGGCAATGCTTCGCGGTGCCATACGCAAAGGGTTGAAGACCTACAAGTTAGAATGCTAAAAATGGTAATATGCGACATCAAAATCGATACTACACTTTCTAGAAAACAAATATTTTTATTTTGTAATATACTGCCAATTTATTCTTTATTCGTATATAGATTTTTGTTGTACTTTTATTTTAAACCGGATTTTAAGATCCCTATGGACACCTGTAAGGAGACAAGGCTCAAAGTGGCGGGCACCTTACAAGTTCCTAATTATACTAACAAATATGGCCAACGCTCTTTGTCTTATTCTGTGCCAACTATATTTAATATGCTACCATCCTCACTCAAAACCCTGTCGTCTATTTCTAAAATTAAATCTGAACTAAAAACACATCTACTTTCTGACACCTTTTTACTGTGAATGTTCCGTTTATATTTTAATTACTGTAAACAAGTTAACTCTGCATTTGTATTGATTTTTGTAAAGTTCACTTTCTTAGTAGTTTCAAGTATTTAGTTCTATACATTATTTTGTTATTGTAAATACATGTTCCGTTTTCTGTTCTGTTCTGTCACTATGTATAATATTTTTTATTATGTACCACAGTTAAGCCAAGTCTTGGCTTTGTGGGTTCTTGGAGTCATAAATAAATAATAAATAAATAAATACATTCACAAAAAAAAAAAAAAAAAAAAAAAAAAAATACCTACAGTATACAGTATAGCCTACATTTTATGCCATAGTTTCTATAGGCCTACTATTGAAAATAGCTTGAACAAAAATATCAACTATGTAGATGTAAGACTACTTCCACAACTAACTAACCTGTGGAATCCCCAAATACTCCTGGATATTATCGGAGATAAAGACGATGTCTCCGTCCGAGGATATGACTAACAGAAATCCATGGAGTGCTCGCAGGAACAGATGATCTTTGGTGCAGTCCACCTTGGGATCCGTAGGCAACAACACTGGGACTGAAAACATATAATTTGCTTTAAACGAGCAAAGAAGACTCACGACCAGGGACACAGTACAACAATTGTGGACAGTGAGGGCTGCACGCATGTGCGGGTAAGCTAAATGTTACAAAATACATAGGGGAATTAATAAGGGATTTCTGAATGCTACCCTGGGAATGAGGCTGAATATAATTCTAGTTCTCGGAGAGACCTGGAGAATATTAAAGCCATTCTTAGGATGTCATTGAGGGGCTGGAGACCTGGGTGCCACTCAATTTAGCGGGATAATGTTGCTGGTTGCGGGAGTCATGGTCCTCGGTGGGCGATGGACTTCCCGCTCCACCCTGGTTCGGTTGTAGCTATTCGCTGGCAGTAATTGGCAAGGTCACGATCGGTGGAACAGATGCGCTGTCCCTTCATCTGTTCCACCGACCATGACCTTGCTTTACTGCCAGCAAATAACTGCCGCATTCGTGGCCGGAGGAACAGAATTGTGTGGCAAGGAGGAACAGAAAAAGGGCCATCTTTCCAGTTGTGAAAGGAAAGGATTAGGGCTAAACTCGACGCGACACTAGATAGCACAACACAATATATATATTATATGCAAAGGGAATCCTGTCTCTATTGGATGGCATGACATCACATGATGGCCAAATAGGCCAATTGAAGGCATATGAAAAGAGTGATTGATTGAACATCTTTATTAGTGGCGGGATTACGGTCTGCTAGACCTTGTAAATGAATATGTCCATCCACAACATGGGATACAAAATTAAATCAGTACCGGTATGCTAATTAAAAGGGCTCATATTACCAGTTAATCAGGTGATGGTGAAGGGGAAAAATTGATACTTGTGATGACATTTTTTGAGTATTGTCTTTTTGTCTAATTTATATTGCACGTGAGGCTTGTTCCATTGTCAATAAAGATCAAATAAAACCAAAACCCGTAAAATCTGTTAAATTTGTGTTTTGATTAAATAGATTAATAAGGCTTACCCATCTCCACGAGGTTGCGGACCCTGAGGTACGATATCGCGAGCCGCATGATCGACGCCTTGTCCAACTGGCTGCCGGTGTTGGCCGACAGTGGCAGAGCTTCGGACAGACTGGTGAAGATCTCCGTCTCGCGGCCGCGTCGACATCGAGCTGCATCGCGAGACTTCTCCTTGCGTTTCTCAGAGTTCCTACAAACAAGTATGTACATTAATAATATCATTATAAAAGGTCATGCTCATTACATGAGACTACATGCATATTTCTCAATGTCGATATAAGCTACAGTTTCCATTGAAAGAACTTGTTTATAGTTAGTTTGGTAAGTTCAATACAGAGCTGCTATGGTACTAAATATTATGAAATACATTTCAATACAATGTAAATGTAATAAACAAATGTCATAAGTAGGGCTAGGGTAGGCATATGTAGGCCTACCCTAAATTACGTTTTCAGGTTATAAAATCCATATAGGCCGGGCCGGACGCCGTAACAAAGAAGGTTGTGTCGTCACAACTAATTACTCTGGCCGGTGTAGTGATATGTGGACGTTTACGCAGTGCTCATCCGCGCACTATACCTGTCAGAGAGAAAATACACTGATTGGCAAGGCGGTGTTAGAAAATACTAGCTTTGGTAGGCCGTGACTTAAAAATACTACCATCAAGAAAGCTTTGACTTCTGTGTGTTGCTAGGATACTTGATGTATTTCTTTATCGTTTGATGGTCTGTTGTTTTTATTGCCGTTTCGTGTTTGACAGGAGTTAAGTTCACGCGGGGGAAACATGGCGGCGTTTTTTCTATAACTGTGATGCCCGTGTTCGGCTGATTTACCCTGTAATATTATTTATGAAAATTTATTACCGATATCAAGAAACATTGACACTGAAAACATAACTCGGGATCTTTCAGAGTGGTCATATGCGTTCCCTGTGCCTTTAGGGTACGGCAATATGCAGACAGACCAAGCAAATGACAAAGGTAGGTCGTCCGTAGCTGTTCCTTCTTCATACCTTCATGCCTAGCATGATGGGACGGAACTACTTTAAATTTTCCCAAACATAATTAAGTAGTTGTTAATTTGTAAGTGAATATAATAAATTAGACGATAAGAAACTAAAGTTTATCTCTGCATAATTAAACCGCAAACACATACCAAGAGGGAGAAAAATAGCATTTAATCGAGGGCCCATGTCCACCAACCTATGAAATAACAATACATGTTTACTTCTGGTAAGGCAATGAGTGGTAGTCTACATTTAAGTTGGTATTACAAGGTGTGAGGTCACTTGCTATTACATCATCCGTGACGACAACACCTTCTTTGTTACGGCGTCCGGCCTATACCACTTGTTCCCATATGGTCAGCAAGTGCAAGCCACAATTTTGTTTGTAGGCCGATCTGTATGTTTGTAAGACTGTCCGGTAACAGTAGATAAGATGCGATTGGAGCTATTACTTCTAGGAATAGCAGATCTTAGTTTACAAGTCAATAATGATTCAACATACTAAACATGTGGTTTTACTTTCTAGTTGCTATGGTCTACGAGGTGTGGCAATTAAATACCAGGACTGGTGCTACAAAACTTTTTATTGGTCACCAATTACATTAGAAAGTTGATCGCCTTCAATATACTCTCTTTGCCGATCCCTACAACGCCCCATACGAATTTTCCATTGTTAAAAGCAGTGCTGGAAGTCCGCTTCTGTCAGCTTGTTGAGAACCTCCGTCGCTCTTGCTTCCACCGCTTCCACACTGTCAAATCTTGTCCGATTTAACTTTAGAAAATAAAAACAAATCACAGGGGGCCAGGGCTGGCGGTGACGGTGGATGGTCCAACACTGTGATGCCGTGTTTCGCAAAGAAAGCCTTCACGGACAAGGCGGAATGGGCTGGCGCATTGTCTTGGTGAAGCATCCAGGACTTGCTCTTCCACAATTCGGGTCTTCGTCTCCTCACTCGTTCACGAAGGGCAGTCAGAACCTCGATGTTAATTCCGGAGATATCAGCAAGAGCTCGGACACTCAGACGACGATCTTCGAAAATCATTTTACCAATTTTCTGGATGTTGTCGTCCGTTTTTGATGTTGAGGGTCGTCAATGGCGCGGACCGTCTTCAGTCGTTTCACGTCCCTCCTTAAACCTTTTAAACCCCTCAAAAACTGGTGTGCGCGATAAACCTTCATTTCTGTAAACTTCTTTTAACATGGCATGAGCTTCTGTAGCAGTTTTCCCCAGTTTCACAAGGTTAACTCGTTGCTCCATCTGAACACTTAGCATTTTTCCGACGAGCCCCTAGTGCAAGGACTTGAACGGACGACTGCTACAGCGACCCTGAGCGACATACAACCTTGCCCATCGCGTTCAGGGTGGGGGAAGCATCAACAGGGACAGACAAGTTCAAACCTGCAACGGCGCGGTCGCTGTTTGCTGGTAGCAGCACCAGTCCTGGTATTTAATTGCCACACCTCGTATAGAAACTAGAAAGTAAAACCACATGTTTAGTGTGTGCCTGGACTGGACAATTTGTACGCTCAACATAGATAAGTGAGAGAAGATCCCTCTCGAGGACAACACCCAGCAGGGAGCGTTGTCGTCCACCCCAGCCCTTATCCCACCAAGCACACACGGTCATTCTCCATCTGTCGAAAACCACAAGAGTATGAACGAGGATGACGTCTTGGGATTTCCCCTTTCCACCCGGACCAACTGAACCTAAGATCCATAAATGTGTGTTGCAAAAAACATCTGTCTCTCAACTCAAAGGAATGCTCACTGGTACGGCTCAGAGATGACAGGTAAGGAGGAAAAGCACTTTAAAAAAAAGCCCCAGCCCGAACGTGAAAATACCTAGTTAATATTTGTTATAACTTTCGTGATTGGAGAAAGCAAGAACGTGTGGGCCCTGCAATTGGTAGTGCCAACTGCCTTTGTACACATGTAGGCCCTAGATAATATTAAAAGGCCACGTGCTCATCACTTACGATAAGACTAGGCCTAGGCCTACATGCATATTAATCATAGGAAAATAATATCGATAAATGAGTACGGCCTACCTAGGGCTATTGCTGAAGCTTGGCTAAAGCCTTGATGCATAAATAACCGGTAGGTCATCGATCATCAATAACAATGTCAGAATAGCCTAGGCCTAAGTAATTTAAACTTTCATGTACAATAGCCACCTGTGACCTTAGGGTCTACCCTGAAGATTGCATAGTAAATATCGGCCACTAGGTCTATGGTCCGCGCCCAAAAACGTAATTCCTGTAGAGAATAACACTGAAAACACTGTACAAACACTTTGTAAAATAATTTTTGTGTAATTTAACCACCATTTGACTAATTAATATTTCATAGCATTCACGTGATCGCTTCCGGAAAGTTGTTTTATTTCGAGATTGGCACCATTTTCGTCGCCACGACACCTTAGAGATAGGCTAAGTTCACGAAGGACAACCAATCTCAAAGATCAACCAGACCCAATAACCTTCCTAACTTTCGTGGGATGTCAGGCAGCTGAGCAAAGTCACTTTTGGGCGCAAATCTAACCTCTCCAATAACCTTTTACGCTGATAACCCTTAAGAATGTTAGCAAAGTCATGTCCGCCATGTTATAAACCAGATTGATCTGTCAAAAACATCAAATTTCAGAGTAAAAATATTTCACAGTTAGACCTCATCCTATTTTAACTAAATTTTGTGACAAATAAAACACGGATAGGCCTAGGCCTACATCACTAATGCCTCCAGGGATAACATCTAAAGCTTCGAGATTTGTTATAAACCGCGAGTAAAGGCGCGGACCGTAGAGGCCGATACTTACTGATTGCATTCATAAGCAAACACCCTAGGCTAGGCCTAGGTTGAAACCACGGTCCACATGTCACCCTGATTAGCCTACCTAGGGCCTATATAGGCCCTAGGCTTAGGCCTAGCTAGGATCTAGGCCTAGGCCCTAGGCCTTTCCATAAGAATAGGTATAGGCCTAGGCCTAGGCCTAGCGTAGGCCTAGGGCCTACTTATGCCTAGATAATAGGTCTAGGCCTAGCCTAAACCTAGGAGGAATGAAAGTGCCTACTGCCTAGGCCCTAGGGCCCTAGGCCTAGGCCTGAGCCTAAACAAATAGGACTAGGCCCTAGGCCTAGGCTAGCCTAGGCCTAGGCGCTTTAGGCTAGCCTAGGCCTAGGCGCTTTAGGCCTAGGTAGGCTACATTAGATAGGCCTAGCCTAGGCCTAGGTCTATTAAGGATGGTAAAGAGATCATACCTATCTAGGGCATTGCAACTCTGATAACAATCAGCAATCAGGTTTACATTTAAAGACCTTGCCAGCTATAAACAAGGAGGCCATTCCCATGCCTAGCCTAGGCCTAGGCCCCCTAGAACTTGACACAACTTACCTCCGTTTCTCTTTCTGTGGTTTTGATTTCTTATCCATGACACTAAAGTTTTTGACAGTGATGCCTATATAGCACGCTAAATCACATAAGGAGGGTGATTGACAGATTAACTTTTACTTAAAAACACACAAAATAACTTTGTAAAGCCATGGGCCCATACGTCGCAGAAACTTTTTTCTTCTTCAATCAGGATCAGGAACAACCCAAGGAAACCAACCACTAGCAATCATTCTTCGGAACTTCGTCAGCCAACCACAGCTGTGAATAGAGTGCAGCACTAGAACTAAACTACTATACGTCATAATCAGTTGAGCCAACATAATTATATCATATTTGCTACCAACCAGGCTGGTTTACCTGCTAAAATCATAATGTTCATTGTTGTCGATGCACCTTCGACATTTATTCTCGCTTGTTCTTGTTTCACAGTTGGTTTTGACATTTTATTAGTACTCTGTATTTGTACTAATTTGGTTTAAATGGTAACAATTTTATCTAACGTTATACTTGGCTGTTGGTACAATGTAATTTATTTTGATAATTTCTTTGGGGGAGGGGACTGCAGTGGACAGGTTGTCGCAGAACGGCTTTCTCATCGAGTTCACCGCATGTTTTTGTTAAACGGTAGGCTGCAGATGGTGTCTGCCTCACCCTAGCTTAGGCCTATGTTTCATCGAAAGCTTAATTATAAATAGTTCTTCACGATGGGTGATTATTACTTTTTAGATGTATCATTGTTAGTAATTTTCGTTATTATTCAATAAATAAGTTCTTGCGCTCTACCGGGCGGTAGGCCTAGGGCCTAAGCCAAAGATAGTAAGATCCTAGGCCTAGCCTACCCTGTCGGGGGTAGGCTAGGCCTACGCCCCTAGGCCTTGGCTTAGGCCTCTGGGTTTGTAGGCCTACATAGGCCAAAGAGGGGCCTACCTTCCCTAGGCCTAGGGCCTATTCAGCGTTGGAGCAGGGCCTTATCATATGTCCTCATTTGGCTCGTCAGGCCATCATGCTAGGCCTAGGCTCGGGATCTAGGGTGACCATAATTCTAAAACGAAAAACCGGGACACCTGGAATTATGATCACATGTAGGCCTACTCCATGGGGCTTGTAAGGAGTTCTGGGCAAGGCTCAATTGCATGCCAAATGATTCTACAATGGTACCATATACTTTTTGTAACACAAGTAAAAAATGTGTCTTTATATTTATGACCCCTCCCCACCTTAAAACAAAATTGTTACGCGCCTGAATACATAGGGCCTAGGCCTGATGGTTTATTACACCACCTAGGTTTAACCTAGGTCTTCAGGCAAGCATTGTTTGGTACTTGCTAGATCATTCTAGGCCTAGGATGTTGTTGTTGGTTGGTATTATTCCCTTCACTGTTGGCCGTATGCCGGTGGCAAGAGACTCTTTACTTCCTTCATTCCTCCTTTCCCATCCTTTGCATCTTCCTCCCTTCCTACAACAACCTTTTGCTTTTTCCATTCTTCTCAGTTTTCCTTAATTCCTTCCCTTCCATCTCCCCCCTTGCTTCCAACCTTCCCCATGACCATCGCCTTTCGCCTTTTCCATCAACCTGAGTTCGGGTTTTGGCCTCAGCCTGTCGGCAAAAGCCTTTACCTTTCCTAGCCCCACAACTTCCCCATCTAGCTGGTTCTACTTAACAGTCGCCCTTCCCAGGAAGGAGAACTTGCCTACATCCGTCCTCCATAACCTTCTTTCTATCTTCCCCCCCTCATGCTTCCTTACTACCCTGTACATTTTACCCAGCCGATCCCTCTATCTTCTGTCCTCAAGCGTCTCCCAACCTAGCTCTATTCCGTTACACTCTCGTACTCTTTCCTCCTCCTACCATCCCCCAGCTCTATTTCCACCCATCTATTCGCCCTTCTAAGCACCCTACTCGACACTCTTTTTTGTACCCCCTCCAGAGCATCCCTCCCCTTAGCATCATCTGGGTCCCAAATTGTCGCTGCATACTCCAGACCTGGCCTCACCAGAGCTCTGTAAGCATGCTCCCTTATTTCCCTGCTTGCTCCCCTCAGCACCCTATGTGTATGAATAGGCCTAGGGTCTAGCCTACCATTCTTGATTTCATTCTTGTTCTTAGTCCTGTTCTAATTCTCGCTCCAGTTTCACGTATTTGGACGAGAGCCAGACATTACTTGATGCAAGAAGGGTTAGGGTTATAACGCGTCATCAGATCCACATGTTTTTTTATATTAATTATATAAACAAAAAAAATTGTATTTATTGTACAATAAAATACAATTTTTCTTGGGGGCTCATTGAAACTTTATTTTCATTCAGTACAATTGGCAAAATAATAACTTTTGTCTTTGTGTTTTCACTGCAATTTTACTTGTTTGTAATTGCTGGAAAGTGAAAAAATAAATAAAAACATAGGCCTATAACACCACCTTACGGTTTTTTAAAACGAAATTTGTAAAAAAATAAATCCATTTTAAAATGCCTCTACCTATGGCATTTTAACAAAACAAACATTCTGAAGTTTTAAGAATTAACCAATTGATGTTTTTAGAGCTGGTATAGGGTATTGTTTGAGTTACCTTTATGCTACGTTTACAGCTACGCGTTGCGAGCGAAGCGAGGGCGCGAGCTCCAATCAGCGGCCGAGTATGCGTGAAACTATTAACTTCTTTGCATGAAACTCAGCCGCTGATTGGAGCTCGCGCCCTCGCTTCGCTCGCAACGCGTAGCTGTAAACGTAGCATAAGGCATAATCGAAATAAAATCTAAAAGTGAATGTCTCAATTTCAGAGAACTGGATAATCCTGATTTAATTGGTTCAGTAAGCGCCGTATTCTTCAAGAGTCACATACAGGACGCTGTGAAGACATTGTTCGGAGAGGTTTGTAGCCTAATTTAATTTTTATATTCTATTTGTTAAGTGGCAGTTAGTCACATATTGAAAAAAATTGAGCCTGGGAAAAAAAATAAAGTAGCGGCAATTTCTGCTGACGCTACTTGAAAATGTAGCATGCTATTTGCTACGCTTCCACGTTTTTTAAAATAGCGCACTACCATCCCGCTACTGAAGAAAAGTAGCATGCTACTGGTAGCGCTCTACTTTCCAACACTGGCTACTTGACAGTAGATCTTGTTCTTGTGTTCTTGTCGCCTTCCGTCAAACTACCCTATGCCTTTAACCCATCCGCATTGGTAAGCGGACTGGTACGCTTATACGAAACTGGCCACGGTAACCAGAAGCGGACCGGTACGCACTTGCGCGCGCTTCACTTTGAACATGTATAGTGGTGCTATCTAGCGTACGATATCGGAACTAATTCCTGCAATCTCTTGCTCAAGCTAGTGGCGATTCTAGTGTGCATTTCTTGAACTCTGTCGGCTTTTGTTTGTTCTTAAAATCGATTTTATCTCCGCTCATCTCGATCCGAAACTAAGATCAGCTGTCAAATTTGTCAAGATGGACTCGGGCCGGGAAGCAGTCGTTGTTTTCGGGGCAAAGAAAGTGACATTAGACAGATTTTAGACGTTCTAGGATCTGATTTTAGTGACAGTGATGGAGAAGGTGTTTACAACAACCCAAACTTACTAAATATTGTGGTTTCAAATGAGAGTGAGAGCAATTGACGACTTCGGATGTTTCCTCCCACCTACGTCACGCTCACGTGACGCGTTCAACCCGCCCCCAACATGGCTGCGTATGTGAGTAAACATTGCAGGCGTTTTGCATGGAACATATGGGAACTTTGGGTAGTTTGAGCCTAGATTTCCATAGCGAATGAGCAATGCCGCGTTATTGTTGTGTTCCTAGATGCAAAAATAATGCTACAGTTCCTGGCATATCATTTCATTTGTTTCTCAAAGATGCGAAGCTAAGAAAGATATGGGAAATTAAAATACGCCGCGACAGCAGAAGGAACCAAGCCGTTTCGTCAACAGTGACAGTGTGTTCTAGTCATTTCATCCCAACAGACTTGAGGGAAGCTGTAAACGGCAGCAAAAATTGCCTCAAGAAGGATGCAGTCCCAAGTGTGTTAAGTTTTACTTCCCCAAGAAAGCTGAAAGCACCGAGGATCAGAGTTAATCGTTACAGTTAATTAATTAATTCATGAAAGTTAATAGTTACATAAATAGCCTGCACGCATAGGCAGGGCTAGGCCTAGACTAGAGGCTAGGAAAATGTAGGCCTTTTTTTTTTTTTTGGTCCTGTGCAGAGTTGGCCTCTTCAACCATTCTTCTTTCTTGCCATCCAATACAAGGCTGCCTCCTTCTCTGTCCTGCTCATTGCGTCGGGCAGGGAGTCAATGTCATTCTTGAGGGCGGCGCATCTAAATAGGTGCGCTCTGTCTTGATCTTCCAACTCACACAATCTACAGGTGCCCGGTTCGTTGCTAATGTTGAAGCGATGCAGGTGGAGTTGCAAAACGTCATGACCGGTTGCAAGCCGGAACTGGGCGGTGGCCGTCTTCCTCGACCAGTCTTTGTCTGGCCCCTTCTTGATCTCCGTCCACCAGCTTTTTTGTTGTGCGGCCTCTTCCGTGGTGTTGCTGAAGATCTTTTTCGTGATTGACTTGATCTTGGTTTTCACGTTTTGGAAGGAGAGAGGCGCTGCTGGTGGTTGCGGTGCTTTTGTGGCACTCTTGGCCAAGAAGTCTGCTTTTTCATTCCCCATGATGTTGCAGTGGCCAGGGATCCATTGAACCTCTATCACGCTAGGCTAGGCTAAATCCAGCCAAAGCCCTAGTTTCAAAGACAGGTGACAGGTAGAGGCCCTACCTGTCATCTAGGCCCCAAGTAGGCGTGCATTATAGTGGCGGTAATATATGTCTGCATTATTATCTTTAAATCATGAATTCTAATGTTTTACAAACTAGAAATATTAAACAGTAAACCGTGCATAATAGCAGACATATGAGTGCATCATTAATATAACTAAATTTACTAATTAAAAACACGTAGGTACACTTCTAGCCTTGACGAGAACAGTGCCTGCCACCTGATTTTCAGCGGTCCAAAACTCTTTAAAAAAGGAAGGTACAAACAAGCTGTAACTTTCTTTGAGTAGCCTCTGGCTTTCTTCGTGACTAAAATACTTAAAAACTACACTCATCTCGAAATTTTTAAACAAATTTAAACATTTTCCCTAAGCGTGCTCCCGTAACAATAGCATGGGATCCATCGTTTTCTCAAGAATGTTTCCTCACTTCTCGCGCGCCATCTCTGGAGCGCGCGGGAAACTAAAATAAGCTCCTCCCATCGCAAGTCGTCAATTGTGAAATGGACAATGACAGTGACACTAGACCTAGGCCTAGGTCTCGCGTGTAGGCGTATGCCTAGAGATACGAATGTGCGTGGTCCCGCTAGAAAAACTGCTAGGGCCTAGGTCTACTATTATCAGTGACAGTGATAGCGATGTGGACATTGGTATGGACATTGACGAAAGTGACAATGAAGACGTATTCGTGTAAACCTTGGCGCGCGCTAAAAGTGCGTGGTTTCCGGGGGCGGCCAGCCAAATGAGGCAACTGATGCGGATGGGTTAAAATAGCCAGAGTCCAAAAAATCGTGATGGAGGTGGGGGCGAAGGCTTGAAAAACGAAGGCAAAGGTAGCAGCTGATCAACTTTTTTTCAGTAGCAAAGATGGGCAGAGACATTCTTAATTCTCTCCCCCCCCCCCCCCCCCCCCTCTACCAATGGGACACTAGCAATGACCAATGACCTTTTAGCTCCTTTATATTGATTTTGATTATATGCAAGTTATGACCAAAACACATAAAAAAACACCATTTTTCTTTTTGTGGAACTGGACCCAGATGTGATTTGGCATCTTACTGGGAAGTTTACATAAAGTTTTAGTGCAAAATTGTAGACAGGTGACATTTACTGTAAACCCAGATCCAGTTTTATCCAATTTAATTTCATGTAGGGTATTGTTATTTTACAGGTTGCTGTGAGTCAGCCTGTGGACCTCCTTAAATACAACGAAGAACGTCGACGTGGCATCCTACGTTGCCCAGCTTCCCTTTTCGTCAAACTTGGCAGCTCGTTGACGCTCTGTGGGAGCTTATTGGGGACCCGTAGTGCATTCCGGGTACACAACACTTCACCGTGTCTTTTGTCTCTGCTTGGAAATAGTAGAACATACAGCCACTCGGCTACTTAACTCTATATATCGTGCAACTTGGTGACATTTTCTTCAATATTCACCTGACAACAATTTTTATTTTCAAGTGTGTGTCTATGTACTGTTGACTTTTGAGAAAGTTATAAGAAGCTATTTCTTAAGGAATACACAGGAGCAACCCACCTCTTAAGATGTCGTACTGCCGTCGCGTTGGTAAAGACACTATAATATTCGCTACGGAAGAGGATCACAAAATACCAAGTACGGTAAAACTTCCGCCACCTGAACCGTCCCCAGGACTTATATTTCCTGATGGCAGTATAAATTGGAACTGTCCCTGTCTTGGCGGTATGGCGACCGGCCCTTGTGGCATCGACTTCCGAAATGCATTCTCATGCTTCCACTACAGCGAAGCTGAACCAAAAGGCAGTGATTGCTATGACGTTTTCAGCAAAATGCAGTCGTGCATGGCACAATATCCCACGTTATATAATAAGGAAGCATCCGATGACGGCGGCCCAGAAAAAATGGCCGCCATTGAAGCGACAGATACAGAACTGGCAAAGTCGTCTAGCGAAACAAGTGAAAAGAAACCCTCTTCAGAAAATGTATCTGAAGAAAAAACTATGTTAAAGTCATAATGACGAGTATGTAGGCCTAGGGGTATTGAATTACATAGGCCCTACATTAGTCAGTAAGTTGAGTCGTACAATTTAGTAGAATCAATGTGATCAGATGTTCCAAGTGAGTGTATGAGAATGTAAATCTTAGGATTAAACTTTAAACACATTAATCAATTGCATACATACACGTTCACTTATTAGCCCTATGCCCAAACCCTAGAACCATTTTAATCATGCCTACTGTCCTCGATGCCAGCGACAGCAATCTTTTAGATATGTGTGGAGGCCTGTCATAGAAAGAGTGCACTTACTCTACATAGGGGTGGAATAACGTTTAATGGCCTAAACGTTTAAACGCCAATACAGTATTGCAAGTAGGATAGTGACGGTTTTAACAAAACGAACAAAAAAAGTTCCGAGGTTCATTCTTTCTAAAATATATCCATCGAGTCATAAAAAGAGGGTAATAATTGACGGCTGCTTAACTTGTTCAAGAGTGGGTTTTAAATCACTGCCCCACCTGCCAGAGTGACATTTTTGGGTTTTGAGTGAGACTTGCATCATAAATCATAACTGCCCTTGCACTTGAATAATCAATGTCATCACAATCACTTACATCACTGTCATTATCCTTGTATTCATTTCATAACAATCTTATTGTTTACCCGGCCATAACACGTTTATGACGATGCGAAAACGCCGTCCTTGAGCGAATGACCACCTGTTATTTGCCACCCAGATGTGTGGTCTCAACAAAAAATTGCTAGAGGCTACAAAACCATACTTAGAAACTCGGGTTAAGCTTCAAATCGTTGCCAATAGATGGCAGCAGGTGCAGCTGTTGCTCAATTACTACTGGTTCTGAAAATGTACGTATTACTGTTAGCCAAAACTATTGCCCGTACATGTACGGGATTACTCCGGGGCATGGTTGTTGCCCAATTGTTTTAGCACAGTATTTTTGCATTTAGAAAACCAAATGCTTGGTCTTCTAGAAGACAATTACAAACCAAAGTGACAGGGCTTATGTATGCAGCTTGTAAAAATGGAATAAGTGATCAAGATCCGTTTATACCCTGCTTCCAATGCAGAAGGTCCCGGGATCAAATCCCGCTTCAGGCAAAAGTTTTTGAACTTCTAATATATGATTCAAATCCATCACTTCTTGGTTTAGGAATAAGTAAACGATGACTTTGGAGCCGTCCTAGCAAAGAATCACTCAATAAATTCAAAGGATTGAGAGGGAAAGAATTATAGGAACCAACAGCTCACCTTAAAGAGGATCGGCAGCGGTGTTGAGATGGAGATTACATATATTTACAATAATTTTTTACAATTACATTTAGACGGAACGTTTCGGCTTACACAGCCTTGATCACCCGTCGGTGTAGAGAGACTAATTGACTAAATTTAGAGAGACTAACTATGAAAAAAAAAAAATTACCAGACATAATGTTGTGCTGACACAATAAACATTCAATAAAATGGGTGGGAGAAAGAAAATTAAACAATAAGACAATTTGCCATTTAATTTTCCAATAAAATCCATAAACGTTTAATTAGCCTACTCTACACCGACGGGTGATCAAGGCTGTGTAAGCCGAAACGTTCCGTCTAAATGTAATTGTAAATATATGTAATCTCCATCTCAACACGGCTGCCGATCTTCTTTAAGGTGAGCTGTTGGTTCCTATAATTTTCCCTCTCAATGCTATCCCAGCCTTTAGGTACTATCTACCAAATCAATAAATTCAAAGTTGTTCTGAGTCTGCCTTGTTAATTCTGTCATCTGTCTGCAGGTGTTCGCACTGTTAAATCACTGATTCAAATGTTTCATAATTAAAATATAGATTTTTGATTGGTTATCGCTCACTCCCCAATGGTGTTCGGAGCCTACAGGGTCGGTTTAGTCCCTTAAAGTAAAGTCCCCCACTGTAAATCAGTCTTGTTACTGATTCTAGTTATAAATACGTGTTTATTTATTTAATTTGTGAGATTCTACAACAGTCTAATGTGGACTATATTGTATGGATTCACTCGATTATCATTCAGATTCAATTCAGGTAATATTGTATGTACTAGTAAACAGCTCACCATTTAAAGAACTTTATTAACAAGGGTGGAACAAAATTTGCTAAAGAAAAATAGTGTCAAAAATATTTATTTCATAAGAAAACGTAGTCAATTCTCCTAAACTCAAGTTACATTTTTTAAGAAGCAAAGTAAATTCGGAACTTCAGGTAACTTTAAGATTGAAATTATAGTAATTTGGCCCATGGAGTAAATTCTTTGTCCCACGAGTAAACTTAACTCTGCTTGCCGACGGGCTAATATCTATCACAGGCAGTGTCGTAACTAGGAATTATTTCGGGAGGGGGGGGGGGGGGGGGATCCAACAGGAGAAAGTGAGGTGAGCAAACAGGTGGCAAGGCCCCAGCTGCCGGAGACGAAATTATGTTCAAATATTATAGATGTGTTGTGCTTTTATGAGTCAACGAACAAAATTCGAAGCATTACCCACTTGCTTATACGGTCTATTAAGTTAAAGTTTACAATAGTTCCCACAACGTTTGAGCTGAATGATGTATTTTACTTTGGTTGAATTGAAATGTAGGCTATGCGATAGGTACACACTAATGTTGTCCCTAACACTGCCATAACATTAATTATCGTTAGCCTATCATTATTATATTTTTCAGTTTTAAAAAAGTTGTAAGTAGTAAATATCAGCCTCAATGCAGTTTCTGGGAGGAGGAGGTTTCAACCCTTAATTAACCTCCCGCCAAGTTATGCCACTGACCACGGTAGTGGTTATCACACCTAAAATAGCACGTTATCACAATAATTCACTTTGCTTCTTAAATGTGACTTGACTTTAGCAGCTGTCTTCCTCCATTCACCACAAAACACATCATGTACCACTCCCGTCCTTTATTGACTGTATTCTGTGAGAAGAGTTTAATATTGCTTAAAAACTTATATTATAATTAATTAATATTGTTGATATTTTTAATTTACATACTTAATTACAAAGAAAATTTGAAATACGAACTGTGATAATTACGTACAACATTACAAACATTTTCCACATATTATTTAGCTATTACAAACCCAAGTTGAGCCCAGTTTCACTTTTTGATGTGTTGTAGCATTAGGTACCGAGATACAATTAAAAATATTAATTTCACGCGGTTTTAATATTGGCGGTAATCTTTTCTTTTAAGAATCACAGCTGTACAAACTGCAATATTCTAGCTGCTGTGATTGTTATGCACTTGGATTACAGGATCAACCATCTTCATACACACATAGTCACAATGTTCATGTGGTTTGTTTATACTTATCGGTAGTACTCTGTAGGTTCAGGCTCTAGTACAAGTTGGGCTGCCTACTATCGAGTACGCCCATTGAACAAACTCGTTAGTTTGTTAACCTTATTATTTTAGTATTTCACACAGGCAGGTCCTGCCACTTTAGGTCTTCAGAAAATGTCAATACATATATACAAATAATAGTGATTTCAGGTTTTTGACAACTCTTCTTTAATACGCTATACTTTTTTTCATAAAAAACATGAGAAAGCAAACTAAAACAAGATACATCCTAAAATACTGGTGATACAGTCATACTTTACCCTCGAACTGTTCCATGCTGGAACCGGGAGATGTTATTCCTTGAGGATATTTATTATTTATATATTGGGTCATAATTGCATTTAAGTGCCACCCACAGCAAATTCAACTTTTATTTATTTGAAATTTGATTTTACTTTGATATTGACATTGCAATGTAAAATCAAATTACATTGCAGCTATTTCTTGAAGATAAAATAAAGTGGACAGCTTGAATTATTGTATATCGCCTAGGGCTGGGAGAAAACGTTTAATTTTGTAAACGTTTATTTTTCCGAATTTTTCGCGTTTAAACGTTCAAAGGAATAGTCAGGCGAAAAACTAAAAAACTACCATTTGTGTATGTCCACCCTTAAATATGGAAAACATGACTAAAAGATACCATACTTTAAAAGCAGAATTGGAAGAGGAATGGCTGAGGAAGCCATCTCTGCATAGGAAAAAAGAAAAAGCAGGCGGTTAGAAAATTAAAGAAAACGCGATTTTTTGGCTTGTTGCTACCAAGTAGTAGCACCGAGCAACTTATCTCATGGTAATTCCCATATAAAAAATGTTGCCTCAAGATAGTAAAACCAGCGCTAAAATAGGGCACTCGTATTTAACACAATGAGAGCTCTGTCTATCAGGAAGGTGCTAGCGAGCTCAGAACCGATACAGCTGTACTACGCTTTAGAAGAACAATGCAGCAGAGCTGGCGAAGTGAATCTAGTAGAATAGCTAAATGTTCACTATTTTTTTTCTTGCATTGGAGCAATCTATATCAATTTTATTTTACACATAGGTAACTGAGTTTCATGTACTTATGACTCATTATTGGTGATTTTTTAGTTTTTCACTTGACTACCTACCCCTTTAAACGTAACACCCCCTCCTGTTCACAAAATGATAATAAACAAATGTTGTCATCTTTGCTAATAAAATGTTCGACGAAATAACACGGGCGAATTATTATTATTCTTCGATGATTATATTCTGTACCTTTGTGTCCAACAGTCATATTGACACCACACACTAAGCTACGCCTCGTCGGCTCGTCGAAGAGCTGTGACATCGGACAAATCTGCGAGTTTGAGTTTTGGGTGGGGGTGGCGGGGGAGGGGGATTGATCAGGCGGAGTATAAGACACGGTTAAACGTGTATGAATATTTGTACACGTACATTTTCACGCGGGCATTTACACGTTAAAAACGTTTACACGACTCGGCCCTAATATTGCCTAAATTCATAGATTGGTGATTTATGATGTTGGCCATTATAGTTTTCACTCTTCAGTGCACATACTTCTTCATCCGCCATTTTCTAACTAAGGAGATGTGGGATATTTAGAAAATCAAATTTGCTCCATGTGGCACATTAAACATTTCATTTTTACCATTGCACCTGCCACTGTCAAATAAAAAGTGGCCTATGTCAAACATACAATTAATGGTTATTATCGGCAAATTACTCGAAACTTGAAGTCACAACACTATTATATCCGGCTCAATGTATGATATCCACAGCGATTATTATTAAGGCAGAAATGTTAATATAGTATAGCCTATATATATATACCGATTACCTTCTTAAACATAAGTCGGCTATGTCAGTAGGCCTACGTAGCGGCAAAACACGGATCTCGATAAATTGCTTTGCTACCTTATTTTTGTTCAATCTTATTATTTACATTAGTCAGTGATAGCAAAAAGTAATTATGATTACTTTTTGTATGGTACATTTTACACGAACATGATGAATGTGAATAAGGTATCGTAATTTTAATTTCAAAAGGCATAACGGTGCTTGTAAGTTAACGATTATAAAAATATGAATTTTCAAGTACAAGTAATATACCGGTACTTAGAAAGTCTTCACAGTGGAAAATCCTCTCACACAGTGCATACACTAACAATTACATACTTGCAGTGGTATAGGCCGGATGCCGTAACAAAGAAGGTGTTGTCGTCACGGATGATGTAATAGCAAGTGACCTCACACCTTGTAATACCAACTTAAATGTAGACTACTACTCATTGCCTTACCAGAAGTAAACATGTATTGTTATTTCATAGGTTGGTGGACATGGGCCCTGGATTAAATGCTATTTTTCTCCCTCTTGGTATGTGTTTGCGGTTTAATTATGCAGGAATAGTTTTTTATTATCTAATTTATTATATTCACTTATAAATTAACAACTAGGCCCTACTTAATTATGTTTGGGAAAATTTAAAGTAGTTCCGTCCCATCATGCTAGGCATGAAGGTATGAAGAAGGAACAGCTACGGACGACCTACCTTTGTCAATTGCTTTGTCTGTCTGCATATTGTCGTACCCTAAAGGCACAGGGAACGCATATGACCACTCTGAAAGATCCCGAGTAATGTTTTCAGTGTCAATGTTTCTTGATATCGGTAATAAATTTTCATAAATAATATTACAGGGTAAATCAGCCGAACACGGGCGTCACATATAGAAAAAACGCCGCCATGTTTCCCCCACGTGAACTCTGCTCCTGTCAAACACGAAACGGCAATAAAGACAACAGAACAGACCATCAAATGACAAAGAAATACATCAAGTATCCTAGCAACACACAGAAGTCAAAGCTTTCTTGATGGTTGTATTTTTAAGTCACGGCCTACCATAGCAAGTATTTCCTAACACCGCCTTGCCGATCAGTGTATTTTCTCTGACAGGTATAGTGCGCGGATGAGCACTGCGTAAACGTCCACATATCACTACACCGGCCAGAGTAATTAGTTGTGACGACACAACCTTCTTTGTTACGGCGTACGGCCTATATCTTGGTAGCAATGGTGCCGTTAGTGTGCCGTGAAAGTGCCGCGGAACGGCACGTGCTAGTGTGAGCCACAACCACCAATACAGATAAGACAGTTGCAGAATGATGTCACAAAACTTGACCCTACACGAGGGGTGTGTGCAAATACTGTAATAGGCGCTATCGCTTAATACAGGAAGCTTCCGTCGATTTCTGGCAACAGCTGGCCTAGCGGCTTAGAGTTAAACTAGGTGAATGATCGACGCGAAGTTCACTCGCTGCATCTAAAGCTGCCAAATTTTGTTATCGACTGGCTTGCGATCTAGCAGCTATCTAATGGCTTGGTGTTCAACTTTATACGTGAACTTGTGTCGCCATGGGCTCAGTATGCGCTCAGTGGTAAACTAGCCCAGTTTCCTGTATTAAGCAATAGCGTCTATTACAGTATTTGGTGTGTGTGAACCGCAGCTGCCACTCGTAACGCTACACCGGGCCGTCACGCAGCGTCGTCACAAACTGTGAACGCGCGTCGCGTGGGGGCGCGTCACACAGTGTCCAGCAGTGGGGATGTCCGAGACATGTCACCGGCCCGGACATGGTGAGGTGCGGAGAACCGCAGCTGCCACTCGTAACGCTACACCGGGCCGTCACGCAGCGTCGTCACAAACTGTGAACGCGCGTCGCGTGGGGGCGCGTCACACAGTGTCCAGCAGTGGGGATGTCCGAGACATGTCACCGGCCCGGACATGGTGAGGTGCGGAGAACCGCAGCTGCCACTCTTAACGCTACACCGGGCCGTCACGCAGCGTCGTCACAAACTGTGAACGCGCGTCGCACAGTGTCCAGCAGTGGGGATGTCAGAGACACGTCACCGGCCCGGACATGGTGAGGTGCGGAGAACCGCAGCTGCCACTCTTAACGCTACACCGGGCCGTCACGCAGCGTCGTCACAAACTGTGAACGCGCGTCGCGTGGGGGCGCGTCACACAGTGTCCAGCAGTGGGGATGTCAGAGACACGTCACCGGCCCGGACATGGTGAGGTGCGGAGAACCGCAGCTGCTACTCAGACTCGTGAGAGATTCTTCGGGACTGTTCTCGGACGGCGGCGTCGGCTGCTTTTCTTTGCCGCCGAGAACGTTAATCTTCTCGCGCAACACGCCGAGAAGTTGCTCCAGCCTGAGGGCAACAAAGAATATTATATGAACACATACATATCGGTACTATCAATTTATGGGGTTTTCCAATGGCTAGCACCAAGTGTGCACTGGTGCGTCAATTATACTGTTATCTATTTGTTTTCCTTTGTTACAGTTGCATGATGTACATGTATAGATGTAGTGGTTAGTCGCCCTTGAGTCTCCACCGGTTAGCAACGTTACCAGCTGGAAATGTGCAACACTTACTTGCGTGTGCGCGCCTCTGCCTCGAGTCGAGCCCCCACAGCCTCCTCTAGTTCACGCTTGAGCCTCCACCAGTTTGAAACGTTACCGACTGGAAATGAGCAACACTTACTTGCGTGTGCGCGCCTCTGCCTCGAGTCGAGCCCCCACAGCCTCCTCTAGTTCACGCTTGAGCCTCCACCAGTTTGAAACGTTACCGACTGGAAATGAGCAACACTTACTTGCGTGTGCGCGCCTCTTCCTCGAGTCGAGCCCCCACAGCCTCCTCTAGTTCACGCTTGAGCCTCCACCGGTTTGAAACGTTACCGACTGGAAATGTGCAACACTTACTTGCGTGTGCGCGCCTCTGCCTCGAGTCGAGCCTCCACAGCCTCCTCTAGTTCGCGCTTGAGCCTCCACCGGTTTGAAACGTTACCGGCTGGAAATGTGCAACACTTACTTGCGTGTGCGCGCCTCTTCCTCGAGTCGAGCCCCCACAGCCTCCTCTAGTTCACGCTTGAGCCTCCACCAGTTTGAAACGTTACCGACTGGAAATGAGCAACACTTACTTGCGTGTGCGCGCCTCTGCCTCGAGTCGAGCCTCCACAGCCTCCTCTAGTTCGCGCTTGAGCCTCTCCTTCTCCGGGTCGTTCTCGCAATCTGTCGTGTGGTGGGTTGGCAACATCTTCCCTGGGTGCGATGAAGTCGAGCAATGAACTAGCTTCTCTGCAATGACAAGTCAATGGTCGATGCAAAACATGCATAAATACTTCTTAAAAGTCCACATCCATGTTATTATGTACAAAGTAAGAGAGAGATTTGAAAATCTCAAAGCAATGCATTTTCAGACTGTCCAAACATTTCGAGATGATTCCCAAGATACAAAATCTCCCCCCCCCCCCCCCCCCCCAATGTGACCAAACAGTGAAATATTACCGGTAATATTACAGATTCACATCACTTATCTGCAGTAATAGGCTAGTTTGACATTATTTTGATACCTTACCTTCAGACATATCTTCCCAGTTGTTTGGTGATCGGGGGCCATTGCTTTCACTGGAAAATAAATACAAATTATAAAAGAGTCTTTGCAAAATCTCCATCACACTAACTTGGCAAATTTTGAAATGTAACTGAGCACAATTAACAAATAACAACATAACAAAACAAGATTTTGGTCTGCAATAAGTTACTAACAAAGTACCATCAATAGTGAGAGGCCAAATTGGCTGAGATAACTGGAACTGCTACAAACATACCTAGGTATATAAAATTAAATATATAAGACAGCGAGAAGGCTCTACTGTGGAATTATCAAATGAATTGAAGTGTGGCATACAGTAACATACACATCCAGGCTATGTTTCTTGATCATAGGATTAATAGCCTATCAAAATAGTTTCAGGTATACATTGTTAAAAATGTTTTTAAATTCATACAAACAGGCAGAGTACAGCTGATAACAATATGTAAAATGTTAAAGGATATCGAAACCCTAGCACTATATAATAGGCACCGAGTTTGGCCACTGAGGGCGCTAGTGAAAACGAATGAAGCGCTCAAAGTGGCAATGTCAAGCAACTTTCCGATGAAGCAGCGTCGTTCTTCTCGATAATGGCAAATTTTGAAAATTGTTCAATTAAATACAGCTTAAAAAAAATGTTGAAAATGTTGTTAAAAATGTTGGCGGATTACCCATCTTAAAAGGCAACAGACAGTGAAAATAGGGTGTTCAATCAGCAAGGCGCAATGGGAATCTGATTCTTAGACCAGTAATATAAGTAGACGGAGCAAGCCAATGCTAGCGACCGGCCGCGAGTGAAACCAACATTGAATCGAGGCAGACCACGTGATGTGGGGACAGGATGCGCGCCAATTTAAAGCATCTGCGTATGAACAGTACAAACAGTTCATTATTGTGTAAAGAAAAATGATCATTTTCAATTAGTGCAAATTAAAAATAAAATATGTTAACTAAGATTAACAGTACCTTCACTAACCACATTTCTGAGGAGATACAAATAATAATACATCCTTTAAAAGGCCGTAATTAAGTAGTTAATTAATTAATCGAGACGATGGGTGGGTGGGTGATTCTGAAGATGAAAAAATGCCAATGAAATCCAGAGTCAACCAGGATTCAAACTAGGAACGCAAAGACAGTCCATTGTTTGGGGTCCATCATTAAAAGTTTTAAGTGGCGAGCAGTTACTATTGCTACACTTGTTTTTATTTGTTTGGTTGCAATTTTATTATTTTGACAGCTGGTTGTTTGTCCATCAGTTCAATTCATTTGGTCCATTGTTGAAGTCCGGATGTGACGGAAAATGTCTTCCGCTTGATTCATTTCTGCCCCCTTAAGTAACATCATCTAGCGGCAAACCTGCAAACTTCTCGCTTTTTCCATGTCAAAGGACCCCACAAAACAAGCAGTCTATCGCGGATTGACCCGTCGAGAAGGCTGTGTCCCACATCACGTGGTTTGCCTCGATTCAATGATGATCTCACTCGCGATGACATCATACTCCATAGGCGCCGACTTGTTAACATTTCAGGGGGGGCTCAGAAAGGACTCGCATAAAAACTAGGGTTACCATATTTCAAAATTCATATTAATATTAGGGATGTCATAGGGTAGAAAAATTCGGATCCGGTTCCAGACCTTCCAAGAACCGGGTTACCCGAATCCTGAAAGCCTAAATTATGTCATCTTATCTTGGTTACACCCCCCCCCTCCAAACCACGCGGTTGAAGGTCGTTCTCTGTCCGTGTCAGCTGCCGGCCGCTGTGTGGGTTGGGCTCTGTGCGGCCGCTGCGCGCGGGAAGGGCGAGGGGGGCGAGGGAGGGGAGTGTATATGGCATCACAGAACTCGCCCGCAGTAATGACAGCGCGTACTAACCAGCGACCAGCTGGCCACGCCCACAAGCAGGAATTCACTGTAGCTTCAAGGAAAGTAGCCGCAAAAATATCGTCGCGTATTTTTTTTTTTTTTTTATACAAATAATACTACCCGATAAGGATCCGGATCCTAAAAATGGATTCGGGTAATTTCTGGATCCGGGTAACCCGGGTACCCTATGACATCCCTAATTAATATTATTATGATTCATATTCATATTATTATAATTCATATTATCTACCGAGGAGAAAAAACACGGGTGGTTTGGGGGGCATAGGCCCCCAATAATAGCGCCGCAGGCAAAATTTAAAAAAATCAGGCCTTTAGAGCGCGTTCTGAGCGTTTCAGAAAAAAATACCGTACTGAATGCAATACCAAAATACTGTCGTTTTTGTAGTGCACAAACCAAAAAACCACCAGCAAAAATTAGAACGATGACAAGAATTATTTAGTAATTAATTTTGGGGCTTAGGAAGTTGGGAGTAAGTAATTGGGATTCGACAAGATAATGCTTGCCTTCAATATCAGTTTTGTAAATACTTGAACCTAATTTGCTTTTGGATTTTGATACCTGAGAACGTTCTGGACTGCAAGTATCTGATATTTCAAGCTAGAAATCACAATATTTTTTAAATTTAAATTCAGAAAAACAATAACAAAAAATTAAATTTAAATTGAGGGAATTATGACCTGATGACTAAATCGTTTTTATTTATTTTTATTATTATTATAATGAACTTTTTCTTCAACCAAAAAGTACAAACTTCAAATCTCAGGGGGGGCTCAGCCCCCCCTGGGATTTGTCAGGGGGGGCGCTAGACCTCAAGCCCCCCCGTAGTCGGCGCCTATGTCATAGGCCTACTCTGTCTACCTATATTAATGGTCTATGATCTGATTACCTTTTCTGTATAAATAAGGACAAGAAGCCACACTGTCTTGTGTTTGTTAGTGCTGTCAGTGCAAAGGAATTTAATTTGAGGCAACAATATGTTTCCAATCACAAGGCAAAATACAATAAATTCATAAATATACCAGTGATGCACAAAGCGCTATCTCCAGTGCAGCAGTGTAACCACATCCAGTGCTCACATTGAAATGACTATCGATAAGAATCGTCTACACTCCACTGCTTCATAATACTATAATCTCCAGTTACTTAATCTTACTTGTCTCTATCCAATAGAATCCTAATTGTTGACAAACTGGCCCTCAAAAGTCTGACTACAAAAATAAGTAGCCCTCAAACATGCA